>OU015465.1:3732469-4332469 GCA_907164805.1 Brachyptera putata
GGGAAGGCACGGCCGTAGGAACCATCCCAGTGTGAACTTGAACGACGAAGGGAAACTACGAAAAGTCAACATGATGGGAATCGAGCCCTGGTCTCCTGAATGACAGTTCAGCGTGAGTACATTGTATTCTTACCTCTTATTATTACTCATTCTTTAGCATAGATTCATCTTGAGATTAATTCAAACAGACGCCAATAGATCTTAGTCGTCATGCGTGGTAAAAACCAATATAAATAAATAATTAAAACAGAATGAATTGACTCAAACTTTGGTCAAGATGGTTGATTCTAGTGGAAATCACTCCCAATGACTCTGAATGAGAGTTTAGCGCACTAGGAAGTCATCTGCCAGTCTCAGTGACACCCTTCCAACCCACATTCAAAATACGTTTTTAACCTAAGCCTATTTTCAATTGCCAAATAATGATTCTAGACTAGAATATATATTTTCATGTCAAAGAAATTGATGAACAAGGAGAGCTTATTTGGAACAAGGAGATTTTGATTGTCACCGAATGTCACTCATGATGACTGCCTGAGAGAGAAATCGAGAGATCAAGCAGAAGACCGAACTAAAATTTGAAAGCGAGATAAAATTAAACCCAACTGGAAGTGGACAACAACAGCATCAACGGTAAAATTACTGAAACACTGAGCACGCCTATTTGTGTTTCTTTTTCCAACATCCTCCACTAACCTAAACGGCATATTACACCCTCCAGGAGCCCTCCCCCCTCCCTAACAAGGGCATCAATCTACCCCCCTAACCTAACCAACAAAAATCACTCCCTCCAGTACCCCCCAGCTTGCAAACAACATGATTAAACACAAACACACACAAAATTACCAAAATCGAAAATCAAACACCAATTGGCGATGCTCAGTGTCACAGTAAAATGACCACATCGACCTTACCAGTAGGCCCTACACCAAGTTACCGCTCTCTATTCTTGAACTTACTTGAGGTAGACCGCGATGACCGATATATTCATAGCTCTATCAGAACAGCTGTGCTTGTATAACTTCTTCAAACATGGGTTGTGAGTCTTGGTTGCTTCCTGCAAGGGAGGGGTGCGCAAGCTTCCTCGTCAGTCCCACTATCTCTCTTGTTCTATTCCTGGTGGGGCCGAAGGCAACATTAACCTGAAAAAAGTTGACATTGTAAAATCACAGCTTAGCTACACCATTAGATTGAATGTTCTGATTACCCACTGCGATCTATAATAGCTCATTGCCCACTGTTTGGGGCACTACCTGTAGGACTAGGCTTTGAAGGGGCTAGGCCTAAGCCTAGGCCCTACTCAAAATATGCCCCTAAGTCAATATTCTTACTGAACGAACTAAGGTAAGGCTATATTCTGGCTTTTACAATAGTTCTTCATAATAAAAATGAGTATTGAACTTGAATTCAATTATATAATTCCAATTGAATGAAGAAATAAGTTCCGGCACAACGTGGTCAAAATAGGCCTAGGGCCTAGATTTATGTCCGTCGTGAACAAACTAAGCAGGAGGCTGATTTTGCAAGTTTTAATGTGCCTACTTCTTTCGAAAATGAGTATTGGCCTAGAATTCAATCGTAACAAGTAAATTGAGAAATTAATCCGGTAAAGGATACGCCTTAAGCATATTTTGATGAATAAAATTACCTTCAACTACTTGTGTCTTGTATACGCCATTTTCTCGAGAGTGCCTGTGAACCGAAATTCACCGCCCTCCACCTCTTCAATCATGTCTGCTGTTACGATAATGACGAAAAGGCGAACTTTGGTGTAAATATTTTTCCGAAGTGGCTATTAGTCTTATTTTGGATGAAGTTTTGTTAGCTTTAGATTATATTTAATTAGGTTTTGTTGCGTTAGCTTAGTTAGGTTAGTTAAAATGAGGTAATCTTTCGTAAATTTAGATTATTCGCAACAACAACAACAACGCCCACTACAGTTACCCACCATCATTGATGGACGTACCCAAGTCATTGAGTTTGTAAGCCCTTAGAACTTGCTATATTCTTTGTGATTCTCTGAGGTCACTGTGCTTAATATCAAAAAGTTGTTTCATACACTGATTTTAATGCTTCAAACAATTACAATATTCAGTCTCTGGAGTCTAGACATTTGTAATTCTGTATTATAGAATTCTTTAAAAATATGTAGGTATATGACAAAAGTTGCATTTTCCCCCAGAATAGACAAATTTCAAGAAATACTGGAGTACTATATTCAAGTATCCAAAGATTCAGTGCAAAAATCATCCTACAGTATATTGGTCATCTATAAGCTGGATTCCTTATAATTTCTGGATAATTTTGAAGAAGTTTTGTTTCTTCTTAATTATCCTATCTTTGTCCTACAAAATTTCAATCGAATCAATAGATGACTTTTTCCAACAAATTTGATTTTGTGACTTTTGGTTTGCAAATTGTGTGAATGTATGTTACATTTCTAATAACCACTTGGTAGCCAGGTTAGGCCAATCAAGTTGCTGCCCAACCTCCCAGGCCAGTTATTTCCAGGTTACATTGCACTGATACTTGTGTTTACCTTTTATAAAGTTTATGGAGGAACAAATGGTTTATTGTATTGATATATTGTTGTACTTGATAAGTGGAACAGTAAATTTGCTGATATCAATGTTATTTAGCATTCAGAGGCTTGTCAATTTCACACATGTAGAGAGGCAAAGCCTAGGACCAAAATTTGGAATAATAGCTGTTTTTTTCTTTATCTTTCAATACATTAGCGTATTCTATAAAAGAAATAAAAATACCAGCTATCTCCTAGATGTAAGTCCAAGACTCCCATGTCAATATGACATAATGCTGCCGAGATATTAAATGCAACGTATTGGACAGTGAAAGAACGCTAATACATGTCAACGGCCTGACAACTCGACCGACCGTGGACGCGTTCATGACTGTCAAGTGGTTAAGAAGATGGTGTGAGCCGTACAGGAACTTGGGAATGTATCAAAGGGGAGTAATATATGGATATGGCATGATTTGTCACGGCATGAGTCAAGTAATAAACATATTCTCTGAATGTGGTAGATAGATTCAACTTTAGTCAATCATTGTCATACACAAAAAATCAAATGTCTAAGCTATTTAGCTGGCTTAACTAAAATATATATATATACGTATATACAACATTTTCATATTTTCTTTCATCAGATCTCCCACAATATCATTCACTGGGTAATCAATTAACACTTTTAATTTTGTTACTGTAACAATTTAAATAGAATTTACATAATATTTGGCCATTTATAGGAGGAGATTATCTGATAAAAAATTACTGGTACATTTTACGAACAATATAAAACGTAATCAAGTATTTTGCTAATTCACATTATTTATTTTCACATTTATACACTTACCTACCGCGTTACAAACCATAATCCGAACTAAAAACATTTCATCCATTCACACCAATTTGAATATGCACGCAAATATTATACGTTTATATGGTTCAATTAAAAACACACAATAGGAACAATTAAACATTATACAGATAAAATGGGGTACGCCGCACATTTGACGAGACGCCCCTTTTAATTAATTTACTTAATAAATGCATTGATATAGAGATCCTTCTGTGTATTAAATAACAGTAAATATTTTATGTTCGCCTAATAATAATTATTATAATGATATAAAAGAGACATAAAACTCACACACTCGATAAAAATATAACGAAAGTAATGAATGAGAAAAGTAGTTCTGAACAATAATTTAGGGCAAAAAAATATCAATATAGATGTACTGTAGTAATTTCAAAGTTTCAGATCATCTTTCCATATTGATCCACTTATATATTATACAGTAATATAAGTATAATTAAATATATATAAATTAAATAACAATTTTCAAATTTGAACATAATTTACAATCAGAGTGATTAAGCTGAATAAATAACTAGAGGACAGTTCATAATACGACCTCTTCACTTTTAGTACAGTCCTCTTTGGTCATTTTACAGATGTTTTAGTTAATATACATTTATAGTAGTAGTAGTAGTAGTAGTGTAGTATAGTAGTATAGTAGTAGTAGTAGTAGTAGTAGTAGTAGTAGTAGTAGTAATAGTAATACTTTGTTCAATAAATAAACACTCTTTGAGATTCTCTCCTCACACTTGTTCTATAAGAAACACAATATAAACCGAAGTCGGTTTTACGTCACTGGGCATATTTCCTTTTGCTGATCTTTCAAGCTTTTACACTGGAACATTCCTAACAGCAATGTACCACGTACGTGGAACAAAACCATCACGATTTCCCGATAGTACAGTTTAATTTAAAATCTATTAAATTATACGTATAATAAGAATAGAATGTAACGGCTTGCTGATTGGTTCTTGGAGCGAAGTATAAGTAGCGTGTTTGATTAATCCGTCAAAGAGCCGGCTCTGACAATGCAAATGAGGCGTGCGAATACTGTTGAAGGGAAGCGAAGCAACGACGATGCAAGATTAATGGGTTTTCAGGTCCCTACCAAGTGTAACACTGAAACAATACAAACCACTAATTAATACACATCGGAGCACATCTGTTGAATACGATACAGCGAACCCTCGATGATTCAAACTCTCGAAGGCCTAATTCAAATTTATCTGTGAATCAAAAAAAAATCTGGTCTGCTCAGAAATTTGACACCTAAACTCAATGTTGAATATTTGATAATTCTAATTTTTATCAGTCACCTAGATTTTTTGGGCTCATGGAATATAGAGATAAAGAGGGTTTACTGTAGTTAGCAGTGACCTACTTGAAGAGAAAAGGCCCAATCACAACCAAAATTTAGAGTAAACTTGACTCTATGAGCAAGGTTATCAGAATGATATCAAACGTTTCATGTACGTACGTAATTAATAATTAATAATATGCAGTACTAGTAAGGAATTAGCCGCACAAGCAAAGTTTGAAACCTTCGAACATTGTTTCTAATTTTATATCAAGCTGTAAGTGCCAGCAAATTGGATTATAAATAACAAACAATGTGAGGAGTTACCAGTCACTTGAATCAGCTGCTGACATAAACAAGCCATCGCATTGGCTGTCTATAACTGCTAAATTTGTTCTTATGAAAGGTTACGGGAACATCGTCTTGCTCGTAGAATCAAGTTTTACGGTGCATTCGGTTGTGACAGTGTAACATTGTTCACTGGGAAAATGCAAAATGTCGAGTGTGAATTATCTTCAGATTTCAAGGTAAGCTAGCTGTTGACATTGCAACGGTAATATGATGCTGTGATATAGCTTGACTTACACAACTCATCCTAATTCCTAACGCAGATTCTCTCCAGAGTTAAGAACTTTCGGTTGTGCGTGGCTATTCAAGTTTAAATCATATTGTGGATCGGATTATTGTGACCTTCAACGTATACAATACATGCTTGCTCGCTGAAAAAAAGTTTCCAACTTGTTTGAGATATGCTCTAAAGATATTTCAATGCAGACAGAAGAAATGCGGAACGGAAAAATTCACATTAATAAGCATTTTTGCTTCTCTGTTTTTATGGATGAAATGATTATATAGTCTATAATTGAAACTAATCGTTAGATGTGTGGCATAATACAGACGAAAATAAGAAAGATTTTTACTACGATATCAGTACATTTGTGGTTTGTGATACAGTATATAGATCCATGGAAGGCTGTTGTCTATCTATCGGTATGATAGCTATGATCCAAGAATAAAGTACTATATCACTACAATTTTTAATTTAAAATAGCATCGCTGAAACAATCCAAGATACCTTCGTGACAGGTATAATACATACAGGTAGCTCTTCATGAACGAATTCTCTTCATTTACATATTTGGAGTCGGCTTGATCCCGAAATACAACTATTGAATAATCGATCCAATCAATTAAAATTCTTTATCGATTTTTTCTTTATCGATTCTCACATTTGAGGAACCAAGTGGTTAATCAGAAAGCTATTGAAATAATATATATTTATATAAATTTATATATATATATCTTCACTGACCAACCTACAGTTATTATCAATTAGAATAGGAATGTAGTAAGATTGCGAGGTGACTTACGATGACACACAGAGACAAGAGCTGACTAGTTGTGTTTGCGCGACCGAGTCCGTCGCCGGCCGACTAATGCAGTCGCGGCGGCGGCGGCCGTCTGCCGGAGACGGACGCCCAGGGGCTGGGGCAGCCGGTCGTCTGGCGCCAGTCGGCCATCTTGACGCCCAGGCGCTGGCACTCGTGGGCGTACGCGGTGAACGACTCGCAGAAGCAGCGGCCGCTCGGGCACTCGCACATGTCCTCGATGCACGAGCTGGACGGCAGACAGAATGGAATCGTTCAATCGAGATGTATTTATGAAGGAAGAAATTACTTCTGAAGATAGGGGACGTCCATGAATTATGTCACACTTTTTTAGTCCACTTTGATCCAATGTGATTAAATATGATTTCAAATTTATAATTTTATAAATTTTATAAATTTATAATTTATAATTAATTTTTAATGTTTAAAATATGATTTTTTTTCAAAACACGGTGAAATTGAGTCTTTGCTTGGCTCATCCAATAATAATTAATTTCTATTTTACAGTACGGTAACCATGACCTCCCTTGAGGAGTCACATCCTCCTAATCCTCCTCGGCCTCAAACGGAAAACAACGATCTTTACATCACATTCTAACGTTACCACATAAAAAATTAAAATATTCAAATCATCCTTACTCGAAGTATTTATCAGAATTGACTTTCTTGTGGCACGGATTGAAGACCTGTCCTCGGAGCGGCTTGCACCTCCGCAGGTCTCTCGGTCTCCGATGCTTCTGGTGGTAGCACTGCATCTCGCTGGACAGCTCCTCCCTCGGCCTGGCACACGCCTTCTTCCCCCCGACCCTCCACGACGTGCCGAACTTGTCCGGGTCCAGCACCAGCCTCCCCCGTCGCGTCGTCCAGTCGTCCCGCGACGCCGAGTTGAAGTTCCCGCACAATCCGCACAGCCGTCCCTTGTACGCCGTGGGGGCGGACACCTCCAGGAAACTATTCCCATCCCACAGGACTTTAATACCGATGTGAGTGTGGATCAACACGCCGTCGTCGGTTTTGTTCACCCACACCTTCCCGTCGATACTACGATGCGGCGGATCCACCCTTATCCCGTTGATCTTCACCCTCATCTTTTGTCCCAGGTTGATTTTCGTATCGCCCATCTTGATCGACACCGTTTTCGTCCAGGAAGAGGTTTTCGTAGATCTCGCGTCGTTGGTGACGCGTATGGAGAAGCTCCTACCGACGCAGTCGGCCGTGAGCTGGTACTTGCAGGAGCCCTGGAAGCTGTAGAACTTGCCGTCGAAGGTGCGGTAGTGCGGGTCGCCGAAGACGGTGCAGACGCCGTCGCTCTCGACGCAGCGCGGGCAGCACTCGCCCGGCCAGTGGACCAGCTTGGTGTTGGGCGGGCACGGCAGGTTCTGTCCCGGGCACATCGTCATCGCGCAGCGCGGCTGACCTTGGTAGCACTTGCACGACTTGCACGAGTCCAGCTTCCACGTCTCCCCGTCCTGGAATATCACGCTGCTGTTACAAATACGCGCACAGTTGCAGTATTCAGTGGAACCTCTGCGATAAAATATTCTAAAGTACATTTATTACTTCAAGAGCGCAATGGAATAAATCAAACTGATGATATTTGATCAATATAAAATAAAAAATACACAGGAATATACGGAAAATCAGCATTTTAATTCTATTACTGTGAAAAGTACATTGAAGAAAAACGTTATACTTCTCATCAAGAACTCAAAAATAATCAGAATAATGTGAAACTTATACATATAATTATTTTAAAATGTAGTTTGATTTTTGGTCAAGATTGTCTTTTATTTTGGTGGAAGTGCCGAGTTCTTCACACATTTGTCGACGACTTTATATTTATATTCTGTGCACAAAATTCAGACTATATTTGTCAATAGTGATTGCATGTATATAATTCAATAGAAGCATCCATGATTTCCATAATATTTCAACCTCTATTGTTAGTTACGATTCTGACCTGGATTCGAACCCACGCCCATTCAGTACACGATAACTTTATTCAATAATTGGCCGCCCTCGGTAGCTCAGTCAGTTGAGGCACCGCTTCAGAAACTGAAGTCACAGTTGGGCGTGGGTTCGAGTCCTGAATAAGGGATGAGTTTTTCAACGTCCTTTCACCTATTTATGCTTAGTTTCATAAATCCTACTCATTTGTTTCCCTCGGATAACCTAGCTGTTGGTGGAGTCGTTAAGCAAACAATAATCAATGAATTTAGTAATCATTTTCATGCAACCACGTACATGTAAGGTCGTACAAAGACTACGTGGCGACTATCGAGCCGCAACGTCCTGTCCTCACCTCGTAAGTCTGTCCCCCGATGGTGCACTGCGTCCTGCTCTCCTCCACGGCAGGACAGTGCGGGCAGCAATCTCCGGGCGTCGTCGTCTGTCGCTCCAGGTCACATTCCAGGACAGGACACGCCTTCCTCAAACACACCGACGTGGCGTTCAGGCACGTGCACGTCGTACACCGGTCGATGTTGAAGTTCTCTCCCGACCGATGCAGCTTGTTAGCCAGCAGACATCGTCCTTCCGGCGGCTCGATGAGGCTCCGGCTTCCGGAGCACGTCGCACAACAGTCCCCCGGAGCTCTCACGGTCTTGCTAGCGGGACATTCCAGCACCGGACACGCCCGTTTGGAGCACGTCAGCTGATCGCGTTCGCAGCGACACTTCAGGCACGGGTCCTCGGGCGTCGTGACGTCGCGGTCTTCCGTGACCTTCTGCCCGTTGATCCGGCAGCCGCGGCATGTCGGGCAGCACTGGCCCGGCGCCGGCGGGCTGGGGTTACGGCACGGCGTGTAGCACTGGACGTTCGACTCGGTGACGACGCCCGCCTTGCAAGTCATCACGCGGCACGGGTTGTCGGGATCGGGCCACTCGGTGCCGCTTGCGTGCTCCTTGCCGCGGTATAGGCAACCTGCGGGGCACGGCAACAGTCAGTACGACAGGTAGAGGGGGTTGCGTTAAGAAGAAAGACGGTCGTATATCAATAAAAAGATTTGTGAAGCTGTGGTATTTTTAATGTATTTTTGGGACGGGATTCACGATAAGAAAAGCTACTTCATTTTTTTAGAGTTTTAAATCCTCGAATTTGAAGGGATATTAAGTAATTATCAAATATTTTACAATTATTTAGTTGGTAGATGACTTTCTTCTTTCAATGAATAGAAATGTACATAATTAGTAACATGATTTACTTGCATTTTATTCCTATTTGATGAATGATTGAGATTTTTGGATGAAATATTTGGTATATAATTGAGATTGTTTTTAAAATTTATATAATGTAGGCACACACCACAAGTAAAAGTCTTTCTTACATGGCTTAACCAATCAACATTGTGATATTGGATACAATGTAACAGTGATCAGGCGAAAAGAAAATGGACTTTTACATCTGATTCATGCTATACATCGTGATGAATTCATATTCTAAGATGATTAATATTATAAATTTGACAACTTTAAATTATAGCTCGACTATTCTGAGAAGTTCTGTAACCAATTGTTATTAATTTATGTTTAATTCGGTCTGATACACATTATTGTTTTAATATTGGAAAAAAAAGTAGGGTACCAAAAAAGTTAAGAGGATTTACTAAATTCATGAAACTGAAATCCATTATTTATAGATCTATAATCTCAAACTACAAACTACAACAAACTACACAAATGTTAGATAAATGTGTTCTACTTTCCGTGATCATCATCCACTTCTCTCCTAAAAACTACATCTGGATCATTTCCTTCCAACAGTTCGACCAAAGATCAAATAAGATCAATCAAAACACCATATATCATTCCACTTTGAACCGCGTTTACCGCCACCGAGGCGCCATCCACTTCTGCCTCGTACACGGAAGACGGTGCGAACCGTTGATGTGTATTGAGTAATCGATGTTTTGATTCGGTCTACCTTTGCATAGCTGGCAGCATCCATCTTTGCGTGACTCGAGCAGCATGTAACAGCCTTGCTGGCTCGGACAGTGCGGCCTCTCGCACTCCACGAACCCGTTCTACAAACAAACAAGAACGTCATGCAGATCGTCTGTCGACGGCGTCTGGCTCGTGTCGACGCTAACAGAAGCGACGCCCGCCTCCAATTACGTCAATATACCTGGAAACCGTTCCCGCCAATAAGATGAAAATATTATTCTTAAGCGTTTTTTTTTTTTTCTTTTCGTTATAATTATGATACGAAACGTTTTCCATCTAGATTCTGGGAATAACAGTTGCGTCGCATCTAGGTTACATCCTAGAGGTTTTTCGGCTAATTCTCGACTCGACCGATTCTCGTGATGTAAACAGTTTGTCTATGCTTGTTTCCACGAAAGAAGAAGGTCGTCTACCTATATTTATTTATATTGGGTTTAACGGCGCACTGTACTGATGACTACGATCTATTGGCGTCGGTATTTGAGATGGTGGGATGATGATGAAAGGTTATTTTATTAGGTGTTTTTGGATAGTGGAAAGGAGTCGATCGTGGCCTGCTGTTAAGAAATCATCCCAGTATTGACCTGCGAACGACAGAGGGAAACCACGAAAAAAACACTGTCAGAATGGTCGACCATGGCGGGAATCGAACCCTGGTCTCCTGAATCACGGTTCAGTGTGTCTTCGTCTACCAATATAACATACACAAAATTTACATTCAAGTTCGTAGGGCTGTGGTATTTTGAGGGTGTTACCTATATTTCAGGACGGATTTACAAATAGAAATACAACTACATCTATCAGAATCGTCATATCCTTAAACTTCAAATATATTTTCCAAAGTTTTTCCAGTTATTTTATTGGTAGACCTTCAAGAATATCGCGTACTACCTTGAGACATCCGCGCCGTTTCGTGCACAAATGTATAGTTGGTCGCGGATGTGGTCGCTATCACACATGAGACGTATTATCACAGGAAGCGGCAGGCGAATAGGCCATGCTCCGCGCGCGCGAGGCAGTCACTCAACTCGGCCGAGAACTATTCCACTGCCACCCACTTCATTACAGACCAACATTAGCCACAGCCACCTCGATACCAGGCCGAAGGTCGTTATTCTCTTTTATTCTCATTTATACACGAGTGTAGGGTTAGCGAATATAGACACCTTAAACCTCTTGGAATGATGGTTTAAGGCGATCGTGGCCTGATATTGGGGCGCCTGAAGAGAGTATACCGGAATAAAGTATACTCTATTGTGTGACATGGAGTTGAGTTTCAAACCTTATACCTGAACCTAACCACATTAACTAACATCCATTGAAAAGTACCCCAAAGCTCATGTCACACAGCCAAGTATCCTTTATTCCGGCATACGCTCTTCAGCGTCCCCCTAATGTTAAGGAATTATCCCAGTATCAATTTGAACGATTGAGGGAAACCACGAAAAACAAGGATGGTCGACCATGGCGGGAATCGAGCCACGGTCTCCTGACCGACGGTTCAGCGTGCTAACCACACTGGTGGAGGACGGTTCACGGGGTGGAGGACGGTATACCGGAGTAAAGTATACTCTGTTGTGTGACATGGACCTTATACCTGAACCCTAACCACATTTACAACCATCCATTCAAAAGTACCCCCAAGCCCATGTTTTTTTTTCAATGTTGCTTAACGACCCCACCAACAGCTAGGTTATACGGGGGTACGAATGAGCGGATGATAATGACACGATGAAGAGATGATAGATGAAAGGAGGCCTTATGCGGGACTCGAACCCACGCCCAACGGTGACTTCAGTTTCTACCGCTAGCGATAATTGACTTAGCCACCAGGGCGGCTTCCAAGCCCATGTCACACAGCCAATTAAGTATACTTTATTCCGACATACGCTCTTCAGCGTCCCCCTAATATCAAGAAACCATCCCAGTATCAATTTGCCGATATCCCGATCAATGTCCAATAAGTTGGTGACGTCACCGCATGGCATACAGCGTTTAATATGCCATAAAACCGCATGGCATGTTGTTATGATGTGTGAGAGCACACGAACCCCTGGGGGCTGCAGGTGTCTACTGGACCGGCCCGTCCACTTCACCAACTAGGTCACACGATCCGAGTCGAGTGGTGCATTTCACCATCGCCATCTCGATCGGCTGTTACCGAGCAGGAAGACCAGAGGAGGCGGGAGCAAACTCGACTGCGGGAGCACACCACCGAGAGGTGATGAGGATTGCTCAATCGTCGATATTGTTTTGTTCTCTCGTTTTGAGAAAGTATTTTTGATACATTTTGTAGATAACTTGGAATATTTTTACTCAATTAGATACTCGAAACTTTACATATGTTAGATTGGGGATTATGTTGGGTATTTATATTTTATATTTAGTTATTTCAATTTTCAATTAATTTGCTGTTTATTGATGTATTTACTGATCTAATTTCTAATTTTTAATTTATATTATTATGCAGATAGTGAGGCATATGTTGTCACGGGGCTCCTGCTCCGTAACATTTGGCTGTGGGTTCGAGTCCCGCATAACCACTTGATCGCTCATCTATCACTTGCTCATTCGTACCCCCATAAAACTTTACTATTGGTGGGATCCATGATAAGTAGGCGTTATTGACAGTAAAGCCTGCAAAAGTTGGGTTGAATTGAATACCTGACTTCAAGTGGAATTCCCAGCCACACCGTGACATTTTCAGTGGCAACACAAGATATAAACGATCGCAAAATGATCATTTCCGGATGATAGTGAAACTGCTTGATACCGTGCAGAGAAGTATCTTCTGAATTAATATCGATTCGTAACAAACATCAACTTCATACTTTTTTCCAATATGGTTCCTCATCTAACTTAGATCTGTATAGTTTTGTGGCATTATCGGGCGGTAACTTTTTCTTTTATGAATTTTAGACATTTCAAAAATACCCATTAGAATAACATGGCGGAAAAAAAAGAAAATATTTTCATTTTCCCAAAAGAATGAAATTTTGCGGGAAGTTGAATTACATTTTGATACACATTTCTAAAAAATTTCAGCTTGATCGGGTCAGCCATTTTGAAGAAAAAACATAAAATGTGCTAAATTGGTACCACTCGAAGCAGTTTTTACCCATATTTTACCCATACTATTCGCTCGTCTATCAACGCATTTATGGCGTTTTCCTAGTTCGTATGTAACGGGACGCGGCGAGGTGAACATCGATGGCAAAAATATCGAGTGTTATTGTTACATACCAAGTGATCTTTCCATCTTTGTTATTATAAAATTTAGCTCATTAGCATTTTCGACAAACATTGTCCGCATCAGATGATGCATTTGTTCATTTTTCATCTTGCAAGGTTCACGTTTTAGCACCATTTATATCGGTGAAACCGGGTGAAACCACCCTGGCGGGAACGTTTTGCCCTATCGAGACTGGGGACGCCTCAAACTTTGTCATCACCACAAAACAGAGGCGCGCGAACCTCATTAGCTGGATCACATTTATCAGCAAAACAAAAAAAACAAGTAGGCCTACATAAAATAACATCGGGTTTTTCCTTGAATTCCGTCAACCGTATAAGGCATGATAAAAATAATTAGTTAGATGTATATGCATATCTTTAAAAGAGCACATTTTTCTCCTGTTGAAAGGATATCGTAGTATTGTAGTATAAAGAATACTTAATTTAAAGACAGGGCGGCGGGCGGGCGGGAGGTTTGGCCAAGATATCAAAGATCATGATGGTGTAGAATATTATACACACACAGATATATATATATATATATATATATATATATATATATATATATATATATATATATATATATATATATACACGAGTCAATAACAAGTGTTCATATATGAAGTCTCGATATGTGTGAGTTATAATAAGTATTAACTGGCCTGACCACATACCAAAGATTACTGCAAGTGAAGCCTTCGGGCAAGGCCTCTTCTGTACCACTCGCCCAGCATCCAGAGAGAGAGAGAGAGAGAGAGAGAGAGAGAGAGAGAGAGAGAGAGAGAGAGAGAGAGAGAGAGAGAGAGAGAGAGAGAGAGAGATACCCTCGGGCGCATTATCTCGACAACCGCACCAACAGCGAGTGAATATAAGTTTGATAACATTGCGTCACTGGTTCTAACAGCACATGCTGCAACCACCTATAGCCTCGACTGGTTTTCTCTTCGCGTATACGAATGTGTATGCGAGATGAAGAAAGGCTTCTGATATACACAGACAATCGAACCGACGGCCAGAATAATATTATTGTGTTTCGTTTGTAGTTGGTGATGATAGTGTAAGAGACGGTGTATCGAGTCACCGTTACTTCGGTTGACCAAGAAAACTCTCTTTAAGGCAAATGCTCCGTGTTCCTTTTAATTATTAAATGTACTTATGAGTAATGAATAATTCACTAACAGAAATGAATTATTTACCAACGGTTTCATACTTTTGGTACATCATGTGACGTGGAGGCGGTTGGCGAGAATTTTTCTACAAGTCCGTTTTTAAAATGGGACTAAAAACAATAGTTTAAAACGAGGGGTTAACAACTAGCAAATTTGGTGTACACCTGATTTCAGGTGATTTCGGAGATTTCAAGAGATTTCAGGGGATTTCAGGAGATTTCATACGGATTTCAATGGGATTTCATGGCAAGTGTACACCGGATTTCAGGAGTTGTTAACACCTCGGTTTAAAATCACATTTTTTTGTGTAGATATTTTTGTTTCTGTGGTCAAATTGAACCCAAACCATAACCCTGAGCTCGAGTCAACATTTGATTGTTATTTTGATAAAAAAAAAAGTAGCAGCGTCGGGAGTCGAACAGTGGACCCTCAAAACATCAGGCAAATAGTCTAAATTACTACGCTACGACGTCATATGCTTGCACAACGCTACTTTATCATATGATTGCACGGATGGGCAACTGATTCATGACGTCACATATCGTAGCGGTCTCAATGGTCACTTCAAGTCCCATTTAAAAAACGAATTGCTGAAAAATTCTCGCAGCCAGTTGTACCGATCATTAAATATAAATTATAATATATAATTATTACTCGAGGTACGAAAATAGCATACGTAAACGAAGGGTGATAACAAGTTAATTCGCTAATTTTTGCTTAGTTCACTAATCATCAGTTAGTACAACTGGCTCTTAGTTGTAAGCACGTATTGAATGGTATATACGGGGACGCTGAAGAGCGTATACCGGAATAAAGTCGACTCGGTCGTGTGACATTGGCTTGGGGGAACTTTTCAATGGATGGTTGTAAAATGTGGTTAGAGTTCAGGTAAGGTTTGACACCAAAACCCATGTCCCACAACCGAATCAACTTTATTCCAGTATATGCTCTTCAGGGGCACCCGATACACTCGCATCCACAAAAGAAGAAAATCATCTATCAACAAAATATTTGTAAAACCTTCGATAATAATAACATTTCCCAGAAACTTTGAGGATGTGATAATTATGAAAGATGTTGCGTTTCTTATCTAAAATGTCGTCCTGAAAAAACGTAATTCCGTGATCTGAAGAGTCTTGTGGTAGCCTACTCAGAAACTACTTGGACTCTGACTTCAGCTAAACAAATACAATACTGATATTTGTATTTGCTATGTTGGTAGACGACCTTCTACTTTCGTGGATACAAGTATATTACTATAGTTTCTCCTTTCTATAACGTCTTGCTAGCAGAGATTTCTTTCTTTAATATGCAATCAAGACAGTCTATTGATTCTGTAATAAACTGGAAGCTGTTTGATCTGAGACGGGTGGACCAGTGGTTAGCACGCTGAACCGTCATTCAGGAGACCGGCATGGTCGACCATCCTGACAGAGGTGCATCGTGGTTTCTATGTGTAGTCAAGGTGAATACTGGATAGTTTTTTTTGACAACATGTCATTACAGATTCCTTTCCATAGCCAAAAATCCTAATAAAATAACCTTTCATCTCATCATCCAATCACATCACTCACCGACGCCAATAGATCTTAGCCATCATTACAGTGCGTTACAAACCCAATATAAATAAATAAAAGGAACAAATAGAAGATTTTGAATTCTTCGTTTATGTGAAATCTGAAACGTACAAAGTCTTAACAAAGACATTAACTCTTGAGAATAATAGGGTAGAGGTATAGTTTGTTATTGTTTAATGTTTCCCTAAAGTGGAGTAGCAAGTCATTCAGTAGTGACTAAGCAAAGAAACAATTATTGACTCGGCTAAAGGGGTTGTTTGTTAACATCTCGCACGTGAATGGGACCGCGATGAAGATGTCCTGGTCGAGTGGGACGGGACCGGGACCGGGACCCCACTCCACGACGCCCCAAAATCCGAGCCCACAACTTATTTACTTCTCACCGAATACCTATCATCTTGCATCTCTATCATTATACATTATCATTCCTATGTAAGTGGTCCTAACGATGGAACAAAAAAAGAGGAAAAAACTTAAAGGTCATCCTTCTAAACGAACAAGAGGTAACAACAGTTGCGACCATGGAAAATAATCATAGAAAAAAAGTAGTATGAAAAAATTGTGAAATAATTACAATGATTTTTGTGAACAATGCTATTGATTGAATTGATTACATAACACACACTTTACATTCTTTTGATCACTTAATGGGAAACAGATTTTTAAATCTTTATATCGTTCTTTTTTAATGACGCACGTTACTGATGGTTACGATCTATTGGCGTCGTTGAATGATATATGAGATGATGGGATGATAAAATGAAAGGTTATTTTATTAGATGTTATTAGATAGTGGGAAGGAGTCGGTTGTGGCAATTGTTAAGAAACCATTCCGTATCAACCTGAACGACAGAGGAAAACCGCGAAAAAACCCCTGTCAGGATCGTCGACCATGGCGGGAATCGAACCTCGGTCTCCAGAGGGTCGGCGGCGGGGATCGAATTCACAAGGCGGTGCACGCACGGTGCTTATAAAAATAGAGAAATTCATCTTCACTATTTATTTTCTTCATCACGAACAAGTGTATTTGAATAAAAAGTATATCAAACCCAAGATAATTGTATGCTCTTTAATTATTATGACATTCTATCTTTGTTTATTCAACCAGTTCTATAAGATAATACGTCAATCAATATCAAGAAAGGGATAAAATTTATTGACGTAACATCTTAAAACTGGTTGAATTCACAGAAATAGAATGTTATAATAATTAAAGGGCATAAAATTATCTTTGGTTTGTTATACTTTTTATTCAAATACACTTGTTCGTGATGAAGAAAATAAATGGTAAATATGAATTACTCTATTTTTAAAAGCACCGTGCACCCCGGCACGCCCTTAACCACTGCGCTACCTGTGCCGGTGTGGAGCTGATATAATAGCGTGGACGTGAGTCCTGAGCGTGGTCTTACCTTACACGTACACGTGAAGCATCCCATGTCTTTGATGGTAGCTACCGACACTTCTTCACCCTCATTCTTGCAGGCTGCAAGACTTCCTGTAAATCAAACACAAAATTAATAATATTACCAATATAATTACAAAATGACTTATACATATACATATATATACATGTATATGAACATACACATGTTTATATATTTGGGTAGGTATGTTTCAATGTCAAGACCGGGGTCCGTTTCCCGCCATGGTCGACCATCCTGACCAAAGACCTTATTATGTAACCTGATCCTGACAGTGGTGGATTACCTTCGTCGTTCAGGACAATACTGGGTACAGTGGGTCGTCAAACCCAATATGGATGAAAAGAATTGAAAATATATATATATATATATATATATATATATATATATATATATATATATATATATATATATATATATATATATATATATATATATATATAAGCCGCCCTGGTGGCTAAGTCAATTATCGCTAGTTGTAGTAACTGAAGTCACCGTTGGGCGTGGGTTCGAGTCTCGCATAAGGCATGGGTTTTTGTAAACGTCCTTTCATCTGTCATCTCTTCATCGTACCATTATCATCCGCTCATTCGTACCCCCGTATAACCTAGCTGTTGCGGGGGTCGTTAATCGTTAAGCAACATTAAAAAAAAATATATATATATATATATATATATTTAAAAGTGTGTTTGTTAGTTTGATTTAGCACATGTTTCCGTCTCATCGTGCAGAGAGCACCTGCCACAAGGTCAAGCCTCAGCAGTCAGTGCAAACACGTTGTTGCGCGCGCATGTGACGAGTCGGCCACGTGAGCAAACAATCTACTACAGCATCCGTCCAAGGACCGACGGGTACAGTCCGGCGAGCAAACAAATCACCCATTGTTTCAACGACGACACAGCTGCGCCTGCGCGAGGAGGAGGTGCTATTGACTGTTCGAAATGAAAGTGTTCGAAAAAAAAATAGTTCGAATAATATTGTTGTATTTTGATACTTGGTTTAGAATTGACAGTCAATTCATTTCAATAGTACAGTTCAAACTGTACGTTAAATTTGAGCTAACTTAACTTGACCTAACCTAACCAAACCTAACGAAATGAAAGTGTTCGAAAAAAAAAGAGTTCGAATAAAAAACTGTTCGAAAATAAAAGTGTTCGAATAGTATTGTTGTATTTTGATACTATGGTTCAGAATTGACAGAGTGAATTCATTTCAATAGTACAGTTCAAACTGCACTTTAAACTTGACCCAACTTGACCTCACCTACCCTAACCTATGATATCCACATTAAGTTGATTGAAAATATCAAAATACAACATTACTATTCGAACAATTTCATTCCCGAATACTTTTACAATCGAACACTTTTTTAGAATCGATAATTTTATGATCAGTTTTGTTTTTGAACATTTTTTTCGATCAGTTTTGTTTCGAACAGTTGGTGCGTGGCGACTGATTGTTGCTAAATGCTCTCGACTCTCCACAGAGATCACGTGGTCCAGGCGCTAGAATCTCGTGGCCAAGTGCCGTGGCGCTACATGCAAATACTATCCTAATTCGCACGTCTGCGGAAAACTAATTATATTCTTGAGAAAATAAGTATTTTCCAAGAAATTAGACTCACACGCTACATGCATATACACTTCAATTATGTTATTATATAAATAACAGTCATTCAAAACTTGAAAGATCTGTTTAGTGCAACAAAATGATAATATACAGAAGCTATGGGATGGTCGCCGTTCTATATACAAATTGTAAACGATATCGAACTTTAAAATCGAATATTGATCGAGATAATATATCGAAATTTTCAATTTTCAAAAGATATCGAATCGGAAAATTTGTGAGATAGGAAGTCATAAGTGTTCATCATGTACTATGGGTAATTATAAGTAAATGCTGCAAGGTATATCTGGAGGCCCATAAATGAATAAGACATTCTTCAAAAACTTTAAATTTTGTATATTTCAATAATAGGCCTACACAACAGAGTTACACTCTGACAGTGGCGAGAAACTGCACTAGTGGTATTTTATTATACTTTTAGGATTGCTTTGGTACTTAATTATCAACTCATTACTAAATTTATAACTTTTCCAATCGATATCGATCGATATCGATCAAGTTTCGATATCGAATATCGAACATTCCAATCCAATATAGAACCGATCGAAAACTTCACAACCGAACGATAACCCTACTTCTTTCTCACCTCGAATATACAACATTAAGGCACGGTTTTATCAACTGATTTTTAGTGGATTGAGCGACAGTTAGCAGCTATCAACTTGTTATTTTCGTACCTAAACTAATAGTTACAGAATTAACACTTGACTAAGATTCGTAAAACCAGCTCTAAATAAGTCTGCACCAATAAAAAGAGTTTACAAGTAAGAACAGATAGGCCTGAATCTTCCTTCCTCTTCCTACAGCCTTGCCTCTTCCTCTCTTTCCTCTCCTCTTCCTTATTCGCTTTCACTGAATCCTTGGAAGCATTTAATAAAACAATTCCCATCTCTCGACCTCATGAATTGCCGCGAAACGATTACATGCTTCGTCCTCCCTTCTGGTTATCCCCTCCCCCCCCCCTCGGCGTCTCGACGTCCAGCTGCGTGAATCCGACGTCAACAAGCGTCGTTAACTCGCACCACAAGGAGACCGGCGTCGGCATGATTAATACAAGTCTACAAGTCGAAATATCAGTTGGAATTCGTTCTCACTGAAGGACTAATCAGGCCTATAGAATTCAGTGTTCATCATTTGAACAGTTTCATGTATTTTCACATTATATTTTTGTGTTTTGCAGCAATAGTATGCATGTCTCGATATGCGTGGTATGAAATTAATGATTTTACCCATTAAAGAAGAAAGTTGCCTACCAAAGTAAGTTGAATAACACACTTAAAGAGTCCATTGGAGTCGATTTAGTGGAATATCAGTTTTTGGTGATAATTTTTGAACGGTATAAGATTCGAAATTCTGAAAAAGGAAACACAGATATTCTTAATACATTCAAGATGATGTAGTATAATAACTATTTATCTCATACCACATAATTGTCAGGCGTATACGGTTAAAAAAGTGTTTCTTTTAACCGTATACGCCTGACAATCAGGCGATTTGATATGAATTACTTTCACCGTTTGGAAGATATTGAAAATATCTACCTTTCCTTGTTTTCTGAATTTCGATATCTCATGCCGTTCAAAAGTTATCGTCAAAAAACTGATACTCCGCTAAATCGCCTTCCACGGACAATAATATCACTGTTCTTATATTTGGTAAAGCTGTGAGAATTTAAGGGTGTTACGATATTTCAGGACGAGGTTTACGATGAGAAACGCAACTACATCCTTCAAATTGTTAAATCCTGAAGGTTTTGAAGAAGTTTGTTAATTACCAAAGTTTTGAAAGCTGTTAAGTTGGTAGACGACCATCTTCGTTCGTGGATGACAATTACACTAGTTATAATTGAAAATCACAATGAAATCGTTTTCTCTACTTTTCAGTATCTTCTACATAAAAACTGTGCCCACTTTTATGGAGAAAAAGACATATCAAGTGTCGTTAAGCTTTTTAATAATGTTTATAACGTTTTATAAGCTCTTTGATCCTTTGGGGTTGACCTTCTCTGGTCTAGCCATTTATAATTATATACACGAGATTCATTTCTATTTATTTTGTCTAGTGTTCTTTAAAAATTGAAATTCCATAAGAAATCATACACTCTTGTGTGTGCCATTTTCGCTACTAGTTTTCCTTTCGTTTTTTTTTTAAACTTTCTACAGTATTTTCATTTTTCAGTGTTCAAACTGAATGTTCTTACAAATACGCGGATTACGGAAAGATCTTAGTTCGAAAAGAAGTCAAAGGCCGTATTCGGATCGGCGTATTTGTAGTTCTTTCTGCAGGAACCGCAGAAATGGTGTGGCGCACCAAAAAGAAAAATCGCAGAAAGTTGAAGTGTTAGACCACTCATTCAAGATACATCTTCGTTGTTTTAACACCGACGTTGGTTTGTTTTCATTTCTCGATAAAGCTGTCCGTAACTGGAACAATCTTCCTATCCAGTTATTTACACATTTTCCGGAAGGAACCGAAATGATGAAAATGTTGACAAATATTTAAATTATTACATACTCTACAGCCACCAAAAGCCTACATTATTAATTATGGAATAGAAATAAATAATGTAATTTGCTTTAAAGTTTGAAATAAAATTCTAATTCTATATTGTATCGAGTCTTCGCTTCGCTCTTAAAAATAGTCCCAACGATTAAAATTGATTGAAATATCAAGGAAAACCAGATAATATGTTGGGCGAAATTATATAGACATATGATCCATTATTTACACTACTTTTTCTGGAATAGTAGTATAATTGGTAAATGTCGAAAGAGCGTACTTAAAAACAAGGAAAAGTCGACGAAATAATTCTTCATGATTCTAGGTGATATTTTCCTTCATTTTCAGAGCAGCAATTTGACGAAATGCTTCTGTAGATGATTAACGACAATAGAGGACAATGAGATGGCTGCAAGAAGATGCCCCCCTTCCTTCCCCCCCCCCCCCCCCCCCCCCCGGGACAGGAATCAAAAGTTAGTGGTCCATTACAGAAAACGACCCAAAGCTAACAGCTAGCTGAGCACGCAATTCATTTCGACGACTGCCACTTGTTTGCCTAGCTGACATCACACTTGTCATACTTCGCTGACGGACGGGAAACAAATCAAAATTCGACGAAACTTCGATCAAAACTTCAAAACTTATTGTTCCCCGCAGATTTACAGGGTGCACTTTGGCAACATATATCTCAAGAACTAAAAACATCACGGACGTACGGTAAATTGCAATCAATCAATAATACCCTCACAATTAGATGTGCCAAATCGAATATAGGGAAATAATTTCATAATAGAGCAACAATTGAATACGACAATTTCCCACCCCATTTTGATTATTTTAAATTTTAAATAAAAATAACTTTGACACCAACACTGCGCTGTCTGTGATCACACTTTTTTCGCAGTGGATAATATATAATACGAATAGCTGCCTATATGAAATGGAATACAATATGAAATATAATATATACGAATGAATATAATACAATACATATAATGAAATATAATACAAACATAAGTTTTCCTGGATAACTAATATCGCAAGTACTCATGTAGTGGTATGCAATGGCTGACATTTAATATGCTGCATGGATGCTATACGAGGGCAGGGCAGATCGACAGCCTAGTGCACGCGTAGCAATCTCAGACTAATGCGTTTTTATCCTGTCTAGAACACGAAATATCTGTTAAATGGTCATTCACGTTACACGTTCGTTTCCAACGTAAACAAAACTCACGTGATAATTAAAGGGTTAACGAATATTCAGAAAACAATGGATACTCTAATTGGGTACAAAAAGCATACTTGTTCTATTTGGTATAGTTTAAACCTTCAGAACCACTTAGACACAACCCATGAATTGTTTTACTAACAAATACATAACACTAAATGCCGGAATTACCAACGTGGGAGTAGTATCTTAAACTGGCAGTTTTAATTTTTATCACCATGCAGCGCAGTGGTTAGCGCGCTCGCTTCATGTGATCTGGGAGGCGAGGGGAATTCCGAACCCAGTTCGATCCCCGCCGCCGACCATCTTTACAGAGGTTTTTCATGGTTTCCCTCTGTAGTCTAGGCTAATGCCGGGATGGTTCCTACAATAAGTCGGCCATGACCGCTTCCTTCCCACTATCCTTCCCTTCACCCAAGAACCTTCATCTCATCATCCCATCATATCATTAATCATCCATCCGACGCCATTAGATCTCAGTTATCATAACAGTGCGTCGTTAAACCCAATATAATAATCACCATGGTTACCTATACTCTTCATCTCCAACGTCTCTCATACGAAGGCTAACTGGACTTGGTAATACCAAGCCCAAACACAATAAATAACAAAAAATGGTGAATGTAGTCGGTGATTTGAAATAGTAGACAGAAAAGAAACTGCATGCAGCAACATGTGTTCAAACAAGTGTCCATATATATATACTGGTATTCAGTGACGTTCTTTGTTTGTCTCATATCACTATTAAACCACAGGTGAGTGCGCTTTTACCACGATCTAGAGAACTGAATTGACAGATGCAAGTCGGGAACTCGAGATCTGTTTTTCACCAATTTGACGACAAGTTCTTTTATCGCGCAGCCAAGTCACAATATGCAGCGCATCTCTCGTTTCACTGCAATGATTGGCTGAGCGGGCATGCACACGTGTCAATGTTTGTCGCTATGACAACGACGGCTTCCACGAATGCACATCTGACGACACTGGACTGAGTGCACGTGCATGCCATGCGGCGGCAAGGCGCGTTCACAACACCGATCTAGAGGTGTGCGAGTCCAGGTTTTCAAACTCGAGTCCAATTCGAGTCCATTCGAGGCAGATTCTCCATGAAATTATCGAGTCCAAGCCGAGTCTTGAGTCTTTTTTCAACTATATAAATAACTAGCAGACTCGGCAAACGTTGTTCTGCCATCGAAGTGATTTGTAGTGAATGTTGGTTGTTAATGTAAAGTAACGAATGTATTGTAAGTGTGTAGGTGCGGGATGTCTGCGCGCAGCAGACCTTGAGTACGCCGTCAATTGTCATGGAACAACGTCATTACCGGTGTTGTCCTCTAAGTGCCAATTTTTGGATATTGCTCAGGAGAAAGCTTGGCGGAAGATCTCGTACACTTTAGGACCTTCTACCAGCCCTATCGAATGTGCGCGAGGAATTTCACGGCACTCGGTCGAGCCGTTTCGGAGGAGTTCATCCTCTAACATGTGACACGAGCTTTTTATATATAAGATTATTATTGAGACGATTTCAGGCACTATTGTTACAAGGCGTTCATGCCATGCCATTGTTTCATGCCAAAAACTACTTCACCGAATCTATTCCATTCCTCCCCTGTCCTGTCGATAAATGAGTTTTCACTTATCTATTAAAGGAGACTATTGCCTACCAACGTCACGTTTACTGCTGATTGAGTCACTGTTGTGAACAGGGCTTAGTGTTGCTTGCGCATGCGTACGACAATGCTGGATGACTGACGAAGCGTCCCGGGAAAACAATCACACAAGACTCGTACTGGCAAAAAACTGAATGTGCAGCTGATGATTATTTACAAGTATAAACAAATAGACGTGGTTTTTTGGTAACAAGTGTACTAAATAGCTGCGTAATGAGCGTCAAATTGTCAATGCAAGAGGCTTCAAACAGCACTTTTAAAAAATTAGGCAAATTCAAAAGAGATGTTATACGATGTCATGTATTCGTATCCTACCCATATGATTGTGTGTATATGAATATATGTATATATTTATTAATTAATATATATATATATATATATATATATATATATATATATATAATGTTATCTCGCGATTCATTTTGTAAGATAATATTTGAGTTTTGGATAATTCAAGTCGTTTCAAAGGGAAAATCACTCTCAACACATTATATATATGGACCCTACCATACCTTTTAAATATTTCAATAATATATTGAAATGCTGACGTTCCAGTCAGACTATGCAGTTTTTTCAAAGCAATATAATATATATACTATATATTTGTGGAGACTAATATTCTTTAGTTTTGGTCGGCGTTGATTTACAGTTTCTGATATTTGTGTACTAAACGGGTACGACTGGCGACGGCTAGCGTTCTGTGTAGACAATCATTGTGGTACTGAGTACAAAGGCTTCATGCATCCTTCCAGTCTTGCTGGTATGCGAGTCCGAGGTAGATCGAAAACTGTATACTTGCGGTCACATCAAGTGGTCGAACAAGCAACAATAAAACGTACCGGAAAGAAAAATGTACTGACATTACAGTACATACTGAAATTAGCAGACGAAGTACGTATACTGTCTGTGAAACCGTTAGCAGAAAGCGTGCGTAGATCTGGGAAAACATTTCATGTAACCGCAAGTTACTACATTTCATTTAATTTTATATATAATATGTGTCTTCCGAGGGGTTAGCAACTCCTGAAATCAGGTGTACACTTGCCATGAAATCCCCAGAAATCCCCTTGAACTCCCTGAAATCACCTGAAATACCTGAAATCATCTGAAATCCCTGAAATCACCTGAAATCACTTGAAATCACCTGAAATCACCTGAAATCCCTGAAAGCATCTGAAATCCCTGAAATCACCTGAAATCTCTGAAATCACTTGAAATCCCTGAAATCCCTGAAATCACCTGAAATCACCTGAAATCACCTGAAATCACCTGAAATCCCTTGAAATCACCTGAAATCACCTGAAATCACTTGAAATCCCTGAAATCACTTGAAATCACCTGAAATCTTGAAATCTGAAATCAGGTGTACACCAAATTTTCGAGTTGTAAACCCCTCGGTGTCTTCTAGTTTTAGTGCGTATAATATCAGTCTATTTCCTTCAGGATGCATTTTTCAAACACTTCTAGTGACTGCAACTGGTGGTTGTATTCACGGAAGAAGGTCATACGTATACCAACTCAATAACTGCAAGAAATGTGGTAATTGTAGCAGCCAATGAAATACGCAAGCCTGTAATGAAATAACTTTGTGTATGTCGTATCAGTGGCGGATAAAAGGGGGGTTGGCGACAGGCGCGATTGCATTTCCCATTAATTAGACGTAATAAAAAATAAGGTCCTAGGAAGATAGAAGAAAAAATGAATAAAAGAGAAAGGAAAGAAAGAGAATGCTTGCAGGATATTCAATTGAATCATATTTCACATTGCACTGAAAATAAACTTGACGGACTTTTTAAAAATATTGGTTTTCAGTATAAGGTCGGAATTAACAACTAACACTACGCTTCTCTTGAGTGTAAATTTACAACAATTCTTTGTTTCGTAACAAAGAAAATGTAGTCAATTAGGAAGGGGAACTTGCAATAATTGTAACTGACGAATAGCATCTGGGCCACCTTTAGTTAGATAAGAAAAATATCAAATTATTTGCTTCTAAACCCTGAAACACGTTATGAACCGCATTATTAAAAATTGTTAATTCCAAAAATTCCCTGCGGGGCTAGGAGGAGGCCTTCCCTTCTTTGCCCCGCGGGTCGCGAGCACCGCAACCAAGTCCATTCCACATAGATTGTTTTTATGTATGGTATTTAGTTTTCCAAATGAAAATCCCCTCCCCCATGAATGTGAGCTGGAACCGCCCCTGCGCCGTATACCCTCGTGAACCCCCCCGACTACACCACTGGTATGAACCGGAATGTGCCCCACACACACGAGGTAAGCCCGGTAATGAATGCACGTTATGCCGCCGACGAGCGCTGGCGACTGCGAGCTAGATAAAGCTCGGAGATCGACGACGGCGTTTGTGTCGTTTGTTTACACGAAGTCTTTTATCTTGAAACATCTCGTGGAATATCTATGTGAAATCTATTTTCTATCACTTAATTTGTAATTCGAAAGAAATTGACATCAAGCAATAATTTACGGAAAGTATACAATTGAATATAAGAATACCACATTTTTACACGTCTTTTAAATCCATTTTTGTAAGTAACTAACAATGTATTCCAAGGTTATCCAGCTATTGTAAAAATAATCAAAATTAATTTCTCAATTTCCACAGCAATATATATTGCCCTGCCAATATGGCCTGGTCTACTATCACGCTGTGGGTATAGGAACTGAAGTCAGGTCGGGCGTGGATTCGAGTCCCGCATAAGACATGAGGGTTTGTAAACGTCCTTTCACCTATCATCCCTTCATTGTTCCATAATTACCCGCTCATTCGTACTCCCGAATATCCTAGCTGTTGGTGGGGTCGTTAAGCGGCATCAAAATAAATGAAATAAATAAGTATTGTGCATGTTGGCTACAAAAATGTGTGCCAATCTATTATATTAGACCCCTCTGACAAAATTCCCTTGACATATATGTTGTTTTGCTATTTTAATGAATGAAATATGGTTTTCAGAAAAAGGTGAGCTGTTTCCCATCAGGCTGTCTGGAACGAGGGACTGCGCAGGCGCCGCGCAAGACTAAACAAGGGCACGTGCTCGCCAAGGAACAACATGCGAGATCGCTTAGAAGAGATGGATGACGACGAGGAAAACGCATCGCATGCGTTCGAACAGGAGCGAGTTGTTTAAATGAAAAAATGTAGGGACCTACAGCCTTTGGTATTTCATTGAGTATACAGCTGATGATGAGGTGGCGCCTGAACAGAATATACCGGAATAAAGGTATTTAAACAATTATTCAATGCAATTCTTACGGGGATTTTCGAGATGTTCGGAGATGTTCTTATGAAGTAGTCTATGGCTATGAAGACGATCGCATGACTGGCCTGACAATCACTTTGGCTTTGGTGTAATTGATGTAGGCATGTGTAACACACAGTAAGTCTAATCTCCTTATTATTTTATTCAATCCTATTTCAAATTTTACATTTTTTCTATTTAATCAATTCTCTTTTTATGTACTAATATAGTAATTATGTAACATTTTAAATCTATTTCTCTCTAATAATCTATATATTTTTTATATTGATTGTTATCCTGTTTTCTAATGTACTCAGGAACCAAAAAGTTTTTTTTTCTCAACTTTACTTAAAAAACGCAAACAAACTCAAATGTATTATTCTTGGCGGAACAACTTATTACATTTCCCTCCAGGGCCCATTACACCAAATCACGCCACCACCACCCCAACACAAATACCTCCATCTTATCCACCCCTTCCCTCTCTCTCACACACATGGCAACCAACCGACTGATCCGATCATGCATCGAGCACATGGTAGGCGCACGGCACATTGTTGTATCGATTGTTGATCGGACCACCCATGTACACGGGTCTCGGAACGTGCGCCCACCGCTGCGGTTTAACCGGCAACATCATCCAATCCAGACAGACTATAGCGCACACGGAATACATAATAATTTATCTCCGCCTCCAGCCCCAGAGACGGTTCGAACAAAGTCTCCGCGGTCAATCCACGATCGGCGACCGGTGGTTTCGACACGTCTAGGGTATGTATTTGTCTTGGATGATCGGAGACGCGACGAACAGCGCATCAACGGTAATGTTCTGTGGTGAACGATGAGAGAGGGTAATAATATATGATTTGGCTGCTTCGGTTGATTGATATGAGAATCGGCCGGGAGATGGGATCACGGCCGGTAGAATCAAGAGGAGGGGCGATCGTTTATTTGTTTAACGTGGTCCGTCAAGGGATAAGAGATGACGTGTTGAGCTGAATTATTACCCTCTTGGTGGCCGTGTCCGATTTACGTTGTGACAAGGTTGGACGAGGCCGTTTACAAGCGAAACTAGGGCGAGAAATATTAAACGATATCGATACCCATGAAATAAATCATTTTAATTGATGAATATATATATATATATATATATATATATATATATATATATATATATATATATATATATATATATATATATACATATATATATATATAGATATATATTTTCAATAATAATAATAATTATCTTTAAAAAAATATTTAAAAAATATATTAAAAAATATTTTCAATAATTGTATTAATTTGAGAAAAGGCAGTCTATTAAATAATCATATAGGACATATTTACTCTATTATATTATAGCAATCTATTATATTTTATTATACGCATGATCAAAATAAATGTATGGTCCCTATATATGAAGAGAAAATATATTACATAGAAATAGTACGTGCAAGAAAAATTCCTATACTTGTTTCCACGAAAGAAGAAGGTCGTCTACCAATATAACAAACACAAATATCACCGTTATATTTGTACATTATTTTTAGAGTATCAAGATTTTTCAGGACAAGAAGAAACGCGACTACATCTTTCAAATGCGTTAAATCCCTGAAGTTGCACCACAGATAGAGGAGAGTTATGTGGTTCGAACATTCGGCCGCCGAGACATGTCGAACAACCAAAACCAAAAAAACTGTTCGTCACATTCTTGGTATTCATTCACGTATCCTGAAACTGATTGAATTCAGCAAAATAGAGTGCCATATTAATTGAAGAGCATAAAATCTTGGAGTTGATATATTTTATTTAATGACACTGGTTCGTGAACATAGAAAAAAAAAGTTGAGATGAATTTCTTTATTGTATCAGCACCTTGCTTGCACCCCCTTAAAGTCTTACCCGCTATGTTAATAAGCGGAGGACATGAGCATAAACTATGTACTTGAGTTTATGTAATTTTTCAAGTTTCTACAATACTTAATAGTTGGTAGACGACCTTCCTCTTTTGTTGATAGACTTTACTATCCGCACCTTACAAGTGCCAAGTCTATTGCCACTTAAGAGTCCATGGGAGTCGATCGATTTAGCGGAATATCAGTTTTTTGGTGATAACTTTTTAATGGTATGAGATATCGAAATTCTGAAAATGAGGTGACACAGATATTTGCATACCTTCAAAATAGTGTTTTTGGGGTGGTAAGATCGCCCTCGTGGTGCCCCGTTCAAACGATCTAATCTTCCATCCATAGCCTTAATTGGGGAACAATGATTTTGTATCAAGTTTCGATGTTATAAAAAAAAAAAAGTAACAACTATGTATCTCTAATCACCTGATTGTCAGGCGTATAGGCCTACGCTTGAAAATACATATTTATTAAGCGTATACGCCTGACAATTAAGCGATATAAGATGAATAGTTATCACTTACATCATCTGAAAGGTATTAAAAATATCTGTGTTTCCTCATTTTTAGAATTTCCATATCTCACACCGTTCAAAAGTCAACACTAAAATACTAATATTCCGCTAAATCGACTCCCAGGGACTCTTAAAAGGCCAAAATTTCGCTTCAGGTACATCTCCTTTAAGGATGTGACGGTAATGACTTGATCTCCTCAAGCCACTCGGGTATGGAGGGTAAAACAGGCTCGGGGCCACCCTCGGGACCGGCGATGAGTAAACACTGCTTTATCAGCGTGATTAATGAGATCGTAAAATAACTATTTCTTCAAGAATGTACATAAAAATGCTCTTTCTACCAACAGCACCCAAATTACCCCCCTTAGCGTGTTGCATACTCCCCCCCCCCCCCCCCCCCCAACCACTAGTCGGTAACCGTTCATTCATTTCTGAAGCATTATTACCAACGATGAAACAAGCATGTCTAAAAGTGACAAGCTATTTTGTGCGGTACATTTCTCAGCATTTGGAAAACAAGAGTCATGTTGAGAGTGATAAAAGTTGCACGGTACGGCAGGGTGGGTATATATTCGGCCCTCTAGTTAGCTAGCCGGCACAAGTAAGTGCCATAATTTAAAAGTTGAAAACGTAGAACAAACATTCGGGGCCACACACGCGCATATGTTCACTCCCATCTAGTTGGTTAACGAGGAAAGGTAACTCTATTTTCTTTTCTATACCTGCTGCGAGGTTGCGGTGTCGGTTTTCTTCAATCATTTTATGACGAGTAGAAAGAGAGAGAGAGAGAGAGAGAAAAAAGAATTCGGTTCTTGAAATTTGCTGACCATCTCCACGGAACTATTTTCACCGGGTGGGATAACTCATCAGGGTGAGGCTAGCCAAGCCCATTTTTTTAAATTATTACACCACCTGACCAGAGCTTGAATGATATAAAACAAATATAAAACAAGACGCGTATCAGTGGCGTAACAAGGTACGACGAGACAGGAGTTCAAAATGAATAAATGGGCCGTCCTCATTTTTTCCATACTTGTCTCAAGTCACGAAAAGCACTCTTGTGTCTCTAATTTACTCTGATATAACTGTGATACGAATTTTCTTTGAAGATTCATTATTTTTATTAATTCTATAAAACAACATATTTATTAGGCTACATATAAATTATTCGAATTATTTCATTCGCCCACTGATTGCTATTAAAATTCCTTCGCTTTGCTTTTTGCTCTGCAATAATGCCTGCAACATCACTCTTATGAATCCGACTTGCTCTCTCGGGTCCAATCGCTAAAACAGGACCCGCACTATAAGTATCTCGTTTATAGTCCCCCCTGAAAAATTTAAATTACAAATTATAAATTATAATTTTAGAAAATAACCCCAGTCTCAGTGCCCCCCTCCCATCCCCCGGACTAGCCATGGGCCCCTGCACCACTGCACCGCTTGCCCCGCCGATATTTACGCCACTGACGCGTATATATATAACAATATATACTGTAACAAAAAGATGATCTGTAGAGACGAAACCGGGTTCCCACATTGATACAGACGAGTTATGTAAACATTGTACCTTTTTCGTCAAACGATCAACTCTTATAAGTAATTTATTGCGTGAAAAACAAAGTCGTTAGCATTTTGTTTCATAATTGTTTCGCGAAAAAATCTTCCTTCAGAGCAACTGGTTGGACTTGGAACGACAAGAGCGGAATATCTGATTGCTAGAAAGCAAAGTAAAGCAAGTCAAGTATTTTTTTTTCATCAGTATAAAACGAGCTATAGCTGAGCTTCTGAATAATCACTCAAGCTAACAATGATTGTTCTAGGCCTAAGCCAATAAGCCAGATGTAGCCCCAACAAAACACACCCTGACTCAGATAGTTGTGTTTGTTTTTTATTCACGCGGCATAAAAAATGTGAGCACGTTGAATGAGGCAATTAGCCACTAAGGTATCCATCCAGGTAAAGACAAGAGGAATCAGCTCGACACACCGAGGCCACTTAACTTGATATCCAGGACCCTCACCTAATAAACAGCTCTGAATAACGTGCTAGTGCTGGCTAACTCCAAGAGGCCAGGACTTGCATTGGTTAATGTTTACTGAAAAAGCTAACAACAATGACAATATATTGTGAAAACAAAGTCACGGTCTCTTGGACTGCAATAATTCATCACATTTCAGAGCCCACCTCAAGATCAGGGCAGGGATTTTGTGCTAACAACAATGGAAATACACATAGACTAGAGATGTTGCCCTGACAGGTAACTTTTGTAGTCGATATTAAGTTATTAACCAACGATAGTTCTAGCCTCTTCGTGCTAGCTAGCACTAGCACAAAATGAATTGTACTTAAAATAGCCAAATGTAACCACTTAAAATGGCGTGCTAGGCCTAGCTAGCTCCAAAAGGCTAGGACTCTCATTGGTTAATGATTACTAAAAAAGCTAACAACAATGACAATATATTGTGAAAACAAAGTCACGGTCTCTTGGACTGCAATAATTGGATGAGCGAAGCGAAGACTCAATTACACTTGACCCGAAAAAAATGTACATGTTTGTTTTTTTTTTTTTTTTTTTTTTTTTTTTTTTTTTTTGTTCGCGCTCTACAGGTCAAACAAAAATTCAAATTCAATTGAAACTTGGCAAGCCCAAGTGTCATCATCTGGATTGAATCTCATTGATTTTTATGCGCAATCGATTGCACCACTTCTGAGAAAACTAATTTTCCATTTTCCAAATTACCCATAAGAATAAGCCGGAGAAAAATTTTCGTACAAAAAATGTCCTTCAAAAAAATTAAAATTTTCACCGAATTTCAATATAATAATGATACACATGATTCCAAACTTTCACTGGAATCCAATCAGTCGTTTAGATATAAAAAATTATATAATGACATTTTTGTGCATCATTCAAAGCTATTAAGAAAACCATTTAAATCCAAGCAACAAGTGTCACCAATTATTGAAGAACTATTAAAACAAAGCCTTCTTTATTATTTAAGATATTATTTAGAATGAGTAATGAATATAATTGGATCTCAAGGTGTATATATTGTATCTTAGGTTGCATCTAATATTTCCTTCATGATGAGAATAGTCTACGAAATAAATCAACCGAATGAAAACATTAATTTTTAATTTGAATGCCGTCAAAACATCAACTTGATTTAACTTTTTGAAATAATTCAGTTTCATTCTTATTAGCTCATCCATCAACGCGGAAACACATAACGCGTTTTCCTAGTTCATCACATTTCGAAGCCCACCTCAAGATCAGGTCTAGGATTTTGTGCTAACAACAATGGAAATACACGGGAACTAAAGATGTTGCCATGACAGGTAACTTTTGTAGTCGATATTAACCTATCATAGTCCTATCCTCTTAGAGCTACCTAGCACTAGCATGAAATGTATTAGGTTGGGTAAGTGTCCTGGGTTCCTTACCGCGACCGTCACGTAGAATAAAGTGCTAGGTCCAGCTAGCTCCTAGAGGCTAGGACTTGGACTGGTTGCTATTCACTAGAAGAACTGAATACCATGGCAAGATGTCCAGTCTCTATGGAGCTAGTTGGACGTTGGACCCAGGACGTTATTACTTCAAGTGACAGTCGCTGTAAGGAGCCTAGTCGCTGCCGATCTGTCAACTGATCTCTTCTCACGGGTGGAGGAGCCATGATTAGGTCACCAACTAGCTCAAGCGGCAAATAACACACTGCACATTGCAATGGGCTTCTTAAAAAATTAGACTATTATCTGATAGGAAAAACTGATAGGAATAACATCGAAACTTGATACAAAATTATTGTCCATTCAAGGCTATGGATGAAAGATAGGATCGTTTGGACGGGGCTCCATAAGTGCGATCTTACCACCCTGAAAATAATATATATTACACATTATAAACATTATATTAAATTTTATATAATATAATACATATAACTTATAGCTTATATATATATATATATATATATATATATATATATATATATATATATATATATATATATATATATATATATATATATATATATATATATATATATATTCTTTTATGTTTTATATTACATGGCCACATATTTCAATTTTCAGCCTCGTGCTAAAGCTGTTCGCTAAACCAACACTCTCAGCCAAGCATATAGCACGCTCGTTTGATCCCAGGCGATGTCAAGTTGCGCGAGCACGGGCTATAGAGACGAGAGAGCCGACTAATGGGACGCGATGTCTTATTTTCCCATGGCAGTGGCCGCACGGCGCATCAGACCCGAGGACCACAGGTGATGGCAGCCGAGGCCCGACCGCAGCCCTATATTTACTGGGGAGAGATCACTTGGGAAAAGTGGACATATCAATTTAGGCAGAGCGCCAAACGATAAATCTCCCAATCAATTCGGATAAATTAACCGCTTTCGACGTGTGGATAGTATCGACAAACATAGAATAGAAGATAGATATCTAAAGGCGATCTAACATTCCTCTTTCTCTATCTCTCTTCTCTCTCTTCTCCTCTCTACTCTCTTTCTCTCTCTCTCTATATACACACACACACACATATATATATATATATATATATATATATATATATATATAGATATAGAGATATCTCTCTCTCTCTCTCTCTCTCTCTCTCTCTCTCTCTCTTTCCCTCTCTCTCTCTTTGTCTCTAACTCTCTCTCTCTCTCTCTCTCTCTCTCTCTCTCTCTCTCTCTCTATCTCTCCTCTATTCCTCTCTCCTCTCTCTCTCTATCTCCTCTCTCTCTCTCTCTCTCTCTCTCTCTCTCTCTCTCTCTCTCTCTCTCTCTCTCTCTCTCTCTCTCTCTCTCTCTCTCTCTCTCTCTCTCTCTCTCTCTCTCTCTCTCTCTATCTCCTCCTTCCCCTCTCTTTTCCTCTCCTCTCCTCTTCTTTCTCTCCCCCCCTTTCCTCCCCTCTCTCTCTCTCTTCTTCCCTCTCTTCCTCTCTCTCTCCCTTCCCCTCTCTCTTTCCCCTTTTTTTATATAATATATAATATATATAAAATTTTTTAAAATATATTATTATATATATATATATATATATATATATATATATATATATATATACACATATATATGTATCTTTTTCTCTCTGTTTCTCTTGCTCGCTCTCTTCCTCCCTCTCTCCCTCTCTCTCTCTCTCTTGCCCTCTCTCTGTCGAACCACCTAAAAAATATGTCACCATCATCAAAAGGGGCTTTTTTCTCGCATAACAAACTGAATAAGGAATATTCTCTGGATGCGGTCTTTTTCCAAGGGCCCCAGGGCCCTTTGCCTGAAGGCGCATACTGGCACTAGCGCCAGGCAAGTAGGCCACACTCGACGCACCGATCAGATAGCGAATCCGAGAGACCAACTCGCAATCCTTGGAGGTGTTTCGAGTAGAACCAATCGGCGGGGTGAAAATATGTGTTTTACGTTCGTACAATTAGTCGGGCATTAATGTGATATGGTATCAGAGAATGTGGACCACTTGTTCTCCTTCGCGTACAGACATCAGAGTGGAGATTGAAGAGCATGGCCGGTGGTTATAATGTGCTCGTATTGGGCGGCGAGAATTTATCTGCATTCGGTTTTTAAATGGAACTAAAAACAATAGTTTGAAACGAGTGGTTAACAACTCGCAAATTTGGTGTACAGCTGATTTCAGGTGATTTCGGAGATTTCAAGAGATTTCAGGGGATTTCAGGAGATTTCAAGGGGATTTCATGGCAAGTGTACACCGGATTTCAGGAGTTGTTAACCCCTCGGTTTAAAATCACATTTTTTGTGTAGATGTTTTTGTTTGTGTGGTCAAATTGAACCCAAACCATAACCCTGAGCTCGAGTCAACATTTGATGGAAATTGCTTTGAAAAAAAGTAACAGCGTCGGGAGTCGAACCGTGGACCCTCAAAACATCAAGCAGCTATGCTACCACTACGCCCCACTACGCAATACGCACCGCTACCACATGACGTCACAAATCGCAGCGTTCCATTTATCACTTTTAGACCCATTTAAAAAGACTTGCAGATAAATTCTCGCTATCGGGTGCAGAGCTAAACTGTGCACCAATTTACGATAAAAAAACATTGTCAATAAGTTTCTATTGAACTGAATGTAGTGAAAAAACTACTCTAGACCAAACCAAACGCAACTTGAACCATGAAAACCTAAACTAACACGACCTAAACTAACACAAACCGAATGGAATAAAAATACTAGATTTTTATAGTAACATATTCACATTTTATTTTGACCCAGAGAAAAGTTATAAAAATGGCCTCTGAAAAAATATAACCCAACATTTAGAAAACAAAAGGTTTGCCAGCACCGAGATTCGAACTGACGACTATGTGTACCCTTCACTAAAGCCAACAGCGCCACAAATTTTTAAGCGAAGTGAATAATAAAGTTTGGGTGATAAAAAGTTCGGTGACTATGGTGATCATCAGCAAATGACCAATAGCGCATGGGAATCGATCTAGCGAAATATCAGTTTCATGGTGATAACTTCTAAACAGTATGAGCTATTAAAATTCTAATGCGGGAGGAACACAGATAATTTTAATACCTTCAAGAAGATGTAAAATGAAATTATGGAACTTGTGGTCTAACATTTTCACAGGTAAACAGGTTAAAAATGTTTGTTTTAGCTGTAGGGCATATACCAGTGACAATTATGTGATATAAGGTGAACATTTTTTTCTTATACTTGTCAACCTCAACCAACCTCACTCATACTGGGCTCAACAATAACAACAACAACAACAACAACAACAACAACAACAACAACAACAACAACAACAACAACAACGTACGCGTGGGTACCACTTCGAATGTATTATAAATATCCGTGTTTCCAACTTTGATATCCCATATACTTTCAAAACGTATCACCAAAAACTGATATTTCGCTAAATCGACTCCGTTACAAGATAAATAAATCCTGAAAGTAATGTGTGACATCCATTCGATGAAATCCTCCGAGAGTCGACCGATGGCCATAACGCTGCCTGGCTTTTCTTCTCCAGCATCCCAGAGCTTGACTTGATAGCAGCGATATAATGGACCAAACATGTTCGCACAAGTTATTGCGCACTGAATCCAGCCAAACGACTTCGTACAAATAAGTGTCTTTGACAATACTCAATCGAGACAGATAGCTTTGTTTGCACGTTCGTATATAAGACAGTTTCTAGACATCGATTCATCCGATTATTTCAAGTAACTACAGGCAGATGTCGTTACTGTCGCAGATAAAGATGTTTATTCTCCGGGAAAGTTGTATCTCGTTTGTTGAATGGATAAATTGTTGATATTTCTCTTTAATGCGTTTTTATTGGATTGCGTATCTGTTTATGTTTGTTTATATTGGGTTTAACGACGCACTGTAGTTATGAGTAAGATTTATTGGCGTCGGTGAATGATTAATGAGGTGGAAAGTTATTTTCGATCTTAAGGAGTGTTTTTAGATAGTGAGGAGCCGGTCGTGGTGTGTTGCTAGAATCATCCCAGTGTTGAACTGAACGACAGAGGGAAACCACGAAAAATCCTGGATGATCGACCATGGCGGGAATCGAACCCCGTCCAGCTGAGATTGAGCCACTAAGATTACGTATCGTACTGCCTACATTAATTGAAATACACTAATTCGGGAGTGATTAAAAAAAGCTTATTTAAAATTCGCGATCTGCATAAGCACGCCACGAACGATCAATAAAAAATAAATTTTTAAATGTGCGTAGATTTTATTGAAAATTATAATTAAAATATTCGGAAAAAATATTTCATGTGACCGCAAGTATACCTATAAAACTATAGCATTATCGTTTTACTTCACTTGTAACACTTTTATTTGGTTCCATGAAATCAGGATAATAATAATCAAAAATATAGTAAAATATTCAGAATAATCTTGGACAAAAAGTATAGAAGTGACGTGAAATTATAAAAAAAATATAAATAAATAAAACAAAATTAATGAAAAAAACATATGGTAAAGAATGTCAGAAATTAACTTTATAAAACAACCGTAAACACCGAATTAATTAAATATTGTTTTGATCACATCAGTGACAACCACATAAAGAATCCCAATTATTGCACCATTTCACGAAATAACTACCAATTTCATTTTCGCAATCGAACTTTGAACTCCTCGTGTTTACGTTATAAATATTTCCTACACATCATGACAATCGCTAAAAACGCGTTACCTGTTTACAAAACATAAGATATATTATCTCTGATTCCTTTCAATATTCTGGTCATATTTTTATGGGTATTTCTGCCATGGTTTTAGTTCCCATAATTGTTTGTGCAAATAATCTGAGATTATCTACATACGTGATCGACCGTGGAATGCAATTATCATCATTTGATTGATAAATCATTCTGATCTATACAGTGCTCTAGTCAGTGGCGTAAATATAGGCGGTGCACGCGGTGCAGTGGCACAGGGGCCCACGACTAAATTTACTGAGATTGAAGTTTTTATGGTGCTTAACGACCGCACCAACAGCTAGGTTATACGGGGGTACGAATCAGCGGGTGATAATGAAACGATGAAGTGATGATAGGCGAGAGGACGGTTACAAAAACCCATGCCTTATGCGGGATTCGAACCCACGCCCAATGGTGACTTCAGTTACTACCGCTGGCGGTTGACTTGGCCAACGGATTTGCTAAAATTATAAATTATAATACATACTTTTAAAATTGGTTTTGAACTATAAATGAGAGACTTTGACTTCAATCTTTTCGATTGAACCCGAGAGAAGAAGACGGATTCATTTTAGTGATGCTGTAGACATGTTTGCAGACATGTTTTTTTATATATAACTTGTATTACATTTTTATTTTCCCCTCTACATAGCCTATCATAGTTCTTGACACATTTTTTTTCACTTCCTTATAGCTCTAGGTTTTTATTTGTTATTTCATTCGCTAATTAGTTACATTTTCATTTTCATTTTCTTGATTTATTACCGTTATTCCTTTTATTGTATCATTTGCTAATTATTCTGTGTCGTTCTGGCAGCCACTGAATGAGATGGCAGAGTCTTTTAATAAAGATTTTTATATACGTTTTTTCAACAAATGAATAAAAATTAAAACAATCAAAAGAAAATTAGAATCACATTACCTGTCAAAGTAAGTTAGAGCCACATCAGTTTCTTCGTGGCCAGAGACATATATAGAAAAAAAAAGATGGAGGGCCCATTTATACATTTAACACTCCTGTCTCATCCTATACCTTGTTACGCCACTGGCACTAGTTATTATTTATATAAGGTATTATAATGACATTCGTACCACATGTCATGTCGCAGATAATGAGTTAAAGATCTGGTTATTATTTTGGACATTGTTCTGTTGGTCGGATGGAAATGGCGATAATAACACATTACAGCTGATTTATCACGTTTTACGCGAATGTGAAATCCGTCTCGTCATCGACCGAGGCCAATGGCCGCGAAATCGAATCACTGTCGATTCGCGAGCTGATAAGCATCGCCATTAATGATGGAAGTGTGATGTGTCAAAACGTTTTTAATTAAAGGACATCACAACCCAGAAACTAGATGAATGATGACGGTATTTATTTCACTAATTTTGGAGAGAACTGGATATTTATGAATATAACCAGCTGACTCGGCAAACGTTGTTCTGCCATCGAAGTGATTTGTGGTGAATGTTGGTTGTTATGCTACCTAGCGTGTAGCCCCGCAAATGGTGAGTAACGTTGAGTGACATTGTGCAACGCCGTCAATGTCAGGGAACAACGTCATTACTGGTGTTGTCCTTGAAGTGCCAATTTTTTAGATTTTGCTCATAGGAGAAAGCTTGGCGGAAGATCTCGTATACTTTAGGACCTTCTACCACCCCTATCGAATGTGCGTGAGGAATTTCACGGCACTCGGTCGAGCCGTTTCGGAGGAGTTCATCCTCTAACATGTGACACAAGCCTTTTATATATAAGATGAGCTACCTAACCTAACTTGATATAACCTTACCTACCCCAACTTGAAATAACCTAACCTAACTAGCCTATAACTCTGCCAGAATAGCTCGTGGGTGAAACTTACCGAATATGTGCTCGCCGCTCTTGGCTAGCGTCGCGACGGCGAGTGAGCAGAGGACGAGGATGAGCCCATGTGACGTCATGGTGCGAGGGCATGCGACGCTTGCCGGCCACGCGACCCGTCAGCTCTCTGGAACAGTCATCAAGACACTATCACGACACCGCCTCGCTATACCACGTGACGTCATACTCAACACCTCGCTCTACAGAGGCAGCCACAAAACAGTCATCAGAACACTATCACGACAACGCCTCGCTATACCAGGCAACGTCACAGACAACACAACGCTCTATTGACAACGTCATAATGACGTACGTAATCAGAAGAAACCTATACACTTGATGATGATTATTATTGTTTATTGTTTGTTTAACGTCCCCCTCAACAGCTAGGTTATACGGGGGTACGAATGAGGAGGTGATATAATGAAACTGTGAAGTGAAAGGACGTTTACAAAAACCCATGCCTTATGCGGGACTCGAGCCCACGCCTTATACGGAAGTCGAACCCACGCCCAACAGTGACTTCAGATATCCATATACTCCCATCTCGGAAGAGGAAGGTCGTCGACGAACAGAACAATTGCAACTATCACCGTTATTTTGCACAGCTGTGATATTTTCAGGACGATATTATTTTTCAGCAGGACGACGTTTACGACGAGGGGTTAACGATTTTAAAAAATCAGGTGTACACTTTGAAAGAAAAAAAATCGATCAGAAAAATCGAAAAGAATCAAGAAATCAGAGAAAAATGAATAAAATAAAAATAGAAATAAAAGAATCGAGAAGAAATTTGAATATCACGAGAAATCAAAAAATGCATGGAAAATGAGAAAAAATCAAGAAAATTACGAAAAATAAAAAAGTCACAAAAATGAAGAAAAATAGAAGAAAAAAAATCAAGAAAAAAATGCTGCGCAAGTGGACACATCCATTCCCCTCACCTAGTGTGCGATTGGACACTTCGCTCGCCACTGGTCAGTAGCAGCACACGTACTACATGAGGGGGTTAGAAGAGAGTGGTGATAAAGTGGTGGGGGTCAGCTTTATTTCAACATTGCGTGACATGTCTTGGTAGTATATCTTGAAGAGTATTCATCTCATGTGTGTGCTATTGCATTTTGTCATGCTGTGTCATGCTTCAAGTGGTACCAATTTAGCACATTTTATGTTTTTTCTTCAAAATGGCTGACCCGATCAAGCTGAAATTGTTTAGAAATGTGTATCAAAATGTAATTCAACTTCACGCAAAATTTCATCTCTTTGGAAAATAAAAATATTTTCTTTTTTTTCCGCCATGTTATTCTAATGGGTATTTTTGAAATTTCTAAAATTCATAAAAAAAGTTACCACCCGATAATGCCACAAAACTATACAGATCTAAGTTAGACGAGGAACCATATTGAAAACAAGTTTGAAGTTGATAGCTGTAGCCGTTTGACCTGTGGAGAACCGACAAAAAAACATAAAAAAAAAAAACGAACACCAATTTTTTTCAGTACGTCAAATTGAATCCTCGCTAAAGCTCGTCTAATAAGGAAACTTTCAACGCTTTTCTTGAATATTACTCTTGAGGTGGTCTGTTTTTTTTTAAATAGTTGGTAAATTATTAAAAAGATAGCCTAGCTCGCAACAGTTCTGGGATCCCTGTGAGGATAACAATAGAGTGTTGATCTGTCACCAGGCTTGGTTATTCACAAGGCTATAATCATTTCTGCAAGTGCATGATGTATGCACCGCGGTGAATCATGGAACCACTTCTCGGAAACACTGGTGTCGCAACAGCTGGGACGTGTGAGTAAACCGCATGGAGAATATTCACGTAATTATATGATAGGCAAACGCAGTGTATGTGTTGTGAGATGAGCGAGATATCTCGATCTATAAAGTATACTCCTAAACTCTGAGTGTCTACCGTCTAAAGTAGACCACGGTAAAACTTCGTTCTTGCAATCCACCCTGGGTGTCTACAAATTTTCCATTACAAAATTCCCTGACTTTTCCAGGTTTTCCAGATGGAAAATTATATTTTGCCAGTCTGCAAATTTGGCTTTCCCGTCGGGTATAATATAGGAAAAATTGTTCACAAATTCAATTTCGGTTTCGACAAATTTAATTTATATAAAAAATGAAAAAAATGAGATATTTGGATGGGAAACGGGGACAATCCAGAAATCACGTACAATATAATACTCAAAACTACATTTACAGTAGGAGACTGAACATTTAATGGTGCCATGATGCATGTTTTTTTTTATATTTTGAGTAAAATTCCAGAAAAAAATCCTGACTTTTCCAGATTTATTAAATTCCCTGACTTTTCCAGGTTTTCCAGATCTTCCAGTCTTGTAGACACCCTGTACACACCTTGATCATATAAAATATATTTCATTCGATACTATCGAATCTAGGGAGTCGTGAATCTATCACTGCAACATTTTTCTGTTATTATTTTCTATCTATTCGATAAATAAAAAACATTTATAACATTATTTTCTTCAAAACGGCTGGTCTGAATTGCATACCAATTTTTAATTATGTGTATAATTTCCGTGTTTACATTTGAGGAAAATTTGAATTATATTGGAGAGATTTTATTTCTCAATGTTTTCCGCCCAACCTAATCTAATGGGGATTTTAGAAACTTTGAGATGTTTTATCAGAATAAAAGAAAGTTATCAGAATCAAAATATACAAATGACATGTTGTGAATGTTCATCGCGGAACGACATTATTTAAAAAAAAAACTTTTCTGAACATCAAGAAGCAGTTTTCACTACAACAATATTTCAAACGGAAAGTCAATACGATAAATGTTACGCTGCGGGTGGATCCCCTTTACACCAGAAACAAACAACTGTTGATGATTACAATTAACCCTATCGAGGGTAAGTGATTCAGATAAGAGAAAACATTCATAGCTAATCTCTGTTTGAGCCACAACCCAAGCATGATCTAGCTAGATTTCAGTTCCCCGTGCATTTCATTGGCCCGTCACAGGTTTGGTTTATTACCACTACAAGATGAAACATTTATATTGAATCAAATCTTTGTCCGTTCCACTGGATTGAAATTCTTCAATCATTCACTTCATACAATCTCGTCCATTAGTTAATATAGTACTTATAGACATCATGGTAAAACAATATTAACAAATGAAGTTATTCATAATGTGAAATACTGTTTCGAAATCAATTTGATTATTGTTTGCTTAACGACGCCACCAATAGCTAGGTTATACGGGGGGTACGAATGGGCGGGTAATGATGATTGAGAGGACGTTTACAAAAACCCATGCTTTATGCGGGACTCGAACCCACGCCCAACGGTGCTTCAAGTTTCTGAAGCGGAGCCTCAGCTGACCGAGCCACCGAGGGCGGCTCGAAATCAATTTTGTTCAAAATTTTCATCTTGTTTTTCTTTATATTTGTCAAGTTTTTTGTTTATGTTTAATTATTCAAGTTTAAATCAATCAATAGTTTATTCTAAAAACAAAATGTAATTCTGAATAAAATTTATTATTTTTTGATAATTTTTTTATATTACATACAGTGTATAATGGAAAGTATGCATGAAAAAAAAATTAAAAAATATTCTATTCTATTCTACAGAAATGTTCTGTTGGACATTTATACCGACGAAAATATTGTTTGCTCAGCGATCCCACCAAGAGCTAGGTTATACGGGGGTACAATTTGATATAACTATATGCACAGTGATAACCGAATCTATCCAGACCGAGATCTATTTAAAAACTTGAAACACTTCAAAATTATGTTTCAAGACAGTTAAAAATATATGACAATTATGAAATTAATTGATGAAACCCCAGTAATTCATCAGATAAAAATATAGTTTCAGATTTTAATGGAGTGCTAATATATTTAATCTTGAATAATCATAACGGTTATATTTTATTGCTCATTCAACCACATTGGCTAGCTCATTTATTAAGGGTGACATAAAAAGTTATATTGCGCGTATGCGGAAATTAGAGCTATATCCATTTAACATCGTCGTCGATGTAGCTGAATATCAGTATTTGGTGATAACTCTTGAACGGTAAGAGATATCGAAATTCTGAAAGAGAGGAAAAACAACTACTTTCAATACCTTCAAAACGGTATGAGTAATAACTATTAATCCCATGTCGCATAATTGTCAAGTGTATACGTTTAAAAAGTGTGTATCTTTTAACCGTATACGCCTGACAATCAGGCTATTTGAGAAAAATAGTTATTACTTACACCATCAAGGTATTTGAAATATCTGTGTTTCCTTGTTAGACGAGCTTTAGCGAGGATTCAATTTGACATACTGAAAAAAATTGGTGTTCGTTTTTATGTTTTTTTTTTCTTTTTTTTTGTTTGTTCTTATGTTTTTTGTCGGTTCTCCACAGGTCAAACAGCTACAGCTATCAACTTAAAACTTTTTTTCAATATGGTTCCTCATCTAACTTAGATCTGTATAGTTTTGTGGCATTATCGGGGGGTTACCTTTCTTTTTTAATTTTAGAAATTTCAAAAATACCCATTAGAATACATGGCGGAAAAAAAAGAAAATATTTGTATTTTCCCAAAAAAATGAAATTTTGCGTGAAGTTACATTTTGATACACATTTCTAAAAAATTTCAGTTTGATCGGGTCAGCCATTCTGAAGAAAAAACATAAAATGTGCTAAATTGGTGATACTCAAAGCAGTTTTTACCCATTTTTACCCATACTATTACTATTCGCTCGTCTAACAACGCATATATGGCGTTTTCCTTGTTTTCAGAATTCCGATATCTCATACCCTTCAAAAGTCATCACCCAATAACTGATATTCCGCTAAATCGACTCCCATGGACTCAAAATCAACACCCCTGATGACGATTACATCTCTTCAACAACCAACTCAACTTGAAAAGAAATTCTCGCAGCAATTTCCAGTATGTTCATGTCCGAATATAAAATCGAGACTGGTCGATCACACAAAAGGTGACACAGCGATATATTTAAAACAGCACACACGTAAGACATGCAACGGGTCAATAACGAGTTGAAATGAAACACAATTTAAATACTGTTACCAACATCAGAAAATATAGCCGAATACGAACACATAACACTGAACGAAGTTACATGCATTTGACTGTGTATGTGTATAAACACAACTCACCACAAATAGCTTATAATTTGATATTGATTAGAAAAGTCTAATTATACAACTGCGATCCTAATTAATACCATGATTAAAATATGTCTAACGTGAACGATTAATGAGTTGGAAGTGCTGCTAACATATCCCAATTAATGTAATTGATCCACCAATGGATTAATGAATACACACAAACACGTACACACATATATATATATATATATATATATATATATATATATATGTGTGTGTGTGTGTGATCATTAAACTTCTTGGATATACGATCCAATATCGAGATGTGTGGGATATTTTAGCCATGTCATAAAAGATACGTCTCGACCGGGAATCGAGCAGACCGGCAATCTGAAGGTCCCGGGTACGATTCCCAGTCGAGACGTATCTTTTATGACATGGCTAATAGATATATATGTGTGATAATTAAAGTGATAATTAAACGTCACTCTAAGTATAGCCATGACATAAAAGTAATATCTCGGTAGCTCAGTGGGAGAGCAGCGGACCGGCAATCTGAAGGCCCGGGTTCAATTCCCGGTCGAGACGTATCTTTTACGACATGGCTAAAATATCCCATATATATGTATATATATATATATATATATATATATATATATATATATATATATATATATATATAGGCCTATATATATATATATATATATATTTATACTATCTGAATAGCCTAGAAAATGTAGCATTTTCAGTACATTACAAATATTTTAATCATACTCCTACTCTAGAACGACCAACATGCTATATGGCTGTTAGACAGCAATAACGTTTTATTAGCAAACTAGGGAAATAAGCTCGGCATGATGTAGCGTGCACTTATACACACTCTCTCGCGTGGTACATACATACAAGCATTCAGCATAATACGAGTGGACATTAATTTTTACGAATTGCACTCGGCTCTAGAGCATCTTTATTGGGCTTCGCGAGAAATGCAAGAACGTTTATTATATCCACTTGGCGTAGCATGCCCGTAAAATGTGCTCTTCTATGGGGTTGTTGTAACACAATATACTGTTTGATAGAAAAGACGCGCTACACTCACACACATGCACAATTACATGATGCGTTACATGTTATAGACACACACACACATATATATATATATATATATATATATATATATATATATATATATATATATATATATATATATATATATATATATATATATATATGTGTGTGGTTTCACTGAGGCTTGCGCGATTAATATTATTATGAAAATCGCTATAATTTTCGAGGTACCTTCGTCGTTTTGAAGTAGCTTGATGCTATTTTAAAGACTTGAATACTTATAAATATAACTATTTTCATATATATATATATATATATATATATATATATATATATATATATATATAATTCAGCATCCTGAAAACTCTTCAAAAATGCCATAATATGAAGTGCTGAAACGTTGAGTTGACAAAAATTTCACAAATAATAACTATGCAACGATGATTATCGTATTAAAGTAATCATGGGTTTGTGTATGTGTGTGATGAATTGATTGTCATCATTAATGTGAAGGCCTACTATTCAATCTCGCCTATTGGAATAACGGTAACTCGCTTGGCTTCAAGTGGGAGATCCGTGTTCGAGTCCCGGAGAGGTGAGAGACTTTTTATAAAATATTCAAATATACATATAAGATTTTATTTCATTCTACACTTTTATCTGATGGATGCAATCCGATCATGGAATCATATCATGGAATAATCGATACTGGAATTGAATCCAAAATCTTTGTCTTTTTGTTGTAAGTAAATTTCGGGTGATTGACGGTTCTGGGTTCAAGTCCCAACCTTGACACACATTTATATTTAGACAATAACATTGAAAATATATAGATTTTTTTTTAAATTTTCGTGTCTCAAAAAAATTAGTTAATATTTCAACCACAGTGTTAATATTCTTGTATGAGACTTTATATAGAATTATGTATTGCTCTACATTAACACAAGATATTTTATGAAGGGACCCAAACTTAAATTCAAGTTAAATTAACTCAAATCAATAAAGAATAGTTACCGGTGGTACGAAAACTATTCAAACCTTCCTTTCCCCGCACTTATCACTATCACGCAACTCCCCGCGAATTAATCTCAAAAATCATAACGTTCCGGATTTCTCTGCGATTCTCAGTTGATCAATGATTGAAAAGTCCGAGTTTACATGTAATTCTGATGGCAGCTGTCAACAGTGGTTATTAGGACACGCTTCTATATTTCTCCACATGTACACAGCTTCCGTCTCCGAGTCTAGACACGGGCTTCATCTTGGCTGGACCGACTTTCTCGACACAAATTCCTCGGATTGTTACAATTATTACTGAACCCAACGGTCATTAACTGATATAATTGCCCTGTTTTCAATGTTGGCGATTAATCTGGTAACAAAGTAGAATGACGAGAACCACCTTCCGACTCAGCTTTCGATCTAGAAGCCCGGCCTGGCTTTCAGCAACAAACTAATTCACTTTCAACACTGCATGCTGTAATTAATGATTCGGAATTCGTTGTTGGATCGAGAATATGTAATAATATAAAAGTTCAACTGTCGACTTTGTACGGGTGAAGAAAAACATGAAAATGCACAAACAGTTCTTCTGTTACTGTGTGTAAGGAAATCCGAGGAGATTATGTGATATGTCAAAAGTGACAAATCAAGTTTAAAATTAATTATATACACAGAAAATGTAATCAACCAAAACAAAAAAAAATAATAATAAAATACCTAAATTAAAGATGAAAAATTTAATCCGTGCTAATGAAAAATTAAAATAAAAAACAAAAATCCAAAAACACATCATAAATACTCGAAAACTATATTTAAAATTCACAAAATAAACCAAAACTCAACGTCAATATAAAAATAAACGCAATTGTAACGTAATACGTGTTAGTATATTACTCACCTGTGTTAATAATCTTACAGCAACACACAATAAAATACGTCTCCTTTGCTTCTGACACAAGCTACTTCTCGACCGAACAGAAAGTTACGTACGTCTATCTCACTCGACGGTTAGCCAACGACTGACCTCACTGCCAGTCGCTACTGGAGATCAGCCGAACCGTGCCGAGCGCCGAGTACATGCGCCTGCCTAGCCGGACAAATCAACACCACAATCATACATTTATTAATATTTAAAATAATAATAATAATAAGTTGGTCGAGCCCTCCGATTACCGTTGGTAAGGGAGGGTGCGGGTGCGGGGTGAAAATGTCTCGAGACGACGCTACCGTGCGATACCGAGCGACTGATCCGAAGGGGTGGGTTCGAACCACTCGGGTTGACCAATGGGAAGCCGAGCTCGGACCGGTGACGTTTCCCGCCGCGGTCGAAGGAATCGAACGCCGAATCTAAATGCACTTTTAGCACGAATTGAATGTGGATAGGGTTGATGTTAGTAGTGGATTTGTATGTAAACAAGGTTGATTATTGGTGATTTAAAACCACCCTTTCTACGGTTGGGTTAATTGGTGGGTGCTATTCAACAAATATATAACATTAGAACGATACACTTGCATGAGGCAGTAACCAGTCCGACTTGACTTACGGATTGTAAAATAAGACAGGCTATAAAAGTTATAAATTATACGGTTATATTAGTTCATAAAAACTGTATAAAAACCATGTGAAAACAATCACAAACTGAAAATTACATTTCACTATAACTATTGTTAGTTTGCATTTCGAGAGATTTCGTTGAATTTGATAACAATTTGATGAGTGAAGGGGAGACTCGGTTTTACCGTACTCGCAAAAACCGACCACGTTTTTACTAATTTCGTTTTTTGTTTTCTGTTTGTCTCCACATCAGGTCAAACGGATGCACAAATTATGTTGAAACCTGGTATATGTAGGCCAACATATCATAGCATCTATAACTTGATATTGTGTGGTTTTGAGGCAATCAGTTGCACCACTTTTAAGAAAAACCATTTAGAAACTTCTAAAAAACCCATAAGAATAACGCGGAGGAGAAATTTTGAAAACATGTTTTTTTCGATTTAACTCACATTTTCATAGAATTTGAACGTAGAAATTATCCACATCATTCCAAAGTTTTTCACGAATAGGATCCACCCTTTTGAAGAAAATAAATATAATGTAGTTTTTTCAGATCAATTCTGAAGCTATAAGATCAGAGTTAAAACTAATCAATATATTTTTTCTCTCCGAACGATTTTAAGAATGAGCAACAAGTAGAATACGAAGGCATAGGAATCATAAATTGTGCATTGATGCTTTCAAAATCAAGGTGTATCTATATAGCTAATTTCAATTATATTTCATATAGGCCGAAATAGGTCTACATCGCTTATCTTACAACGCATAATTATGCTGCGTTTACCTAGTAAATATCATCAATTACAATTACTTCTGATTCATTTGAATTAATAATCAAGTAGGCTACTATTTTAGTCGATAATTATGTAAAAAATATATATTTCACGGAAAATTCTATATCAATTTAGATATAATATCCCTGATGTAAAATTAATTTCACATTGGAATCCGAGAACTATTTATAAACCAACAGGCCTATTATATAACTGACGACTTCCATTTAGTCGACGATATTAACGAAATTTACTGAGTTCAACAAATTTGTACAAAAAACTTGTCCGCGTAAATCATCGAAAACAAGATGTCAAAACATATTATACGCTCAATTAATATATTTGCCTGGCAAACCAATGCTATGTTCATTACATATGGAACTATTAATAAACAACCTCACTGCGGTTGTCAAACGCAACTGCGCTGGCTCCTACGCAGCTTCGGGCCTACGCTTGAGAGCGTGCTGTTATCAACACAAATCAGCAACGAGCGGGCATATATCAACCGCGTATCAACCGGCGTCCAGGCAGGCCCACCCAGTGCTACCAATAGCTCTTAACCCTTACCTTACTTAACGCGAGCCACAGCCAGGCGAAATGTTGGCCACGCTTGCACTCGGGGGACCCTGCTGTCGCATTCATCATGCACGTACGCATGGAGAGTGGGGGGGAGAGAGAGAGAGAGAGAGAGAGAGAGAGAGGAGAGAGAGAGAGGGGGGGGAGAGAGAGAGAGAGGAGAGAGAGAGAGAGAGAGAGTGAGGGAGAGAGAGAGAGAGAGAGAGAGAGAGAGAGAGAGAGAGAGAGAGAGAGAGAGGGAGGGAGGAGGGAGGGAGGAGGAGAGGAGAGGAGAGAGAGGAGGGAGAGCGAGAGAGAGAGGGAGGAGAGGAGAGAGAGTAAGATGAGAGAGAGAATAGAAGAGAGATAGAAGATATATATATATATATATATATATATATATATATATATATATTTATATACTTATATTACTCTATTTTTCACTTCACTTGTGTGTTTATCACTTCCAATATCGATCGAAATATTGAAATATTCATAGAAAATATCGACAGAAGTAAAATGCAAGGATGAATTAGGCATGTTTCTCGATCATGTAATATTGTTTCAGTTTCAATTATTTTTTCACACATTCCCAATAATGTACAAAATTATATTTTCCAGATGAGAAAGTCACTGTCAATCTGTCAGGTATCTTATAACAACCTTATACTGGTAGTTACAAGAACACATTACGAGTACGTCGAGCTCTTACCCCTATAAACACACATTATACGCAGCATACATCATTACTGGCATCACCGACCATTTTATAGCCTTTTGGTTATAAACCTTCACTTTTTCAGTTAACTTGTCATGTGGTTATTTGACTTATTACTTATTTTAGCTATTTACGATTGTTAGATACCATTTTTTCATTAAATTAATGATTGAATAGCGAATATTCTAATTCGATATCGAACCGAAGTCCTCAAAAAATGAATCACTCGAAAAAATATACACATATATATATATATATATATATATGTGTGTTGACGAAGATTCTCGTGGCCGATGGTACATGGTAATATGTTTATCGCTGATTCGATCGCTGATCTACAAACCGAGAAGACCTGAAGATGATGGGTGAAATCTCATCGAAACGTCGTTTCCCGCTAACTGCAAGACGTGGCACAACCGAAGTAAACAGCTCACCATATATATATATATATATATATATATATATATATATATATATATATATATATATTCATATAACTTATATATATATATGTATGTATGTATGTATGTAGTTACAGGGAGAGAGAGAGAGAGAGAGAGAGATTGCTAGCCTCTGTATACAGAGGCTATAGCAAGAGGCTTGTAAAAAATATATTATTGTCTGTCTGGCAGAATGCATCCGAAGTTATCACAGTCTCACGGCATTTGTACTATTGTTATTACACCTATAACCAGTCAAGGGATATTGACGACGATGTCAAAATGACGTCATTCCATTCGTGTATACGGAAAACCGCAAATAAAAAACTCTTCTTTTTTGTTGCGCCTTATCCACACAACATGCACACAGAATAAAATATTCAAGGTTTTTGAGCAAACATTATTACCATAAAAATAATCATCGCACAACAAAACAGTCCCTGTGTTGAAGCAGTCAATAAAGGTTATGTTGGCACCAGTGTTGATAATTGAAACCGTGTTTGTTTGATGGAAAAGCAAACGTTGGGAATAAAATCTTATTCCATTTGTAGAATGATGGAGATCATACTGGATTCGGACCTTTGCCAGCGTATTTGATCCAATATCATATGATCTTTCTCCGTGAGATATGTTTAATAAATTGAATAAATGTATTATTATATATATATGTGTGTGATAATCAAACTTCTTGGATACGAGCCAATATCGATGTATATGGGATGTTTTCGACGTAAAAGATACGTCTCGACCGGGAATTGAACCCGGGACCTTCAGATTGCCGGTCCGCTCCTCTCCCACTGAGCTACCGAGATATTATATATATATATATATATATATATATATAAATATATATATATAAGGAAAATAACAGCGCGATCAATCGATTTCACCACCAAAATTTAAAATATTCGAGATTTCTTTCGAAAAATTACTAAAATATATAAATTAAAAAATCGGTTCAGCCATTTTGAATGATGAGTGAATTGTGACGTAGTGATATTGTCCCCTCACTCATCTCTCATCACGATCAAATAAACATATCTTTTCCTGGTAACACAAAAGAACATGTCACTATGCCTGGAGCGACGAGAGACGAAGGCTGAAACCACCCGTGCGCTAGTGGTGTGGGATAGGGGGGACGGTCGATCAGACCCTTCATCTCTAGTGGATCGTTAGATATCTTTGCTGTAAGGAGAGGGTCGGAAGCAGCTTGCCTTGAGTTGGGTCTGTAATTCGGCCCATGTAAATTAACTTCTGTTTTCAAGTACTTCGGTCATTTTGTTTGTTGAGAGAAAAAGAACGATTCCATAAACATGGTTGGCAAGGACGTCGTTAGGGGGTCCGAGGTATCCCCCCCCCCCTTTTTTTTCAAAAACAATTACCATCGATACATTTCTAATGAATGTGTTTCGAGTATTATTTTCAAAAGTTTTTTATTCATGAGTTCACACCTCACAATATTTTTTTTTTTTTTTAATAACATCGAAACTTGATACAAAATCATTGTTCCTCAATTAAGGCTATGGATGGAAGATTAGATCGTTTGAACGGGGCACCACGAGGGCGATCTTACCACCCCAAATATGAAATATATAGGCCTATATATAGATAATATTGAATTCTTCTGAAATAAACGAAACTATGTAGGCTATTCGCGTATTTTTTTTTTAAATTTAAAAATTTAGACGCCCCTTGAATATTTGGCGCCCTACTCTACGGCTTCGTACAGTACTCAAAAAAAGGACTAAAAAAAAAAAACACGAAAATGAAACGAAAATACAAAATGGACCTGTTCCCTAATACGACCCTGTCAGTACACTATCCGCTAGTTTTAGTAAGTATATAATACCAGCCTAATTGCCACATTTCCAAGCACGTTGCTCGATCAGTTTCTGTGCCGGCTAGTGTACTTGTCCTGTCCCACCCACGTGATACGATGACGCGATCTGATGACGCGATCTGTGCTATCTGCAATAAGTCCTACATCAACACAATCAAGGCCCAGGTGCGATAGCGCGCGGGATTTCCACCCGATTCCTTGCTCGCCAGATCTCGCCGAACCCTGTGACGTCACGCACAGATTAACGCTGATAACAGTCTTATCTGTCGAATGGCAGGTGTAATAATAATGCACAAGTGCATTAGGAGATAATGGCTGTTGGTATAGTGGCTTATTTCAAGTGATGTCACACATTGTTGCTGTAAGTGGACAACAATGTAGCGTAGATAAACGATTTTATTGAAGGATGTCACAACCCTGAAACTAGATTTTAAAGAATAATGACGATAGTTATTTTCCTAATCATGAAGAAAACTAGAATTTCTAATCTCAATTTCAGAAATTAAAATTGATTTGATTGTTCTCCAGAACCTGCCTTTTTTTTCCAAGTGATGACGTAGACATTAATTTGTTTATGTTTATGTACAGATCGGTAATGATTACGTCACGACTCATTGTCTCAGGAGGACCAAACAATTAATTATAATTTCTGAAATTGAGATGATGATTTCTAGTTTTCTCTAAAATTAGGAAAATAAATATTGTCATTAATCATTAAAATCTAGTTTTAGGGTTACGATGCCCTTTTCTACCAGCGCACTTTTAGTATGAACAGGGCCGGGCACAGGCCAACGAGGCAAGGTCTTGAAGGGCGCCAAACTATTCAAGGAGCGCCAAAATTTCATCAGCCTAATGGAATTGAAATATACGTTATTATATAAAGTGGTATTCATTTCATATAAAAAGAAATGTATTTAATATGTATATTCGTATTGGCTCATGAATGAAGAAAGGAATGAAAAAACTAAAAGCACATTCATATTTTGTGAATATTGCATCATTATTAACAGATTAATAAAAATCACAAATTCATAAAATTCACTAAATTAGAAAACAATTAACATCAATCGATATTTTTTCGAAAACACGAAATTGAAAATTATAAAACTGATTCAGCTGACTAGATCTAGAATATATAGGCATCGTTTTCTTTTTTTTTTGTTAATTATTAGATTTTCGAATTACAAAAATTAAAAACAATAAATTGATTTTTTTGAAAACTCGTATATTCAAAAGTATGAAATTATTTCAGTCGACTAAAAGTAGAAATATGAAAACACACTGAAACGATATAGGCCATAAATAATAAATTATTATGAATTTGAATGATTAATAGATAAAAAAGAACTCATTATAAAGAAACAAAAATATATAAAATTCTGGATTCATCGAAAAAAAATCTAAATAATGTGAGTACATATTGAGGAAGTGAAATCGCCAAGACAACTGATAAGTGATTTAGATAAGCAAATAAACAATACGTGATATGTATAAACTGTCAAGATCATTGAGATTTAGATAAGAATCTCTACATTTATTGGTCTAACGTATTCAAAACTTGTCTACACTGTCACTTGACTGGAGTCTAGAACAACTGGGTCTACACACTCATTCATAAAAACGTTGAACATTTAGGAAATCCCCATATTCTCAGACACCATCAGATTGGGAAAATATTCAAAATAATTCTTTTACAAAAAGTTATGCTGGTTAGTATTTTACGGCACCATAAATCCCCATCGTCAGATTGAAAGAGAAGATTTGAAATGCGTTGGGAGACACACATATCTGTACTTTATTTGTCTCGCAACGAGCCTGCTGAAGATAAAGCTGGAAACAACACTTTAGCCCAATCGTAGTAATGTTTCTGAATAATATTATGAATATATATTTTAATGAATCTGCACCATTAATAAATATCAAATTATTACATATACTAGATATTCTATACTAGATATACAGATATAGTAGATTATGTATTTGTAAATTTGTAGATTTTCTAGATTTGTAGAGACTAGATTTTGGAAGCTTTCATTACTCATTTTATAAATATCATGAATGTAGGTAGGGAGGGGACGGGCGGGGGGGGGGGACTTTGGGCTGTTAAAAATCTCTGAGACACGTAGAATATACACGATGTAAAATATGCGAGACATTTACACGGAATGTAGTGAAAATATATACATTCTGCAAGTGTTCACCCGATTTAATAAAACATGTTAAATATGTCCATCATTGTTGTCCATGGCAACATCTCAAAATTGACACGTTTTCGAATGAAAAATTATCAATATTTTTTCACCATGTTATTCTTATGGGTGTTTTCAAATTTTAAATCAACATTTTCTTAAAATCCATCAGACCGATTGTTAGTTACTACTCATCTTACTCATATTCATCTACAAGTCGGTTCGACTACACAAATATAATCATTTTCACTTCAGTTAATCTGTACAGTCACCCCCTTTGGTGAAATAATCTCCCTATATTTTTCTTCAAAACTATAAATGTGATTAATTGGTTCTCAAAAGTGAAATGCATATTTTCAATTTGCAAAGTAATTCTGTTTGACTTGCGAACTGCAGAAAAAAAACTCTGAATTCTAGTTTTCTCTAAACTTGGGGAAATAAATATCGTCTTTATACATGAAAATCCAGTTTCTGGGTTATGATATCCTTCAAGTGTGATCGTGAATGGGCCTAGTCTACCAAGAATATACTTCGACTATGTTACAAACCAGTAAAAACTTGTGAGTACTCGTTTAAATTGTTTTTCGACGTTTCAATGTTCTGTGCACGCGTGGCTGCACGCGGGGGGGGGGGGGGGAGACGTCTGTTTGTGTGGTCAACAATAGCTATCCGGACCCGGAGTGAGAGTTTGTTTTGACGCCAGGTTGTCAGGCGTCAGTCGTGGCAGTCAATGAGTATCGTACGGGCCGGGAACCAGGATGGACCGTAAAGCCATTCATGAGAACATGTGAATGGTTTGGGGTTGTTTGTAATGATAGGGGTGATCAAGAACAGTTTCATGTGCGGATTTTAGGTTCGATTAGGAGTCTCGACAATTCTCGGTATAGATTATGATCTTTATATTGAAAAAAAGTTAGACCATTTTTAAAATATAGGCCTATAATCTTTAGGTAGGTCTATATATTTACTTGATTTAATTGACGTGGGGGAATTTTCAATTTTTTTCAATCATTTCAATTTCAGAAATTGAAGTTTATTTATTTGTCGTCCAGCACCCGGCTCTTTTCCTGAGTCATTACGAGATTCTGTTCAGGTTTCTATATAGATTTGGTATGTCTACGTCACGACTATATTATACGTCATGTCTTAAACGACAAAAAATGCAAAAAAAAATTGGGAAAACTCGTATCATATTTATTCATCAAGCAATATGAATGGTAAAAGTTACATTTTTTCTTTGGGGAGATGATACCCCGCATCCCCCCCCCCCCTCAATTCGAACACCGTGTCCACGAAAGAAGAAGGCGCGAAACACTTGTGCGCTAGTAGTGTCAGATAGGGGGAACGGTCGCTCGGACCTTCTTCTCCCATGCATACAAGCAGTGGTTAATTTGTGCCGGAACGCCCCGGTACGGCGTTCCGGTTCCTTTGCTGATTCTAGTATCAAAATTATGTAATCAAAGGTAGGGTGGATTTTTATTAATTTAGTATTTACTAATACTTTCACCATGTAATATAATTTTTATAGATAAATAAAGATTTTTCCATTCTGAGAATGATTTTTATTATTATTTGTTATGAATAACTAGCGTTCAATAAAGACGTTAATAATTTCGAATACGTTTTAAGGCCAAATTAATTGATGTGTAGTATTTTGTCCATGATATTTTTTTATTTTTCTACTGGTGATGGTGGGGGGGGGGGGGGGTGAAAGTATAGTTTACTTTGAGGTGCGTTACGGTTCCTTTTCATTCACAAATTAAGCCCTGGTTACAAGTATATAATATATCTGTATTGTTGAGGGTGGCCCTATTTTCTCACAGTTGTCAATATACCTACTTGACGTGGCTTGGAGCCGCACCTGAGGTACAAACCATTCACAACAAGAATGCGAAGAATGTTGGGTACTGAGTTTTATTGTGGCTATTGATTAGATCCATTAGTATTTACTATATACTGGTACTCGTAATTACATAAGAGTACATGGGAGTTGATTTAGCGAAATATCAGCTTTTTGACGATAGCTTTCGAGCGGTATGAGATAGCGAAATTTTAATGCGGGGAAAAGACAGATATTTTTAATACCTTCAAGATGGTATAAGTGAAAACTATTCAACTTATATCGTATAATTGTTAATAATATACCGGTACAGCTAAAAACAAAGTCCTTGTTTAGCTGTATAGGCCAACCTTCGACAATTATAATACGATATGAGTTATTTCTTATACCATTTTGAAGGTATTGAAAATATCTCTGTTTCTCCGGTTTTAGAATTTTGATATCTCATACCGTTACTCATACCGTACTGTTGCCGCGTGCGGAATCGCTGTTGCCGCGTGCGGAATCGCTGTTGCCGCATGCGGAATCACTGTTGCCGCATGCGAGATATACTCGTCTAGATGCAAGATACGAATCGAGCAATTGAAATTCGAGATCAGTACTCGATTGACTTTCTCTACAACTCACTATGCTCACACATAGGTATTTATAGATCTGCATCTTATCGTAAGAGCGCTCGGGAGTCGAATTAGCGAAATATCAGTTTTTTGGTGATCATTTTTGAATGGTATGAGATATCGAGATATCGGAAAACGATGAAACACAGATATTTCAAATACCTTTCACATGTGGTGTAAGTGACAACTATCCATCTCATCTCGCCTAATACGCTTAAAGAATGTGTATTTTTACGCGTATACGCCTGACAATCAGGCGATTTGAGATAAATAGTAATCTTTTAAACCATCTTGAAGGTATTGAAAATATATATATTTTCATTCTTGGAAATTTCTATATCTTATACCATTCAAAAGTTATCACCAAAAAAATGATATTCCGCTATAAATCGACTCCCATTGGACTGATACGCACCTTTCATGCACCCCCTTAGAACAGTGCATAGGCCTATAATAAACCAGGGTAATTAATTTAATAATGTCCCTACCGTATATGAGGAGTAAACCACATCGACACGTGACCGGGACAGTTCACAGAATACAGTCACCAACGAGATTCAAGATCCGAGAAATGTTTACGAAAAAGATACAAAACGCCCAAGACGACCGAGACAAGAGCCTTGTACTTGTAATAATCTATTGTTGGCAGGAAAAGTAAACCGAGGAAGATAAAAAATAAATGAATGTATAATTATTCAAAAGAAACTACTGAAAGAATTCGATAAAGAACAACAGTACGATTTATATTCCGAGATTACGAGGCTACATGAGAATATAGAATCGAGTGCAATAACTAATGAAGTTACAGCTGCACCGGGATACGCACTTCCAATCGAAACAAAATGGAAGACTTTATACTGATTCACAATTTACTTTATAATACAATAATGAGCTAGTCATCCAAAACAAAACTGTCTTTAACGAGAATTTTTATTCTCGATTATGAGGGATAATTCGTGAAAATGAAATAATAGTCGGGACGCATTAAAATGTTTCTATAATGGTTCTAGGACACAACCCCCTCCCCTCCCCACACCAAACCAATTATAATATGTGGCATCAAATAAAGAATTATTTTATGGAAATGCTTTCAATTTAAGTTTTCTCCCTGCTGAAATACCACGATAACGCATTCCATTTGAAACAATGTCAAACTGTGTATAAAGAACCTTCAACATATTATATAAAAAACAGATAAAACATACTTCAAAATAATGTGAATTTTGTAACAAAATAATACATACTTTGTGCACAAACTTGATTGCAAATGAATGGGAACGCTGTTTCGTTCCGGTACAGCTTTATATATACATTAGCTGGAATTGTAAAATGGTCGACGTTCTTTTAAGTTAAGAAGTTGAGAAACAAAAATTCCATGTTATTAACAATTCCATTATATATAATGGAATTGTGTCAAGCAATATTCTTCTAATCGATTACGCCTACATTCTATGAATAATAAACAATTGAACAACTCGAAAATAATTATATATAATATAGTACCTTCTACATATAGTTCCACAGTATATATACTTGGCTAATGTTATATTTTATTTTATACTTTTCATCAATGCAGCTATCAGTAGGTGTTAGGTATTTATCTATTAAAATTAATATAGGCCTAAACACAATAATATATATGTATATATACATATATATATATATATATATATATATATATATAAATATCTTCCTCTCTGGCATAATTGGTAGAGAGTCAGACCGGCAATCTGGGGATCCGGGTTCAAGTCCCGGGGAGGTCGCGATTTTTGAATAGTTTTAAATCGTATCATTATATATATATATATATATATATATATATATATATATATATATATATATATATATATATATATATATATATATATATATATATATATATAAATGTTATTTATTTGACAGCCCGCACTCAATAATTTGTGTTCTTACGCGGACTTCTGTTGGTTTCATTATTTTTACTTCTATTATGTAGCCTGTAGGCACTGAAGATTATATATATATCGGAATAAAATGAAATGCAATAAGTGCATGAACAACGAATTGACAAATATCAATTCATTATTCAACTTATTCATTCCAACAGTACATACAAAACAATCTCACATGCAACGATTCTCCACATCTTGCTCTGCGAGTGTCAATCCTAGCCTCGTAATCCAATCCCACCCGAGTCCCCGCTCGCAGGTGACACCATCCTACTGGTGCTCGTAGCTAGCCTTATAGAGCACACCCCAGCACTTGCATTCCACGGTCAGCTAGATCGAGTACCTACACACACATTTAATAATCAAAATTCTTCATAATTAAACCATTGTTTGGGTTTGGTTATTGCCAAGGTAATTCGATAGAGAGAAGAATGTGTGGAATGACGTAACGATATATAAAGCCACCCACAGTTTTTTTTATATAATCACAACGGCGGCGGTTCTTTTTAAATTAAATAGTCGATCATTAATTATTAATAATATAATAACTTAATTTTGTTTTCGGTTGGGTTTGATCAGGTAATCAATAGAGACTCGAAGTTATATCGGCTTGGTTTTGATTGTGAGGTAAGGCCCACGCTCACGTTGGAGATGGAGCGAACAGTCGCGGTTAGATTGGTACACTTGCAACAAGAAATTTAGTCAAATGGAATTGAAAATGATAATCAATTGTGCCTAGTGGACAATTTAAAAAATCGAACGAGATTGAGGCTAAAGGAAGTACTGTATAGGGAGATTGCAAAAATTTGCGGATTATAGTCTTCGATGTTTTAGCTTTACGATGATTATTGTTTGCTTAACGACCCCACCAACAGCTGGGTTATACGGGGGTACGAATGAGCGGGTGATAATGAAACGATGAAGTGATGATAGGTGAACGGACGTTTACAAAAACCAATGCCTTATGCGGGATTCGAAGCCACGCCCAGCGAAGACTCTCATCTTCACAATAAGGACCAAAGTAGATGCTATTGGGGGAGATAGCAAAGTCTGTCAGATTATAGTTTTCGTTATTTTCGTACGTGCAGCCCATTAGATCTTCAGACCTTCACACCTTATCTTCTCGACGTAGGCCTTTTTTGTAGTTTTAATACGTAAAACAGTGTTGAAAATTAATTTTGAAATAAATTCGAAACGCTGAAATTATATTTGAAATTTTAGTTCCACACTTTTAAAATTACCCCAGTCGACCGGTAGCTCGACAGAAGGCAAGTCGCGCGCGCTGCAACAATAACTACCTCCAATTCACTTGTAAAGAAACCTAGCTGCGATTTATCTCCACGGATATCCGGTGGCGCCTATTGCCTAACGACCAGTCGTTCCCAACGCTTGCAGAGAGGTCGTCGCACCAATCCGGACCTTTCTTCTAGAAATCTGGTCGAACGCAATCTCAATTGTCGACCCGTGTTATCAAGATCGCGAGTAGTGGAAGGTTCTCGCCCACGCGCTCTGCCTGGCCAAACATGTGGCATACTTGCGGCCGCGAGAGACGACCATCTCGTTTACCAACTTGACGGACACAAATATCAGCAGGAGCGAAGGAACTTTGGTTAGAGTGGGGTAGGTATGATTGTAATGAATAGTATGAGGTAATGATTGTAAATCAAAAGGCGAGGGGTTAACGAGTAAAACGATCAAGTGTACACTTGGAAAAAAAAAAAAAAAAAAATGGGGGAAAATTAAAAATTTGAGAAAAGTCAAAAAAAAGAAAGAAAAACATGAAAAAGCACGAGAAATCAAAAAAAAACACGGAAACAAAAGAAGAAAGAAAATCACGAAAAATCACAAAAAAATGAAAAGAAAAGAGAAAAATAAACAAAAAAAGAAAAAATAGAAAATGAATAAAAATAGTTAGAGGGACTACGGAAATTTAAAAACCACGAAATATCGAAGAAAAATCAGCTCTCTTAGCGTTGAACGACGGTACTACAGGGTAAGAGGTGTGGGGAGGGTAGAGACAAAGGAGTGGGGATAAGAGTGGGGATTTAACGTTGGGTGAACTGTCTTTGTATATCTTCAGTCTATATGCACATATAGTGAGACGGGGGTCAGGAACATTAGTGGGGCCTGGGGGTGGGGGTATTTTCCCCTATCCCCACCCTCCCCGAATAGCTACAAGTGATATCACAAGTGAATTTCACTATTTTCATAACCACCATACACGAACCCCCTTAACACTACTATTTCGCTTCGAACTCGTCGATTGATCGAACTCGTCGATTGATCGAACTCGTCGATTGATCGAACTCGTTACTAGATACATAAAGAAGACCATTCTAAACTCCATCAAAGACAATAACATCTTTATTACTCGAAACTAACATCTCTGGACGATGTGACAGTGATTCTATCGCAGGCAAGTCGGCTACAAACCTGTCACATGGTCTGCGCAGTGAATCACGCGCACGCCGAGGATCACGTGGGCAGGGAGCGGTTTATGGACCAACCATCGCCCAATATACGGACTTGATTTTGTGGCAGTGTTTTCGGCTCCCCTTTGTCTACAGATATTTATAGCATCAATTAGCATAATAGGTATATGGTTCTGTAGTTAATTATGCAAATGGTCAGAGCTTAGCTTTGCAGAAATTGAAATATAATTATCTCAATTTGATGAAATTAGCCGATATACTGAGGGGTAAAGATGTTTTTAGCACTAAGCACGTAATTTTTATATATATATATATATATACACGTTTTTTGAAAATTTTCGATATATATATTGGGTTTAACGACGCACTGTACGGATGACTAAGATCTATTGACGTCGGTGAGTGATATACGAGATGATGGGATGAAAGGTTATTTTTGGATAGTGGAAAGGAGTCGGTCGTGGCCTGTAACCATCCCATCAGTATGAACGACAGAGAGAAACCACGCGAAAAACCCCTGTCAGGATGGTCGACCACGGCGGGAATCGAACCCCGATCCTGAGTGACAGTTCAGTGGGATATAGCCACTACTTCACATTTTTTAGATGTATAGACCTAATGATTATGGAATTATATTATATAATTATCATAATTATATATATATATATATATATATATATATATATATATATATATATATATATATATATATATATATATATATGTAAATAAAGACATCTTTTAGGTTTATTTCATGGATATTATTATTTAAAAAGACCAACGTTTTTAAATAATAATATCCATGAAATAAACCCAAAAGATGTCTTTATTTACAAATATGCATCACGGAAAAGAGAGTTTCTAATCATATTTAGCTTATACGTGCTTGTCAATTATCCACTTGTGCGTGAGCAATGCCACGCATCACAAGTGTGCGGTCATCGCGATCAAGTGTTGCCTTGCAAGGCGTAATGATCGAGCACAGATCGATGCGAGAGGATAGGAGACCGTGTCATGTGACGCGACCGCTCGTCTGAATCACGCATACAGATTTACCAGCATTACCATCAACAACTCCGAGCGCGATGATGTGTAAGTTTTTCCAGACAAAAACTGACGACAAACTTTACGATTCACCACAATAGTTTAGGATGAGACATATACATCCAAATAAAATCTCATTCCCCATGATGGGTTGGTCCAATTCTCACTGCCAATTTTTTTTTTTTTTTTTTTATATATCAACTTCAAATATAACTTCATGGTTGTCTTTGAGTTTCCTCATGAGTATTGAGCAAGACAGTGATGTAAAGGATCTAAATTAATCCAGCTCTTTCAATGGGAATTTATATGATTTATATTGTATAATAAGTAATCAGTCTAAACTCTAAAGATCATGTCATATTCAAGTTATTTATTATCTATCATTCACATTCCTTAACATCACTGATACTGATAACAAGCTGATCTTTCTATATTTTTACTGAATGAAAAGTTGAAAAGTAAAAACTAGTGAATGAAAGGCCAAATACTATAATCTTGTTCATAACGGCGGGTCGCACTAGATTTGTCGCAGTTGTAAATGTGGATAATTTATGAGCTATTCCCCAAGCCTTTTACCATCATTCATAGTATTGATTAGTGCTAAGTGCAGCTAGAGTCGTGCACTCTGGTTTATTGTCGCGATAAATACCTCCGTCCAGGGACGAGAGAGTAGATAAAAACAATCACATAAAATACAATCGTCAAAGTGACGGAACGACATAGATTCGCAATGTTATTGAACATCTGATAATTGTAGCCACGAGAGAAAGTTGTGTACCAACCAGACATTCAAGAAAATTCAATATCGCGCATATTTCAATAATTTCACCCTCTTGAAAGATGTAGAACAACAGTAAATCTCGTCGTGAAATGTATTAGTGTATATATAATGTGAAATATATGAAACTGTAGATTACTTTCTAGTTTTAGTTATAGTGCTAGACTGATATTTAGGTTTAGTGACTTTAGTCTTAAGAATACAATTGAATTGTTATAGGCCTACCATAGACTCTAAATACCGTTCAACTATCACACATTTATATACTTTTCATTATTTCATAATTATCAATTCATGTCTAAATTTATCTTAGGCTAATTATCCCAGCCCAAGATAGCATTTACCCCCTAATCTTATTGGGGTATAAACCCCAAGAGTGCCGCTTTAAAACTTCTTACTGAATATCTTAATTGTATTGGAAACCAATTATTTTACATAAACGTTGTGTTTGAAAAAATAAAGAAAAATTTGAATCGGTATATTTGTTTTCTGTGTCGCCTTTCTTGGGCTGGAACAAGTATGGGTGTGCTGTCGACCGCGGAACCTTTCCGACGACGGACGTTATAAGATAGGTCGACCATTTGGCTGTAATGTTTCCCCTTTGGGAACTAAACAGTTACGGATGGGTTTCTCAACAATAATGCCTCGACAGACTTCCTCCCCCCTTCCACAATACATCTAATAAACTACACATTTAAATCTATCATTCAACCCATCCCCGACGCCAATGATTACATTCATCAGTAACATGCGTTCGGCCAGTAGGTGAACGAATGACGTGATTGACCAGCGAGAAGTGAAAACTGCGTATCCTGATGCGGCTCCCGATATCCTCGCCGGGCTTTTGCACGCGGGTTGCATTAATTGCACGGTCTTGCAGCGTAACGCACGCGTGCTTGCACACGACCCCACTGGCTGTGACATGCCTACCAACCATTCTCGGAACCGACATCTCGATCTGCTCGCTCGCTTCATCTCTCGACTGCACTAACCTATTTACAACACTCTAAAGAGATGTAAATTAGAAGTAAATTCGAGTGATACAAGAGATGTTTATAGATAACAATTTTTAAAACTAGTGTCACCATGTGTCTTATTTTCACTATATGACTCTTTTGTGATTTTATTATAAAAATCTCTTTCTCAAAACCTTTTATTCAGTTTTAAATACTGAAAGGTAACTTTTTTATTTTTATATTGTATACTATAGGCCTATGTATGTATATTTAAAAAAAAAATGAGAAATAAAATACAATATATAATATATTTACAACATCCAAAACACTAGCTCGTATTAGTTGATCCATGCATTTATTTATAGTGGGTTTTACAACGTTAACTTAAGGCATCCCCAGTCAGCAAAGGGAAAAAAGTTCCCACCAGGGTGATTATTTTTGAAAATATTGTGAAAGCTTATTATGGATCGGCCATTTTTTAGAAGGTGCTTCTCTGAATGGTGTGTAGCAGTTTCACAACAATACGTTGGCACCTTCCGGTACACAGAGATTTTTACTCCGCATATCTGATTATTGTTTGCTTAACGACCCCACCAACAACTATGTTATACGGGGGTACAAATGAGCAGATAATGATAATGAAATTATGAAATCTCATGCCCTTTGCGGAACATGACCCTATGGCCAACGTAACTGCATCAGTTGCTGAAGCAATGCCTTAGCTGACTGAGCTACGGGGGCGATCCTCATAGTCATATTCATATTCATATTTATTAGTCTTGATTGAACATATACATTTTATAAGACGAGTCAGAAAATGAAAATACAATATCATATTAAAAAAGTCAATATACAAAATAAAAGGAGTTGATATCTAAAATGTATGAAAAATATAATGAAAATATAAAAATAAAAATAAAAAAATAAAAAAAGAGGCCATCAGTCACTTAAGAATTCTCCAACAGAATAAAAGCACTTATTCAATAGGTATTGTTTTAGTTCTTTCTTAAAAGATGACCCACCTACATAAAGTCGTGATAGGCTTTGCTTCCGATTGATATACTTTCTGTCAAGTTGATAGCCTGCAATCTTATCTGTTTGTTCAACATTCCTGAACTTGGTTTATCGACTGATCGACAGTTATCGACATACTTGTATCCACGACGGGGGAAGGTCGCCTACCAAGTACCAACGAAACGAATGTAAAAAAAAATGTTATCTTTTTTTTTTTTTTTTTTTTTTTTTTTCAATGTTGCTTAACGACCCCACCAACAGCTAGGTTATACGGGGGTACGAATGAGCAGGTGATTATAAAACGATGAAGAGATGATAGATGAAAGGACGTTTACAAAAACCCATGCCTTATGCGGGACTCGAACCCACGCCCAACGGTGACTTCAGTTACTACCGCTAGCGATAATTGACTTAGCCACCGGGGCGGCCAAATTGTTATCATACATATTATAATCTCGCTGCAATTTTGAAGATGTAACGCACTTGAACGATGCGGTGGCGTTATGATTTAGTAAATCTCATTGACAGAAAAATCGAATTTTTACAGAAAAATCGAATTTTTACAGAAAAATCGAATTTTTACAGAAAAATCGAATTTTTACAGAAAAATCGAATTTTTACAGAAAAATCGAATTTTTACAGAAAAATCAAATTTTTACAGAAAAATCGAATTTTTACAGAAAAATCAAATTTTTACAGAAAAATAGAATTTTTACAGAAGAATCAAATTTTTACAGAAAAATCAAATTTTTACAGAAAAATCGAATTTTACAGAAAAATCAACCGCGACTTTTTTTCGTGGACGATCCTACTTCTTTCGAGGATCAATGTGTATGATAAAATACATTCGTTTTAAGAAAGCTTCATTTTATGTTCATTAATCCACTTTCTCATGCTACTTTTAGTATTTCTCACGGTTTATACAATTGCTTTGTTAACAAACTACGAACTAATGAATTCATTCATTCATTCATACATTATTCAAATAAATCATAAATAATTGAATTAATTTATTAATTGATCAATTAATCAATACATAAATGAATGAAAGAATAAATGAAGGAATAAATTAATGAATTAATAACTATATTAATGAATGCATAAATGACTAAATAAATGATTTAATTAATGAATGAATAAATGAATCAATCAATGAATCAATAAATAGATGAATGAATGAATAGATGAACTAATACATTAATGAATTGAGTGATTAATTCATTAATGAATGAATGAATGAATATGCATTCAATAATAAATACATATCAATGAATAAATCAATGAATCAATATATAGATCAATGAATAAATGCATGAATAAATAAATGAATATATGAATGAATAAATAAATTAATGCATTACTGAACACATAAGTTAATGCATCAATGAATAATTAAATATATGAATAAATAAATGATTGAATAAATGGATAAACGAATAAATACACTCTCTGATTGCAGTGTATGCGTGTACTCCATACAGACAATGATGGAGCACTTTCCATTACCGGCAGGCCCACTGCTAATATTTGCTCGCCATTCAAGTACCAAGGTGTCTCGAGTGAGATAACGCGGCTATCAGCGGATTGTTCTACGTCACACGCTCAACTTGATGACGTCAGCGCCGCCATTAAATATTAGCCGTACAAGTAGTAGACTAATAAACGATTACAAACTATCTCTCGCAGGATTAGACGTCGACGTCGTGATGCATTTCGTCAGGACCGTTTCTAGGCTGTCCTAGGTTCACAGGTTCATATAGGCTACGCTGCCCCATAGGTTCCTAGGTTTCTAGGCTGTCTTAGGTTCCTGGGTTCCTAGGCTGCCTAGGTTCACAAGTTTCAAGGCTGCCCTGGTAGGTTTATAGGTTCAAAGGCTAGGCTGCCCTATAGGTTCCTAGGTTTATAGGCTGCCTTAGGTTCATAGGTTTATAGGCTGCCCTAGGTTCCTAGATTCATAGGCTATAGGCTGCCCTAGGTTCCTAGGTTGCCCTATAGGTTTCTCAGTTTCTAGGCTGCCCTAGGTTCCTAGGTCATCGTTATTGAATGATAGATTAATTGATCATTTTAATGGCGGGAACAGCCATTTAGCCCAATTATGTTCCTTAATTAACATATTCCAGAAATGTCATGCAGTTTCCAAAACCCATGAAATCGTATTGAAGAGAGGAATTTTTCAAACATGTACCTGCAGGGCATAGTTCCCCTTCACTATGCGCACTTATAGTTTTGGGGGCGCTCCCTGCCCGGGGCGGTAGAATGACACGAAACGGCCCTGCATTTTGTGTCTACACTGCCGAGTGAATTGTTTTTATTGTTATTTCTTTCTTGACTGCATATAACCGAGTCGAAAAAATGAGCACTTTAAAAATTAGATTCCGGAACCTCTCACATAGATCACCCTTTACTTGTATCTACGAGAGAAGAAGATTCCGAGCGACCGTCCCGCCTATTCCACACCATTAGCGCACGGGTGGTTCAAGCCTTCTTATTTGATTTGTTAAGTTTATCCACGAGAGATGAAGGTTCCGAGCGACCGTTTTCCCTATTCCACATCATTATCGCATGGGTGATTCGCGCCTTCTTTCGTGTGTAACATGTATCCATGAATTATGAAGCTTCCGAACGACCGTCCCTCCTTTTCCAAACCAATAACGCGCGGGTGATTCGCGCCTTCTTTCATGGGTACTAGTCTATAATATTTGCCTCTGGGAGATTCGAGTCAACGTTATTATTATTACAATACCGTAATGGAGAAGAATACTAAATGCAAATTCATCTGAAATATAATAATTATTCTTAAATGTGGCTCTCTCTTTTCAAGAATTATACGGTGAACTTTTTCTCATCGCGTTTTCGTTGAGCTTTCCTATAGTTTCGACTTGCGCATTGTATTATAATGATATATTATTACTATATTAACATCAATCTTTCCCATCACGCCCACTCGGTTTGGTATAATAAGGAAGAGGGGCTACACAAGTAAACGATGTACAGCATGTGTAGAACTTATTTATAAGTGTGCAACTAATTTAATGGGACAAAACTGAAACACAGAATCGGTAACGGTGTGGCGCTTGCAAGTGCACGTGTACCAACAGTTGTACCACCAACAACGGTGAAATTTTACAGTCTATACAGCTGACTGGTGTAAAGATATCAACATAAATAAATAAATAAATAAATAAATAAATAAATAAATAAATAAATAAATACGGGGGAAAATTAAATTTAAAATGCTTTTCATCAAAAAGTTACTCAAGCCAGCGATGGCTTTCATATGTTATACATCTAAAATATATATCTTATATGTATTTATATAGATAGACCTATTGGCTTTTTTGAAACAGACTCCGGTAGGCCTATATATTTTTGAAAAATATTCAAAAATTAACTATTTTAATTATTTATTTTTGTAATATAATTTGATCAGTCTTCTTTCTCTATAAAAATCAAAAGCTTATTAAATATCACAAAACCTCCCAAAACACCATAAAATGATGGAATTTCAAAAAATCCCATTGGGTAGCCCTCTTCCCCACTCCCATTGGGACTTGTGCATTTTCTGCCCCCTTAAATTTCTTCCTGCCGACGCCCATGAAGTTACACGGGACTGTAAAGCCGCGCCCGGCGACCGGGCATCGTGGACCTGTGCCTCACTCTCGGCCCTGACTGGACTACAGGTTTTGGAGTGCAGGTTTTCAGCCGATGATGGTAACATAGTAACAGAATGAGTGTGATCGACTCCCCGTACTCGATACCCGCGACCTGTGTCTGTTATCACCCACCGAGCAGCCGAGGGTCACAGCCAAGGCTAGGACAGACCGCTTGAACCCCATAACCTCACATTATCCGCTCCAGACATGCCCGAGTCGAGCCACGAAACACCCGACCGCTAGTGCCGGGGAATAGGGGGGACGGCCGCTCGGAGCATTCGTCTTTCCTATATTTATGTTAGGTTTAAAGCCCACACGCACTGCGTTAGAAACTGAAGTATTACATTGGGCGTGGGATCGAGTCCCGCATGTAGCAGCAAAATCCCCATGACGCTTTCTTTTCCGTCAGTCAAAATCGAGGGGTTAACAACTCCTGAAATCCGGTGTACACTTGCCATGAAATCCCCTTAAAATCCCCTTGAAATCCCTGAAATAACTTGAAATCCCCTTGAAATCCGCAAGAAATCTCTTGAAAACCCTGAAATCACTTGAAAACCCCTTGAAATCCGTATGAAATCTCTTGAAATTCCCTGAAATCTCATTGAAATCTTTCTAATTACCTGAAATCAGGTGTGCACCAAATTTGCGAGTTGTAAACCCCTTGGTCAAAATATCGCACGGCATCGTACTAACGCACCACTAACGAATTCCGTTCTAATTTTCAAGATTGGTCATGAGTGAGGGGCTGAGTGAGGTACCGGTTCAAGATCTTATGATTTTTCAGGACGATATTTACGATAATAAACGTAATTACATCATTCAAAAGGTTTACTTTCCAAAAAATTCCAGCGAGATCATTCAACTATTGAAATATTTACTTTTATTTTGTTGGTTAGGGCGACCTTTTCATTCGTTGATACAAGCTACCAACCGTGAACTGTTTTCTTGCTTGTGCAACCCTGTAGGTGCGAGATCGCATAGCTAAAAGACAGCGTGAATAAAATGAGTTGATTGATTAAATACCTAATAGCTCCCCCCCCCCCCCCACCCCAACCCTCGCGTATTGAGTGACAGTCTCATACCGCAGAAGGCTGTGGAAGAGGGTTACTATTCGTAATCACGAGATATGCAGGTTCCGATCGGCCGTCTCCCCTAACGCACACCACTGGCGCGCGGACGGTTCGAGCGGATGTCTGCACTGGACAAGATATGGCTTCAAGTATCAGAGGGATTATCTATTCTCGAGCAAGGGACGCAAAAACAAGTGCAACACTTGCTTGTGTGACGTATGTATCATGGATTTGAATTCAACAATTCGACCTTGGATTGTGCCGGTGGATAGGCAACATCGTTCTAGAGCTGTGCAACCAGTCATACTTAATGGCACACTTTACAATATTCTCCAATCCAGGAGTACCGTACTAGGCTAATCTGTCAATTTTTTGTATTTAGAAGCAGAATGCCGTACTAAATGGCGGAATCTTCGCGACCAATATAGACATTAATTGAGAAAGATTGTATCGAATACTAGGAGCGGAGCTGCTGCCGGTAAGTTCAAGAGTTGGTACCTCTTGGAAACGTTATCTTTAACCATGTAGACGACAGGGAAACGGCGTCCAACTATATGACCAACATCAATTCAGTCTGTTCGGTTGAAATAATTGACCAACAGTCCAGCTCCAGCCCTCCAATCCCGTCTTCAAACTGTTCTCTCTTCAATGAATTCGTATATGATGAACCACAAAATGATGATGATGAGGGTATGGGGGCAGGAGAAGACATGATAGAGCGGTAGTTGTAAAGGGGGCTAGATTAGATGTGGGTAAATTCTCTTTCTTAAATAGGACAGGTAGGGACTGGAATGAACTTGGTAGAAGTGTTTTTGAGGGGGATGAAATATGGGTAAAACAATTCCGGCAGAAGGTTAGGGAGGCGGGCAAACCGTCGTGATCAAGGGTAGGGAACTTGCCACCGTGCATTTTTGCGCAACTGTAAGAGTTGATAATAATAATAATAATAATATTTTCCAATTCTCTACACCGAACTTGATTCCGCATACTCAATCCACACCTCAGCCATTAAGTAATATGCCTCAGCCTCCCCACAAGATGCAGACCCATTCCTCAAAGAGAAAGGGTCTCAACACAAAAGGTGGCCGCTCTTTTCCCTTGTGGATGCCGGACAAACGAATGCAGATACCAGTAATAATCCAGATCCTTTTTGAGTGGTGGATTGAATATGTCACTGAAATCTCCTTTCCCGAAGTTCTCGGCTAAAGAGCCGAGACCGAACACACAACGAATTATGGTGGACCAGCTGTTCGATGCATTAAAGAATTGCCCACCCTCTTGGGTATGAAACTTGTAATTTCCAAAATAATTACAGTATCATCATGTATAGTGATTTTTTATATTTATATATATTTTATATATATTACTTTTTCGTTAACTAGTTTCATTGAGGTCAAAGCTAGAACCAAACAGATTCTAATGTCAGATTTTTAGAGTCCGGTACTTCGTATTTTACACGATACATTAAAATAATTGTCTGCATGAGTTTATTGTGTACCTATATCATATTATAGATGGATTCAATTACAGTAACAGTAGCCCCACTTGGAAAATTTAGAGTCAATATTATACTAGGATAGTAATTTGGCATCAGGCCTACCTGTACAACGACATGCTTCCCATCAATGGCACCAACACAGTTCGGGAATTGCCATGACTGGAAAAACTCATCAGCGATTTCCTTCCATCTCGCAGCTGTCGGAATAGGCAGCACTGTTTCATGCAGTACTGTCCATATTGCACTGCATGTCTCTAAAATTATTCCAGACACTGAGTGACCCGATACCAGTTCGTTGAAACTCGGCGATGTCATACTGTCTCCTGTTGATGAGTATCTGCAACATTTTTGAAGGGAATACAACTTTCAGAGATATTCACAAGAAAAATATGTGTCAGTTTCTGATAGTCAGTAGGTTCATTCTACCTTGGGAATAGGCTGAACGACAGCATTACAAACTCCATGGCGACAGTGTAATAGGCCTAGTGTTTTTATAGTGGTTATGTTGGGTAGGCCCGAGGGGTTAACAACTCCTGAAATCCGGTGTACACTTGCCATGAAATCCCACTGAAATCCCCTTGAAATCCGTATGAAATCTCTTGAAATCCCCTGATATCTCTTGAAATCTCTGAAATCAGGTGTAGGCCTACACCAAATTTTTGAGTTGTAAACCCCTCGGGTAGGCCCCTAGTATAGTGAGTGAGGCTAGCAGGCCTAAATAGACCATGCAACCATGATGCAACCTTGGTGGTGAATTATGGTAGGGTCTAAGGTATGAATCGTAAAATTTAAGTCTAGGCCTAGTCTTCCACTTACACCCTTCCTATCTCTAACCATCACTGAAAACGTTGAACAAACTTAAAAAACATAACCCTAAAAACGTATGAAACCTAGATTGAAAAATAGATTTGGTATTAAATTCCTTACCCTAAAGTCCTATTTCTAACCATCACTAGAAACATTGAACAAACTAAAAAAACATAACCCTAAAAACGTATGAAACCTAGATTGAAAAATAGATTTGGTACTAAATTCCTTACCCTAAAGTCAGAGCAAGCTTGAGTCCAGCTGGAATAGCGGTTCGACTTATTGCTCTCCTTTGAATTAGGGGGCCAACCAGCCGTAATAAATAATCAAACATCTCGAGGTAGGCCTACATCCTCAAGTATGTGTGATGCGATTCTCGATCGCGTAGGCTTCTAGCAGGTAAAAGTGTAGAAAAATGTCCAAACATCTCACGATTTCTAAATATTTATCGTACCCAAAAGCGACGACGGGTTCTTCTCCTTTGCGTCTAACGAAGTAACACAATTTGTAACATTATTCGCCTTCTCCGATTATCAGTTACCTCATACAAGTCCATCTTGTAAGTTGTAACTGTCTTCTGTCACGTGTCAAAGTTGTGACAATTTCAGCGGTGGCTTCACGCGGGAACAAATAGTTCGCAATAATGACCACTAGGTGGTACACTATTGCGAATTTGCACCACACCGTCCCGCTCCCGCATGTGGTAGCAGGTATGCATCCCGCGTTACATTTACCATTTGATTACTTCTTGAGATATTTTGTCGTGTGCGGTATCGATGTGTTCGTAAAAGAACTGGCTTTGGACTAAGCTGAAAATTAACAGTTCAACCGTATGCGTTTGGCACATAAGACCAGGGAAAGTCACGCATTTTTTTTTTCGTAAATTGAGGTAAAACCGAGACTATTTATTTGTATGAAAACGGCCATAGGTTTGGTGATGAAATTTAGCTTACCTGATAGAGGAAGGTCCACTCTACCAATGTATCAATTGTCATCTTCATGCTGGCTATCTAATGGCTTTCGTGTATGTAACGGATTAATGTATTTTTCAACTAGTTTTTCCAAAATTTTCTCGGAATTTTCAACTTATTCTTCCATTTCAAATTTGTTATACTATTTTAACCTCGATACATCAATAAATAACGAAATACTTGAAACGTTTTTGTGGATGGGTTCCCCTTAAAACACAAATGTGCTAACACTAGTTTTTCCAATATGGCGTGTGGTTGAAATTATATAATTTATAACACAGAAAAGTAAATATACGTGCGCACTTCAATTTTTCGCGCAAATTTTTTTCTGTCAACATTGAAGTCATCTTTGTAGAAGATATCTCGTATACAAATCTGAAATTTCATATTTCATGTTTCATATTTCATTTCATATGTGATATTTCATATGACAAAACAAAATTACATAAACTTGTCTCTGAATGTTCATCAATAATGTTGCAAGACCGATACTAAAAAAAGCGATCAACACCATTAAACTAGTGTGTAATATTTTGATAGCAACATAATGTGTACATCAATTAGACAGTACATTTATTGAACAGCAGTGTCTAATAATCTGTAACGTGTAATAATTTGTCTCATGAGACATTTTTTGTCTTGAGTGATATGCTCTAGTTGTTCCCATTATGGCAAGATCTGCTTGACCTCTTGATCCCACGTGACCCCGGCGCATGCGCGAATCAGCTCCGGTCTAATTGTGACAGCTGACTGAATTAGCCCGTATCACACTTGGTTGACAAAACAACGCCGCCGTACTGCACATGCGCGAGCACCAACAATCTCACCCATCTCCTTTTCGTTTCGACAAGACCCTTATCAGAATTCATTACGTAGGCCCTTAGTGCCTCTAGCGGCCTCTGGATTATTTTAGAACTGTTTAAAAAGTCGGTATGTTTATCCACAGGGTTAAATGTAAACACCAAGAAATGATATATAACTTGTTTTATCTCCCATCTTACTCACTCTGATAGTGTGTAGGCTAAATCTCGCAGAATATAGTTAACATTATTAATGTTGTAACTACTATCACATTATAAGTGTGTTCACTGTATAACGCACAATAATATGAATCATTCATGCTAATTAGCATTGCCAGCATAGAACTTTCAACCGCGAGTACTGACATCACACTCTACTTCAAACGTTGCCGCTAGATGGCTCTTTCATTTCTAAAAGGTTCTATATCCCCTATATTTTAATCATAGAGCTTATAAGTATAGAGAACGTATGGGACGGAAAAACTGAGGCCATCATGCTTGGACCCAGTGTGTGATACGTGCTTCAAACCAATAAACTACAACAATTGTCCTAACGCGCCTGCGCCGATGGCACCATCGAGAACAGAGTGAATCAAACAACAAGCGAATTGAATTACACTTTTATATCTAGATCATATATCATCCGAAGCCAAATGCCATATAAACGATGCTCGAAAGCTAAACAAGATATGAACAAAGCTATGAGTCACTTTATTCAACTTAATTGTAACAAAACAACAAAGGTGTGGAAGAACGTTATGGACAGCATTTTGCACACCTGGACTCGAATAATTTTAGCGCCTCACTCCCCCCCCCCCCCCCCACCCCCCCGTCATTTACTTATAAGCAATTTACGCGGCAATTTATCAATTTACCAACGACAAATATTTTATCAAATATTTTTTGAAGATTATTTTTTAATACCCTATTTATTCAGGAGTTGACTTCTCACAACACAAAATATATACTCATTTTTTAAATTTATACAACTTGATATAAAATGTAATGTATTTTATAATTTCAATGGGCTGATGAAAATTTGGCGCCCTAGGCCCCAGCCTCGTGGGCCTGTAACTATGTGTGAACAATGTAGAAATGCAAATTGTACATTAATTTCTTATGTAGGCCTATAGAATAAAAAGAATTTTGATTTTGAATCTTGGCCTAGTAGGCCTACAAACCAAATAAGGGAATTAGAAGGCGAAGAAAAATATAAAATTACTTTCCAAATGTTTCAAATGTTCAAAATGTTCAGAAGGCACTATAGAGCCACTATCGGCTCAGACCCGGTATCACCAAGTCTAGTTAGTATATTTAACTGAGACTTGGTTAAAACAAATCGCATGGGTAACCATGGTGATAACAACTTTAAACTGCCAGTTAGAGCTACTCCTAAGTTGGTAATTCAGGCATTTACTTGATCGAAGGATAACCAATATGCTAATTCAATGCGAATATCAATTATTTTGCATCATAATATTATGTAGCTCGTCTAGAGATAAAATATTCAAATATATTCAATTAAATAACAAACGCGCTATTTATTAAATTATTTATGGTTTTATAAATGCACATTAATAGGCCCTATATGTTAATAATAATAAAGACTGGTAATACGAACTAATAATTAGTTATAATCAAGCAATGATTAGCGAATATACTCATGTTAATACAACTAAACTTAACTTAAACTTATCTAATAATTGGACAATTAATTATATTTATTACTAGAATTATTGATATAAGATTTTGTACAAAATGGATGAAACTTAAACCGCTTAACACGTTTAATATATACAATATAAATTGCGCATTGACATTCTTTTCCTTGTATCGACAGTTAAGTGACAGATCATCCATTGGGTCAATTAATGAATGGCATACATAATTCCACTGTACAAGAGATATAAGTTAGCCTACAGTGCAATCAAGTCCGTGGAATTAGAACCAGTTCAACCCTGCATGCCACTGTAGAACAGAGTATACTAAATATAGTAAGAAAGAGGAGAACGTGCTAGCTTGCTCGGAAGAGCATGTAAATGCACAACCAAGGTCCGAGGATTCAAAACGCCGCGAGTGCGTATCGTTTTTGGACAAGTGATGGCAATATTTTATTTTTAATTGTATTCAATGTTAATGCTTGATATACATGATTGAACAAATATCATGCTTATATTAGTTACAGACAAAATAATAATGGTAATTGTAATAAAATTTTTGCCGCCCCGGTGGCCAAGTCAACTATGGCTAGCGGTAGTAACTGAAGTCACTGTTGGGCGTGGGTTCAAGTCCCGCAAGAGGCATGGATTTTCGTAAACGTCCTTTCACCTACCATAGAGATGTATACATCTCTATGCACCTACCATCTCTTCATCGTTTCATTATCACCCGCTCTATAAGATGCAGCTATAAGATGCAGTGCATATTGCCATCCAAGATGCGGTGGAAGTAAACAACTGCGCTCAGCGCTTGTTAATGCAATTAAATGAAATGTAAATACTTATTTGTTTGTGGCATGTGGATTTCTCACACGAATTCGATTACATATACAAATCGTCCAGATGTAAGTTACTTACAAGTTACAATATAGCTTGCGTTATGAATTACTTCACAATTTAAATAATGCACAATCTAACCTCACTTTATCTCCGTTTTACTTCATAAGAAACTGTTCCAGACAACTGAGCAAATGTAAACATAATTTTGCGTGTATTTGTAAACAAAGTTAGTTCCTTTTATCACTACTATACACTACGCACGATCGGGTGTTCTAACTATTTGGCTGGTAAATTGATACATATTTTTAGCATGGGAGGGATAGGAAGATGAGACACCATATCAAGACGGCGAACCAACGCAACCCTCAATGCATCTTGGAACAACCTATGCTTCAAGACACAATTTAGATCAAATGAATAGTTTCTCTATTTATATTTATTTTCTTGCGCGATGCTTTAGCTGTTTACTAAAACAATACTTCGCGACCCATATACACGACCTGCGATAAATATGTGTAGCTCGACTTGAATCAAGGAAAACGTTGGTTCATATTTTTACACGTTGTATTTGAATATAATATGCTGCTACGTTTAACGACCGTGAACGACCGCTTGATGTCGACAACATATTGTCTGAGCTCAAGTCGAAACTAAACTTCAAGTCTGGCTATAATAAAAATATATATATATATATATATATATATATATATATATATATATATATATATATATATATATATATATATATATATATAATAAAATATAGAAAATAATAATGTCTTTATATCTGGAGCACACATACAATATACAATGTAACTGAATGTTTACAGTGTATATGCACTAGATTTAACTGAACAATCTGGAATTAAAGTTGAAGTAAAAATCTGAACATGTAGTTAAAGATGTAGATTTAGTTAATGATTTTGAATATTTATATCAATTTTATTGTGCACCTACAGGTTAGGGCCACTATAAAATATTGATTTTTACGCTCTATAGGCCTTATAGAGAGAGATATTTTATACAAGTTACAACAAAAATAAGATACCGTAGGCCTACCAATTGATTTGCATATGTAAGGGGCTATACAGTGTATATAGAGTTATATATATATATATATATATATATATATATATATATATATATATATATATATATATATATATATATATATAATATATATATATATATATATATATATGTATATATATATATAGACCCACATATATAGTGTGTGTGTGTACATGAATGAAAAGTAAATAATTAGTAAATATGTACACACACACAAGAATAAGTGAATATAGAAATGATTTTTTTTAAATTATGGACTATAATATATGATATGGTCTTCATACGATATTAATTGTAAGTACTCAAAGTGTTATGGTTTTAATGCAAATGATTATATATAAGTCCTGAAAATGATCGTTTGGATAATAATCCAAAGCGTATGAGATGTGCTTGGAAGTCGCGATATTCACTTAGCGCTTACTTGCCAGCAGTACCGTGTGTTCGCGCAGCACAGTCCTGCAGCTCTATGGCATCTTGCTGCACGCCATCAACCCTTACTGGCACAAGCAGTGGCGACCTAATCTGATGCACACGCAGCTAAAACACTGGTCGACAGCGCAATCAACCGACATTCGGGAGACCGGGGTTCTGTTCCCGCCAAACTAGATCGTCCTGACTTGAGACGGGTGCATTAGTCTAGCTACCGATCCTCATTCGGGAGATCGGGGCTCGATTCCCCCCAAAGTCGATCCTCCTGACTTGAGACGGGTGCATCAATCTAGCTACTGATCCTCATTCAGGAGACCGGGGTCCGATTCCCCCCAAAATCGATCGTCCTGACTTGAGACGCGTGGTTCAGCGTAGCTACTGATCATCATTCGGGTGACCGGGGTTCAATTCTGTCACGGTCGACTATCCTGACTGAGACTACTGATCTACTGATCATCATTCAGGATACCGGAGTTCGATTCGTCCTGACTGAGACAAGTAGATAATTCCAGCTATACTGATCCTCATTCAGGAGACCGGGGCTCGATTCCCACCAAGGTCGATCCTCCTGACTGGGACAGGTGGACCATTCTAGCTACTGATCCTCATTCAGGAGACCGGGGCTCGATCCTGACTGAAACTACTGATTTACTGATCATCCTTCAGAAGAGTGGTGTGATACTGGTCGAGTTTTATCATCAGACGGGAGGTATGGTATACACATTATCATTATTGTAATAATTCGTTTTAAGATAGCTCCGCCCACAAAAAGTGTACTTTAGAGTAAAATACCAAAGACCAAAGCTATTGCTTTACAGCCATCAACTAAAGTCACTGTTTCAGAAAACGAAGTCACCGATGGTCGTGGGTTTTTGTGAACGTCCTCTGTCTTATCATCACTTCATCGTCTCTTTATCACCTGCTCATTCGTACCCCCGTATAACTTATCTATTGGTGGGGTCGTTGAGCAAACAATAATAATCATCATTATTGTCATGCAGTAACAATAATTCGCCATGCAGCTATACTACCATCTACATAGAAACACATTTATTTTTAAAAAAAAAATATATATAAAGTTTCAGACGAGACTTTCTTTAGAACTATACTCTCTCTCTCTCTCTCTCTCTCTCTCTCTCTCTCTCTCTCTCTCTCTCTCTCTCTCTCTCTCTCCCTCCTCTCTCTCTCTCTCTCTCTCTCTCTCTCTCTCTCTCTCTCTCTCTCCTCTCTCTCTCTCTCTCTCTCTCTCTCTGTCCATCCGTCCACTGAACACACGCGCTTTGAATGGCATATTGATGACGTAAATCAAACGGTATCCCGAACACGGCCATCAGTCAGCCAGTCAAAACCATTCATACTCAATGTTCAATTGACCACATTTAATGTCATGTCTGCAACCATTTCAACTATATCAACTTAGTTTGTCCATTAAATTGCTTTCGAAATACTTTATTATATTATACATGGGTAGAGACAAAAAAAAAGTTGTTGAAATATAGCCAAATCTAAAATGCAAACAAAATAAGATCGTCGACTTTTCCAGCATATTCAGCGGTCTGAGTCGTTGGTCGTTAGGCTCCTATGGGCCGTGAGGGAAAGACGAGACCGTTCGTTCCTCGGGCAATCATGGTAATGCGGCTGCCGAAGGGGGCGGGGCACCGGCCCCCTTTTCCCTGCACAACGCTGGGGCGAGCGGGGGTTTCGCTCATTCACATTTATCGTGGCTATACAAGTATACACATAGATATATGTACATATTTAAATATATATTTAAATTCAAAAGGATATATTTTTCCATATAGACATACAAACAAAATACACACACACACACATATATATTTATATATATATATATATAATATTATGTATATATAGGCCTATAGATAATGATGATGATTGTTGTTTGCTTAACGACCCCACCAACAGCTAGACTATACGGGGGTACGAATAAGAGGATGATAATGAAACGATGAAGTGATGATAAGTGAAAGGACGTTTACAAAAACCCATGCCTTATGCGGGACTCGAGCCCACGCCCAACGGTGACTTCAGTTTCTGAAGCAGTGACTCAGCTTACCGAGGGTGGAGCCTATATATATATATATATATATATATTCATATTATAAGCCCTGTGAAAGCTCATCTCCTATAGTAAAAACTTTTCTCCTCATCCCACAGCCCCCCTCCCCCCCTCCCTCCCTTCCCCCGCCCCCAAAACAACAACTCTTGATAGTTTATTCTTAGTTTTCGAGAGAGCTTTTCTTCAGTGTTAACGGGAAACCGACCGAGGTTCGCCCACACTTGTCGCGATGGGGTTGGGGGAGCCGCCGGCGCCGGCCGACGTCCTCCGCGGCAAAAAGACATGCAACACGTAAATAACGGTCGCCCACGCTATCCCACCGCCCACTCACTCCGCAATACACCACAACTGTGCTCTATATTTAAACCGGGTTTTAACGACGCACTGTGATGATAGCGAAGATCTATTGGCGTCGGATGGATGATTAATGAGATGATGAAATGAAGGTTTCTTGGGTAATGGGAAGGATAATAGGAAGGATCGTGGCCTATATTGTGGGAACCGTCCCGGCATTAGTCTAGACTACAGAGAGAAACCTAGAAAAAAAACTGTAAAGATGGTCGGCGGCGGGGATCAGGGAGGCTGTGAGTTGAATAGATTGAAAATCAAGGTGTGTATATAAAAAGACCCCTACAGGACCCTTATTCTATAACAGTGAACGAAATGGATGCGTGACGAAAGTGTCAGAGCCCATATGATACACCATGTTGAAGTATACGAAATAGTTTGGACAAATCGAAGATGGCCGGATTTCGTTTCGTTTTAGAGTTACAGAATAACGTCCCAGATATTCATTATACATTCCACATAAAATCTCGCTCATCTTTCAACGCATTTGCTGCGTTTTTTCCTAGTACAGAAAAATGCTAAATGTTTCGTTCTGAGAATATATTTTGGGTAATTATACAAGGCCGTGAAATTCCTCATGCTCAAGTCTAGTCAAATACTTGAAGTCAGTTTAGAATGATTTTCACATCATAGTAAATGCATGACTGCATGTATGCCGTGTATACGTATCAACAGTAGTTAATTTGTGCCGGAACGTACCGGAACGGCGTTCCGGTTCCTTTTTTGAAACCGGAAACATCAGTGATAGGGTGGATTTTTTTCATTCTCTAATCTTCCTCTATACAATATAACTTTTAACGGTTAATAAATATTTTCCTATTCTGAGAATGTTTTTTATTATTATTTGTTATGAATAACTAGGAAGACGCCATATGCGTAGTTAGACGAGCGGATAGTAATAGTATGGGTAAAAATGTGTAAAAACTGCTTCGAGTGGTACCAATTTAGCACATTTTATGTTTTTTCCTCAAAATCCTCAAAATTCCCAGAAATGTGTATCAAAATGTAATTCAACTTCACGCAAAATTTCATTTTTTTGGAAAATAGAAATATTTTTTTTTTCCGCCATGTTATTCTAATGGGTATTTTTGAAATTTCTAAAATTCATAAAAAAAAAGTTACTACCCGATAATGCCACAAAACTATACACATCCAAGTTAGATGAGGAACCATATTGAAAAAAAGTTTGAATTTGATAGCTGTAGCCGTTTGACCTGTGGAGAACCGACAAAAAAACATAAAAACGAACACCAATTTTTTTCAGTATGTCAAATTGAATCCTCGCTAAAGCTCGTCTAAAAATTTAAAAAATAAATATATATAAAACTAATAAAATCACCCCAGCGGTAACTTCTGACCCTACATTTAGACCGAGGACCCCATTTATTGTATAATAACCGAGGGGTCAACAACTCCTGAAATCCGGTGTACACTTGCCATGAAATCCCATTGAAATCCCATTGAAATCCCTGAAAACACTTGAAATCCGTTTTAAATCTCTTGAAATCCGTATGAAATCTCTTGAAATCCCCTGAAATCTCTTGAAATCACCTGAAATCAGGTGTACACCAAATTTGCGAGTTGTAAAGCCCTCGTTAATAACGACGAGACAGTTATCACACGATTCAACAGCCTGTTACTACGCATCACAGTACTTGCAGCCGCCATACAACACAATACCTTAATGAAGCCACGAGGAGCATCCATCTTTAATTAGAACCACAGATAACGATCCGCGCACAACGACGACCGGGGGTCCCACCGCTCGAGAATAACTTAGAACTAATTAAAATCATGAGCTATATCTTCTGTTCGCTCGGAACTATTGGCACGGCAATTAAAACACAATGTCTCTGGACGTTGTCTAGTTCTTCGCTCCGACATTCCGTCCTTGATTTCAATGAGTGGCGCTTGATACATTGCATGGCTGGTAACGTCAATGGATTGTTATGTATAGAATAGCCTGAATAGGTAAATGTCCACGAACCGATCGGGAGCCGTTTGCCTTGATGCGTTCGGGGATCGCTCACTGTCCTAAAACTCGACTGCACTAAAAATTTACTGTACTAAAACTCGACTGTACTGAGAATCAGCTGTACTAAAACTCGACTATACTAAAATTCAACTGTTCTAAAAATCGACTGTACTAAAACACGACTGTACTAAAATCCAACTGTCCTTGAAACCAACTGTACTAAAAATCAACTGTTCTAAATCTCCACTGTACCCGACTAAAATCCAACTGTTCTAAAACCCAACTGTACTAAAATCCAACTGTTCTAAAACCCGACTGTACTAAAACCCAACTGTACTAAAACCCGACTGTACTAAAACCCAACTGTTTTATAAACCAACTGTACTTAAAATCAACTGTTCTCCATAGCAGTAGCTACTAGCTGGTGCAGACCATCAGTGCATGCAGGCCTACCATCATTACATGCAGGCAAGCTGGTGCCGACCAGTGTATGCAGGCAAGCTGGTGCCGACCAGTGTATACAGGCAAGCTGCTGTCGACCAAGATTACATGCAGGCAAGCTGCTGCCGACCATCAGTACGTGCCCGGCAAGCAAATCCTTGACTAGACTGTCATTAGCTCAGATAGGAAACTAGTTCCTCGTTATCGGACTCATTAGTTAGGTAAACCACACTTGTTGCAATTCTTCACAAGAAATTCGTCTTCGAGCGCGAGCAAATCCAACAACGTTACATCGAATATGGTGCTGCATGCATTACTCGTTTTTCCTCGTCTTGTAGCCATGACGGTTCCGATCGGACGTCCATCCTATTCCACACGACTAGCGCGCGGATGTCTCGACCCTTCATCTCTGGTTTGATTCTAGTGCCAAGAGAAGGTTCCGAACGGACGTCCTCTCTATCCCCCACGACTAGCGCGCGGATGTCTCGACCCTTCATCTCTGGTTTGATTCTAGTGCCAAGAGAAGGTTCCGAACGGACGTCCTCCCTATCCCCCACGACTAGCGCGCGGATGTCTCGACCCTTCATCTCTGGTTTGATTCCAGTGCCAAGAGAAGGTTCCGAACGGACGTCCATCCTATTACACACGACTAGCGCGCGGATGTCTCGACCCTTCATCTCTGGTTTGATTCCAGTGCCAAGAGAAGGTTCCGAACGGACGTCCTCCCTATCCCCCACAACTAGCGCGCGGATGTTTCGCGTCGTCACCTCGCGCTTGATTATATTGTCGAGGGTGGACATTGCTAACGAGTCGAACAAGAGCTTGCCAGATACATTATAATAAACCTTCCGGTGACAAGGGTCGGCGAGAGATGAAGGTTTCGGTCGACCGTCTCCCCTATCCTACAACACTAGCGCACGGGTGGTTCCAGCCTTCATCTCTCGTGGAAAGCAGGTCTATCAGGTGTTCTGAGGATCTAGCCTGAATTACTATTACGACTGGAATAATAAAACATAACCACACTATCGAACCTGATACAAGCAGAACAAGTTACACAATATCAAATTATTAATTAAAACAAATGAGCAAATAAATGGTTGTATATAAATGGATAGATAAAATCGAGAACTCATATTATATATAAATATATAGGCCTATATATACACATAGGATGTAATGGTCACGTCATAAAAGATACGCCTCGACCGGGACTCGAACCCGGGACCTTCTGATTGCCGGTCATGCAGGTCCTCTCCCAATGAGCTATCAAGGTATAGTCTTCTATATAGTCTGTAGTGTCTTAGGCCCGGTATTACAGAGTCCAGTTAGCATTTATCAGAGAGTTGGTGAAAGCAAATAGCATAGGTAACCATGGTGATGATAACTTTTAACTGACAGTTAGAGCTACTCCCACGTTGGTAATACCGGCACTTAACTACAAGACTGTACTTAGACGACTGTACTTAGACGACAATTAACTGACAGTTAGAGCTACTCCCACGTTGGTAATACCGGTACTTAAGACAAGACTGTACTTATAGACGATACTTCATGGGGCTAGCCCTATAGAGGGCTTAGATTCGCCCAAGGTGTAACGATTGTTAACGAGGTGTAACGAGGCGTTAACACAAGTCCTTTCAGTACTCACTTTTACCTTCCCCTGGGCACGATTACTTTTTTTTTTAATGTTGCATAACGACTCCACCAACAGCTAGGTTATACGGGGGTACGAATGAGCGGATGATAATGAAACGATGAAGTGATGATAGATGAAAGGACGTTTACAATAACCCGTGCCTTATGCGGGACTCGAACCCACGCCCAACGGTGACTTCAGTTACTACCGCTAGCGATAATTGACTTGGCCACCGGGGCGGCTAAGGCATGATTACTGATTTTTCTGATATATATATCCGATTGTGCCCACAAACCGTACAGTATCAAGTTGAATAAAAACATATTTGCATGCCAAGTTTCATCAGAAATTGTGTTTGCGTTGGACCTACGAAGCGCTAACAAATCCGTTTCTCTAAATGCGGTTAAGTTGATTCTCCGCCCACTCAATCATATATGTAGGCCTACTGACTGTTGGCGTTGCCTCTGATTGGATTACTTTCAAGTAGTGATGCCCAAGTTTAGTTTCAAATAATAGTTTCTACAGTTTTACCATTTATTGATACATAAATAATGCTGCTTAACGACACAGACAGCTTAACGAACAGCTGGGTTATACGGGGGTACGAATGAGCGGATGATAATGAAACGATGAAGAGATGATAGGTGAAAGGACGTTTACAAAAACACATGCCTTATGCGGGAGTCGAACCCGGCCACTACAGAGGGAAACCATGAAAAACCAATGTAAGATGGACGGCGGCGGGGATCGAACCGGGTTCGGAATTCCCCTCGCCTCCCGGATCACATGTAGCGAGCGCGTTAACCACTTTGCTGCATGTGCCGGTTTGAACTGATTTGTTAGACGAGCTTTAGCGAGGATTCAATGTGACATACTGAAAAAAATTGGTGCTCGTTTTTATGTTTTTTTTTTTTTTTCATGTTTTTTTGTCGGTTCTTCACAGGTCAAACGGCTACAGCAATCAACCTCAAACTTATTTTCAATATGGTTCCTCATCTAACTTAGATCTGCATAGTTTCGTGGCATTATCAGGGAGTCACTTTTTTTTTATAAATTTAAGAAATTTCAAAAATTCCCATTAGAATAACATGGCGAAAAAAAAAGAATATATATTTTTATTTTCCAAAAGAATGAAATTTCGCGTGAAGTTGAATTACATTTTGGTACACATTTCTAAAAAAATTCAGCTTGTTCGGGTCAGCCATTTTGAAGAAAAAACATGAAATGTACAAAATTGGTACCACTCGAAGCAGTTTTTACCCATTTTTACCAATACTATTACTATCCGCTCGTCTAACAACGCATATATGGCGTTTTCCTAGTATAAGGAACAAGTCGGGTCCGTCGCGAAGTCTATTTCGGTCCAGATGCGTGGCACAATTGATGTCTGATGCCAGCTGAGAATGTCGAGCCCTTTAATTCGATTTGCCAACTATTAGATGAGACAATGTTTTCATCAAATTCAATAGACAAGTTTAAAACAATTATTATACTTGTTGTCATCAGAAAAAAGAACGATTTCCTTTTCTACATTATATATAGTAGGCCTATTGTTCTATGCGAAAGAATGTTGGCTTGAAATCCGTTCGCCGGCTGTCATCTGGACCGAGATGCTGAATGAGATGAGAGAGAGGGATGGAGAGAGAGAGAGGAATATATATATATATATATATATATAGAGAGAGAGAGAGAGAGAGAGAGAGAGAGAGAGAGAGACAGAGAGAGAGAGAAAGAAAGAGAGAGAGAGGGAGAGAGAGAGAGAAAGAGAGAAAGAGAGAGATAGAAAGAAAGAGAGACAGAGAAAGATACAGATAGAGAGAGACCTAACCAAGGTTGACGCCAAACGTCGAGTGGGTGGGCGGCGGCGGTGGGGGGGGGGGGGGGGCGTCCGAACGACGTCCACTCACTCGTACTCGCACGCCGTATAAATGTGGCCCATTCATTGGCAATGGCTACAGGCAGTACGTGGTGCCACATACATCACGCGTCTTTCAACTCCATTCTCCTCCCACATCGCTGCGCGCATCAATCACCATATCGAGACGTCTGCGCTGATAGCTGCGAGACGGGCCAATTCACATTTCCAATAATAATCGGATAGATTTACGAGACGCGATTTATGATCACGTCTAGTCGTCTCACCAGTAGTTTATTCATTTCTATATTTCTATATGTATCTGAAATCTTATATATAAAAAGCTTGTGTCACATGTTAGAGGATGAACTCCTCCGAAACGGCTCGACCGAGTGTCGTGAAATTCCTCACGCACATTCGATAGGGCTGGTAGAAGGTCCTAAACTATAGGGGATCTTCCGCCAAGCTTTCTGCTATGAGCAATATCAAAAAATTCTGCACTTCAAGGACGACACCAGTAATGGCGTTGTTCAATGACAATGACGGCGTACTCAATGTCTGCTGCGCTCGACAACATTTGCGGCGCTACACGCTAGATAGCGCACCATCCGCCTTCTGGCACCTTATTTTTACATTAACAATCAACATTCACTACAAATCACTTCGATGGCAGAACAACGTTTGCCGAGTCAGCTAGTAAATGTATATATACTGTCACTCGACAGTCGACGATCGGTCGAGTGTCTGCACACTGAACCGTCATCACCTATCATCACTTCATCGTTTCATTATCCCCTGCTCATTCTTACCCCCGTAAAACCTAACTGTTGGTGGGGTCGTTAAGCAGCATTACAAAAATGGAATCGATGGTACATAATGTAGTGTTATTGTGTATAGCGACAATAATGTCAACATTTGGAACTGGAGAAGACATTTAGAACTGGAGAAGACATTTAGAACTGGAGAATAAGATGGTGATGAAGAATAAATTTGGACCTGGAGAATATATATTTGGTTCTGGAGAACGCATCTAGTCCTGGAGAATACACCGAGTCCTGGAGAATACATTTGGAGATGGAGAATACATTTATTCCTGGAGAAAACATTGGTGCTGGAAAATGTATTCTTCAGAGAATACACTTGGTCCTGGAGAATACATTTGAAACCGAAAATACATTTGGAACTGAATGGAGAATACATTTGGAACTGGAGAATACACATCTAGTACTGGAGAATAAATTTGGTGCTGGAGAATAAATTTGGTGCTGGAGAATACATTTAGTCCTGGAGAATGCATTTGGAACTGGAGAAAACATTTGATACTGACGAATACATTTAAAGTTGATTTATTTTTTCTCTTGTTCCGTGAATACAGTGTAAAAATATTAACAAGACAAAAATTTCAATTCAATTGCAAGAGTGCAAAACAATGTTACCAATACTATAATAACGGGATCTTCCCAGCATGGACGTCGCTAGTGGGTCTAAGGTGGGGCCTGCCCCCCCCCCCCCCTTCTCCCCCCCAAATTATTCATCCTTCTACAAAAAAAAATATAGGGCCTATATAGGCCTATGTATGTTGACTCGTGTAGACAAAATCTAACCATAAGATTCGAACGAAACTTGAACGGGGAGGTGTATTTAGTGAACCTCTATCAGCCACCATTGACCTGGTGTCGATCCAACGATTCGTTCTCCGGCAATCGCGTATCAAATGTCGCTAATGGGAAACAATGTTAAATTTTTGTTTCTGCCGCCGTGCAGGAACGGAGATTCACAACGAGATGTGTGTAACGACGAAATGTTCGTCTCGTCAATACCTATCTGCTGGTACCAATCCGGTCTCGATCCGACTCGCCGTTCTCCCGTTATCGCTCTTAACCTAAGTTAGGCCATTGATTTTTACAACTTCGGTCGATCGCGGTTTGGCTCTCGCGAGAGAACCTGACACCGAATGCGGACGCAACTGGCACCACGCGTGTAGTCTAAGACCATCTATCCACCACTGCTTACCCAGTGTCGATATTAAATTTCGTTCCCCGACAATCACGATTTGGAGTTGGCTTATGGGGAGTACAATGTTAAAAAAATGACAAATGACAATGTGGTTTTTTGCTCTAGCACAAAATCTAACCACACGATCCGAACGAAACTTGGACGGGAAGGTGTATTTAGTGAACCTCTATCAGCCACCGTTGACCCGGTGTCGATCCAACGATTCGTTCTCCGGCAATCGCGTATCAAATGTCGCTAATGGGAAACAATGTTAAATTTTTGTTTCTGCCGCCGTGCAGGAACGGAGATTCACAACGAGATGGGTGTAACGACGAAATGTTCGTCTCGTCAATACCTATCTGCTGGTACCAATCCGGTCTCGATCCGACTCGCCGTTCTCCCGTTATCGCTCTTAACCTAAGTTACGCCATTGATTTTTACAACTTCGGTCGATCGCGGTTTGGCTCTCGCGAGAGAACCTGACATCAGATCTGGACGCAACTGGCACCACGCGTGTAGTCTGTGACCATCTATCCACCACTGCTTACCCAGTGTCGATATTAAATTTCGTTCCCCGACAATCACGATTTGGAGTTCGCTTATGGGGAATACAATGTTAAAAAAATGACAAATGACAATGTGGTTTTTTGCTCTAGCACAAAATCTAACCACACGATCCGAACGAAACTTGGACGGGAAGGTGTATTTAGTGAACCTCTATCAGCCACCGTTGACCCGGTGTCGATCCAACGATTCGTTCTCCGGCAATCGCGTATCAAATGTCGCTAATGGGAAACAATGTTAAATTTTTGTTTCTGCCGCCGTGCAGGAACGGAGATTCACAACGAGATGGGTGTAACGACGAAATGTTCGTCTCGTCAATACCTATCTGCTGGTACCAATCCGGTCTCGATCCGACTCGCCGTTCCTCCTGTTATCGCTCTTAACCTAAGTTAGGCCATTGATTTTTACAACTTCGGTCGATCGCGGTTTGGCTCTCGCGAGAGAACCTGACATCAGATCTGGACGCAACTGGCACCACGCGTGTAGTCTAAGACCATCTATCCACCACTGCTTACCCAGTGTCGATATTAAATTTCGTTCCCCGACAATCACGATTTGGAGTTCGCTTATGGGGAATACAATGTTTAAAAAAATGACAAATGACAATGTGGTTTTTTGCTCTAGCACAAAATCTAACCATACGATTTGAACGAAACTTGGACGGGAAGGTGTATTTAGTGAACCTCTATCAGCCACCGTTGACCCGGTGTCGATCCAACGATTCGTTCTCCGGCAATCGCGTATCAAATGTCGCTAATGGGAAACAATGTTAAATTTTTGTTTCTGCCGCCGTGCAGGAACGGAGATTCACAACGAGATGGGTGTAACGACGAAATGTTCGTCTCGTCAATACCTATCTGCTGGTACCAATCCGGTCTCGATCCGACTCGCCGTTCTCCCGTTATCGCTCTTAACCTCAGTTAGGCCATTGATTTTTGCAACTTCGGTCGATCGCGGTTTGGCTCTCGCGAGAGAACCTGACATCAGATTCGGACCAGGGACGTCGTTAGGGGGTCAAGGTGGAGCGCGCGCTCCACCAATCGTCATTTGCGCCCCACGAATAATTCATCCTTCTACAAAAAAAATACATATAGGCCTATATATGCTGACTCGTGTTGACCTACGAATAACACACAGTGAAATATTTTGCTGGGAGATCACGAAAATAACTTCGAAAATGTCCAGAATACTAACATATTGATTGAAAATAACTTCGGGAATGTCCATAATGGTTCAACTACTACCCTCCAAAACTGCTTGTAGATCGCCACAATCACTTAAAAAATACCATATTTCAACAAATTCCCTGCAGGGCTTTGGTGGGGGGGGGGGGTAAGTCGCAAAATGGCTAAAACTAATCTGCATGATTCAATTATTGAAAATAACTTCGAAAATATCCATAATGATTCAATTATTTGCCTCCAAAATTGCTTGTAAATCGACAAAATCACTTTAAAAATGGTACAAAAAATTCACTGTGGGGCTCCAGACCCTATTTTAGCGCGCGTCTAGTGCCCAACCTGCGCCCCCCCAATACACAAATCCTAACGACGTCCCTGCTTCCCAGTAAACAACATCCATCAAGTTACCTCGAATTGTCAAAATATACCCTAGATAAAAATCACAAGTTTTCAAAAACAATCCCTGCGGGGCTGGGTGGGGGCCGCCATTATACCTACACTATGTTTCACTTTGGCCTCCGGCGACTACACTCCCTATGTCACTCCCTATGCTCCCTAATGAGCAAATATAGACTCACTCGACATGTTTGAGATCAGCTTAGATATGAACATTTTTACACTCTACATTCTCATTTTTTTCAAAATCGACTGTTCTGATAATTCCCAGCACATTTCACATTGACATTTTCATATAGTTTATTGTCTTCATCACAATATGTCTAGAACAAATAAAATCAAACTGAATTGTCAATTATAGGAACAAAAAAAAATCTAGAATTGATTTCGTTTAATTATCATACGAAGAAGAAAGAATTTGCTGTAAGTATAAAACAAAGTGTACACATTTTTTATTTATTTTTGCATCCTACATACACGGAATCTAATTATATTCGGAGGCACATCACCATAGAGATGATAATTTATTATCACCATGCAGGAAAAGTCGCGTCTCGCGTTTCTATCCCGCCCAAGACTCAGCCCGACGAAGACGCATAGGAAACGGGTTATCGGAATTTCGAATTCGAGTTATCGAATGGAATGTATCGATAATTGGTAAGCTAAGCTCGCTTCGATTGACATGCCCTCAGGCTGCTCTTACAGAACACGGGACAAATAAACAGATTATAAAACAATTGAATTTCTATGTCAGTATATAATACTGATATATACTGGCCTTCGTAAATCAAACAAAAACAAAAGGGTGAAAAAAAAACAAGTTTCAAAGACACTGAAATGGCTATTATTTTATTGATGAATGATAATAGTTCGTTTGATTGATCGTATCGATCTTCAATAGTGATTAGTATTTTAAATTATGATGGGCCTTTCACAATAGACCAGTCAAACGGTTATATAGATGGACGGCCAGCCATTAAATCAATGCTATTACACATCAGTCCATTAGGCCGAGTGCATTTCCTGATGGCATGTTCACATGAGGCAGATCCTCGTGGGTCGAGAGAATTCGTCTGCAAGATGTTTTTTCTTCTAATGCTAATTAACGACCCCACCAACAGCTAGGTTATGCGGGGGTACGAAAGAGCGGGTGATAGAGAAACGATGAAGTGATGATAAGTGAAAGGACATTTACAAAAACCCATGCCTTATGCGAGACTCGAACCCACGCCCAACGGAAGGTTTTTAAATGGGATTGAAAACCAAGGGGTTAAGAACTCCTGAAATCCGGTGTACACTTGCCATGAAATCCTCTTGAAATTCCTGTAATCTCTTGAAGTCCCTGATTTCACTTGAAATCCTTTGAAATTTCTAGAAATCCCTGAAATCTCTTGAAACACGTATGAAATCTCTTGATATCCCTGAAATCTTTTGAAATCTCTTGAAATCCCTGAAATCTTTTGAAATCCCTTGAAATCAGGTGTACACTAAATTTGCGAGTTGTAAGCCCCTCGCTGAAAACAATAGTTAAAATCACAACATTGGTGTCGATAAAATCGTTTATGTGGTCAAATAGAAGAAAAATCAACCTAAACCATAACCCTGCTTGAGTCAACATCTAGTTATTTGGCTGAAAAAAAGGTAACAGCGTCGGGAGTCGAACCATGGGGATTGCTCTGGTACACCGAAAAAATGCAATATGGCTCCTAAATGCAATATGGCTCCTAAATGCAATATGGCCGGTGAAATGTAGTAGGTCCATAGACTAAAGAACGTATTTCTCTAATCCTAACAAAACTGTCAACAATGGGATATTTATTTAATAAATGTCATTGTTGTAATTTACATCCCCTTCTTTTCCACTACTTTTCCGTCTTTTGGTAAGTTCTCAAGTTTAGCACCAACATTATACCCGCAACTTTTACTGACAGACTATTACCGACTAGTGATAGGTGTGGCTTATTAATCGGCCACCTAGAGCTACGCAAGTCGAGATACCCTGAGTGGAGATCAGTCACAAAACCATGAACACAAAAAAACATGAACAAAATGTGTAAAAATTATTATGATGACCGAGTAAGAGCCGGGCGAGGCAGGTTGGCGGGCGGAACAAGGTCTGCGCGGGCGAAGGGTGACTGAAATTGACTATATATATATGGCTCCAGTCTAGTAATTATGTCACACGTGCCAGTTATAGCCAATAGCGACCAACTATAGGCAGTCAATAATAATAATTTAGATAGGCTTCCAAAATACCCCCCAATCAACAGCCCACTCGATTGGACGTTATGTTCGAGTGTGCAAGATGACGAAAGTGGCAGCGTGAACAGGGCCCAGAATGCGCACGGGCACCTGCGCGTCACCACATGTCAGTGTCTTCTGGAGTGGCCACTGGTGACGCTGACGCGGCCCCGAGCAGCGACTCGTCGCTCGCACCTGCACCACACCAAACAACCTCTCAACGTCCACACGTGATCACTGCGACGACGGTCTCACGTCGGGCTCAAGTGCGTAGAAAGTGCGGTGCGGTGCGAGTGCGTTGTGCTCAGGGTTGCGGGTTGCGATTGTTTTTTTGTTTTTTGTTTTTTTTTAATGCTGCTTAACGACCCCACCAACAGCTAGATTATAAGGGGGTACGAATGAGCGGGTGAGAATGAAACGATGAAGTGATGATAGATGAAAGGACGTTTACAAAAACCGATGCCTTATGCGGGACTCGAAACCACGCCCAACGGTGATTTCAGTTACTACCGCTAGCGATAATTGACTTAGCCACTGGGGCGGCTTGCGATTGCTTACAATATGTAACGGGAGGCGCCAAATAGCGGCCCGCGGGCCAATTCCGGCCCATGGGACCTTTTCAAATGACCCGCAGTAAGGCAGTATTATCTCATGAACCATGTGTGAAATCCGAGGGGTTAACGACTTAAAACATCAGGTATACACTTTGAAAAAAATTCCAAAAATTCCAAAATTCACAGAAAATAAAAAAAGTTCAGAAAATTTTAAATAATCAGGAAAATCTGAATAATCAAAAAAAATCAGAGATAAATTAGAAAAATAAAATGAAAATATAAAAATGATCACGAGAAATCACAAAAATCAGAGAAAAATCACTAAAAAAAATCAAGAAAAAAACAAGAAAAATCACAAAAAAAATCAGGCGTACACTAAAATGTCACGTAGTTAACCCCTCGGTAAAATCACTGCAATTAAGTATAAGCATTCTGCGTACTCAAATCAATTGAGAATACATCTTACACTCCGCTTACTCAGACGGAATGTTCTACATGGTGCTGCTGTGGTGTTCCTCATGTACATGTCAGCAAGTGTATACATGTGAGCAAGAAATAAGAGGAAATAAAACTCATGTTATATCATTTATATTGGCCGTGAAGATGGAATACAGGATGGATGATTTTGACTGACTACTGTGCACTGTGACTACTGGCAACAAAAAAATGAAATAATATTTCCTCCGGGGTTGCAGTTCAGTATATTATATAAATTGCAAATGATACCGACAATTTAACACAGAATATCAATCGAAAAGTTTAATTTTCAATCGTTATTGAAAATATTGGATCAAATCGAAAACAATTAGGCATACAATTATTGAAAAGTCAGAACAGAATTGTACCAGTCAAATGAACGCTGCATAGAGACGTCCACTGCTCTGTGTCTTTTGCCTGAGTGGCTACGGCCCGAGTTTCTCAAACGCAATACGACACTTTTGGCAACAGCTATTATTCTATTTATTTAGGGTATTTTTTAAATCGATATGAATCATTGCCTCAATCTCAGATTTATTGAATATTGAATATTCCAGTTCGATATCAAATCCAAGTCTCAACTTACCGAAATTGATTGAAAGTATCAAGACTGAACAGCAATCCAGATTCTTACAGAAAATAGGACCAAAAAATATAAAACTTGAAACTTACCATCGTCTGCCACCTCCTTGTCGGCAGCACGTTCTACTCCAGACGTCCCTCGAGTTTTACCCGTCAGCAGTCGTTCCCCAAACCGTGATCCGACAGGAACCGTGTCCTCACCGTCCCACCCCTCGTCCCCCATTTCACTTCCCTCCGGGATCGACGGAATGTTTCCGCTCGGTTTTGTGCCGTCGTCTTTCAGCTTCTTCGTGTACGATGATTTACTCAGTCGATCTATAACCGCACTTATGTGTTTCTTGAGGCGAGATACGTCTTTGATCAGATCGAGAGTGATTGGTTTCGAGCTCTGTTGTTCGGACGTGTTCTTGGCGAACACGGTGCGTAGGAGATGAGACACGGCTGCCTCGGTCACCTCTTCCCAGCCCTGGAGTCAGAGCACGTTACTTGGTGTGAATAGGAAAATAGCCCGAGGCTGGATATATGGATCGGGTGAAAAGGGAAGATAAGAACAGCAGCTTACCAAGGTTTATAAGTGGAAAAGATCTCTATACTTCATTATTTTTTTTTTTATTTTTTGGGGTGACACCGACAGCGTGGTCATTTTGTCACCCATTTTCATACTAAGAGTTTCAAATTTGTGAAGATTTCATAATTTTATTCATTTTCATTTTCATTTTCTTCATTCTTTTCCTTCAATATATAAGGAATATAATCATCTACAAAAGCAATTAAATCATATTTTATCCAATAAATCGGTTAGATTCATGAATTTGAATAGTTTATCTATCCGTCCTGAGTCATCGGACAATATTGTGACCAAGACAATGGGGAGTCTTGAGATGATACCCTGCAGGGAAATTTTTCAAGTCTGTAGTCTCTTAGTTGTATTTTGGGTGGTTCTTCATTACCTACTCTACTGTGACAAAGGCAACAGCCGAAACGTCGAAAATCTTGTGTGTCTTTCATCTCTGTGTTCTATCAACGGCTCTCCACCATAAGTAGGCCTATCTACTTGTGAACCTCGGTAAGCTGCTGTTCTCTCTTTCCCTTTCATCCACATATTAAGCCTCAGGCTATTTTCCTATACACACCATGTTATTCAATTAGTTAACTATGTAATTAACTTACCTAGCTAATTAATTACAAACAAATAGAATAAATAATATAATTATAAAAAATGTAGGCCTATAGAAATAATCATAAATATTAAAGGTAATACATTTTAAATTAAATCAATCAATCGATTAGTTACCTGTTCATCTACGTCATGCATCGACGAGGACAGAGCCGACGAAAGGTGCTTGAACTCTCGTTCCGACACGAAATTCATCAGTTTGATCAGCGTAAGTACGAGTCTCATAACGCAGCCCAACTGGCACCCGGACCGCGAGATCGACAGCTGATTCTGTTCCAGCTCGCGCGCGAACGCCATGATCTCGTTGTGAGTGTCCTTCAGCAGCGTGTCGAGGTTCGCCAGCGGCCGCGGCGTCTTGTCCTTGAACTTGGTCAGCAGCCGGCGCTGTATCGCGCGGAACTGGGTCGCTCGACACTCCAGGTCTTTCTGGATCTTGCGCGACCTTTCTCGCAGCAGGAAGTGCTCCTCGACGTAGGCGAACAGCTCGTGGACGGGTAACGACGAGGCGTAGCTGCAGGCGAAGTCTTTGTCCTTGACGAAGTGTTTGCGGAGACGGCTGACGAGTTCCTCCGTGTAAAGGCACAGCGAGGGCAGACTGTTGGACTGAAGGCGGTAACGGTGAGAAGACTTGGCGCTCAGGATGGAAACGGCGCACTCGCGCTTACGTAAACAGCAGAATCCGGCTGAAACGCTCGTACTTGTTAGAGCTCCGTCGTCCACGTAATCTGAAAAGTCAGTAGTTTTCAGTCAGTTATTTTGTAAAGTGGTATTTGTAAAATAGGCTCAGAATCAGATAGATAGATACCGGTAGTTCATTGTCGTTTTTACGTTCCTTCACATATAGCTAATTAATTGAAAATTAACTACGTAGGACCACAACGACAGTCAGATAAATATTATATTACTGGTAATAAAGTTCTAATAACATATTGAAAAATATTATAGATAGATAACTGGACAATGAAATATTATTATGAGACTGATAACAGAAATATATATATATCTATATCAGCTACAATTAATACATTTTTATTTATTATATAGGCCTATAGGCCTACTCCTTTACCTTAAGAATAGGTCAGATAAGATTTGAATGCTGCTTAACGACCCCACCAACAGCTAGGTTATATGGGGGGATAAGATTTGAACTCATAACTCCATGTTAATCACGGCACAGGTCGCTGATACTTTCACTTCTGATATATAGACTTGAAGTCAAGGTGTTTAGAATTTTTTTCAGTACAATCCATAAATATCTTGCTCGTCTTACAATGCAAATGCTGCATTTCCCCAGTTTATCAGCATATCGTATTGACTACTAACAGCTAGAACAATACCTGGAAAGAGTTGCGCAAGAGTGACGGCCGGTTTATTGATTACTATCGTGAGTTTGAAGTCCGCGTCTTTGTCGGGCGGGGCGTATCTGGCGACCAGCGGCAGCGGCAGACGCGTCGACGAGTGAATGACGCGGGGAATCCCCACGCCAGTAACATACGACGTCACCACCTGCACGTCGAGCGTCGACACGTCACAGCTGTCGTCAACAACGTACACAAACGACGATACTTTAGTTGCAGCACCTGGAAAAAAAATCATTAGATTTCCCATATCCCAAAATATCCCAAATTCGAGAATGCACAAGTCCCAATGGGAGTGGGAGGGAGGGCTCCAAAGGGGATTTTTTGAAATTCCATCGTTTATGGTGTTTTGGGAGGTTTTGTGACTATTCAATTAGCTTTCGATTTTTATAGAGAAATACGACATAAAGTTGAATTGGTTAAATTCTATGCGAGTAGTTGATCCTATTCATCTTTTTACATATTTCATCATAGAAAATAGCCAAAATGAGTTATTAGAATCTGATTGGTCTGTATGATACCCAATATCAAAATTTTCAGGAAATAAGAATAGCCCAATAAATCATATTCGTCAGTCGGCAAAGGCATAGCCTTGCCTACCCACCCCAGGCACATCAGACTCATGACCACCCGCGTAAAAAGACATGTTACAATATGTCACCGGTACAGTCGGTACATACAAAGTTTCAAAAAACATCATTGTATAAGAAAAAAAAAATCATCTTTTCAAATAAATTTCTGCCTGGCCCCGGGGGGGGGGGGGGGCAAGTGCACCGCCTTGCCCCCCCTCCCCCCGGCCCCCTCTGCCGACGCCCATGGCACCAACTAGTAACAACTAATGCAGTGATGCTGATGCCAGATGAGCGATTTCAAGGCGGGAATTCAAATATACCATAAAGTGATCATTTCAATATTATCGATAAGATAATGGAAATTTTAGAAAAACTATCGATAAAGAAATCATCATCTTTCCTCACGCTTAACGATTGTACTTACACAGGCTAGTGATCGTATGAGAGATCTGACTGACAGCCAACGGGTACTGCACGATGATAGAGACTTGGACCTTGTTGAGCGGCGAATGTGGCAGCAGCTCTACGACGACTTGACACATCGGAGCAGGCGTCCCTCTCGACGGATCATCCGTGCCGACCTTGAACGCACACGGTTCCAGTTGAGGACTCACCAACACGTTCACTGACAGTTCACGGTCAGACGCTGCGTTTGCTAGGAGTTGACCTTGAACAGAATGTGATATTTTGATACTTACTTCTGTACAGCCAATGTATACATTTTTTATATACCAAGAAGGGGACGGATCGTCTGCTCAACTGTCCTAAGAGTCATCTGTCCTGAAAAACATATTATTTGTAGGCCTATTTATGGTAATAATAAAAGAAAAAAAAAATATTTTAAAATTCAAAAATTTGTGACACATTTTTGAATAGGGGGGCTAATATGTTAATTACTTAAAAAATCTAATGTAAAAAAAATAGCACAAATAATTATACATTTATGAATTATTAATGGATTACTAATAAATTATTACTCATAAATTATTATTCATGGATTATTATTCATGACATTCTACTAAGACCGGTATACGTCCAGTGGCTATCACACTGAATATTCCCGCCATCGTCAACCATCCTGAAAGAGGTTTTCGTGGTTACCCTCCGTCATATAGGTTGATACTGAGATGGTTCCATAACAACAGGCCACGGCTTACTCCTCTCTATCCAAATACACCAACGCCGACGCCAATTGATCTCGGTCATCATTACAGTGCATCGTTAAACCTACGTAATGAAAAAAATTCACAAATTAATAAATTGAGCAATTGATAAACTTACTATTAGTCTTACTGAACGATTTAATTAATTTCTGCAACTCTTCTAGTTCTTTAGCCGCCGCTTTATAATCGATTGGATGAGTCTCCAATGGAGGAGCCACAAATAGCGAGGGTTCAGTCCCCAGGTAGCAGCACTGCAGCTGTCCAGTTTCCGACAGCAGCACGAGGAGTCCCGTCACGTCAAAGTTTCCGACCGTGATGGCCACAGGGGTCAGATCGAGCTGCGACGACCAACGAAGTGTTGCTAGCTCGTAAACGAGTAACGTATTCGCGTCGGAAGCAACCAGCGTCATCAGTCTTCCATCTTTTTCTGAGAAAGGCATGAATTATGAACACGACTTGAGCATTACAGTACTCAAATTAATTATCAAGAGCTCAATCACCTGCCATTAAGTCATTAAGACCACATGACTCAGTCGAGGTATAAATTTATATATAAGGATCCCAGCAGAGATTAAAATGACCGTCATCTTTATCACGTACAACTTATAATCTAATCCACTGTTCTGTAATACCAAATGTTAATATTAGCACCGATAAATATGTTATTTCTCTTTCTATCGCTGTGTTTATTCACGCTTCTTCACAACTCCCATCTCCCCCATCCTATCACACACACACACCCACACTCACACAACTTCCATACTCAGTAATGCACAATGAGTAGCTATCCACATATTATAAGGCCCATAAATAATTCAACTTGACCTTCAACCCCATATGCTGGAGGATAATTTACCTGTGACGTACGGATGAAAGCAGTGTGGCTTATACTCCAGTCTCTTCATATACCGAAGTGTGCCATTACTCAAAAAGCAAAATAGATTACGTTCTCCCAGAATGAAAATCAGCGTAGTTTCATTTGATAATACGATTATCTTCAAATCTATAGCGGGTTCCCCCAAACTGAAACTCCAGTCTGCTGATATTCTCTTGCCCGTTTCAGAATTGTCATCTGAAGAGTCTTTAGCTTCTGCTAAAAGTTGATATCGATAACTATCGACATGCCAAGATGACGAGACTGTTACAAAAGAATCTGAGTGTGCAACAAATCCTATAGGTCCGGGTAATAGAAAAGATGGTAGAAACCGATTAAAGGCAAACGTTTCTTGCTCGTAGAATGCTAGTGTACCATCCAAAGTTTGGACACAAATAAAATCTCGTCCCTGGGAACCGCCGAACGGTCCTATAACCATGGAGAATGATGACCGATGCAGCTGATGCTCGTACACCAATACAATAGAGCTTTGATCTCCATGTTTTGCAGCTCCAGTCTTTGTAACTAGACTGTATACTGCAACACTACGTGGGTGCAACACACAAAGATGAAAAGCCTGAGATCCCCTAGAAAATAAAAGGCACGGTATAAGTTTGTGAAATTGTCCATATAAATGTGTAGATTGGTATGATAAGCCTACATGTAATAGTATCTTTAGTAGGCCTAATTGGTTCTACAAAATATTTAGTAGGTCTATATATTTAGCCTCTACCATCAAGGTTGAATATTACTACTTTAGTGACTCGTATCTCAACAGTAAATAGCCCGTGCGGTAGCTATCTATTCAAGTTCTTGAATTGATGAAGAGGATAACAAAACAATAGCTCAGCCTCATTAACTAAATCTACATCGTACAATTGACCAGTATAAATTTAAATACTAACGAGACTAATTTTCCAACAGCAAGCTGTAGAATCGGTGCTGAAAGTTGAGTTTCAATTAATAAATCCGTTGGTTTGTATTCAACTTTAATGTTGACATCTGAACATTCTGTTGTAGGCTGTAGCACACGTAAGACTCCACTGTGACTGCCTACAAAAATTTTGTCAAGGGTCCCATTTATTTTAGCAGTAACCAAAGAAGTTGAGTCGAATGTTTCTTCACCACCACATTGGGTGGACCACAAGTCTCTTGTTTTGAAAAGAGACATCCTTTCTGAGTCAGCCTCTCTAATTCACTGCAAAATAACTGAAAACCCAAAGGTGTGATAAATTGAGCAAATTAAACTTCATTAAACTGCTTATAAGATGATTTGATATCGAAAATGAAATGCAAGTACGCCGCCCACCAGCAGCTGTCTGTCCATTCGTCGATAAATATTTAGGAGCTGTCAATGTCAAAGAATAATTAAAAGTCAAATATGCAAAACCAAAAAATGTAAACAAAACTCCTGCAGAAACACCAACAATGTAAATCATTTCTGGATCAACTGGACACGAACTGGATATTACGCTACGGCGAAATAAGTTGGCAATTCTACATCATGTTGTGTATCCGCGTTGCCGTGGTTACGGCCACTTAAATCGATTTCGAAACAAACGAGTTACAGTTTTGGCGGGAGTCTTCGATGGCGGCAACTATTCGGAATTGCACAATTGATATACATTATAACACATTATTTTAGTATTTTTACGTTCTTGGTTTTATTATAGAATAAATATGCTGAACGATGAGCACACATCAAAGTATGCGATCAAGACTTTTGAATTCAGAGGAATTCCAACTGGAACAATTACCAATAAAACCATACACATACAAAACAAGACACTGGTAATACTAATTATAATTTTATTATACTGAACAATGTGTATTCTTCTAGAAGTAAAATTCCTCTCATACATCAGTCACATACAAGCTATAATATTATCAAAAAATAAATAATTTTATATTTTAGGTCAAGCAGCATTATGAAATTACAACTGATCCAGCAACTAATCCACTGGACTACGTATTTCAAGTTGATCCTTGGAAACAATGTGTTGAATCTGGAGAATCATTCAATTTTAAACTTCAGTACACTCCCAAAGTACCATTTGCTAGAAATGTTGACTATTTTAATGTCTTTGATTCTGAAGGCATTTGTTTAAAATTTGGAGTCAAAGGAAACAGTATTGGTACAACCTTATAATATGCATTTAGTATTTACTAATGATAGACCTACGTGAAACAATATATTATTTCAAGTCCATGATGGGCAGTAATAAAACACTTTCACAAAATAATCTAAATTCGAATATTTGTTTAGCTTATTATAAACATTGAGCTTTGTCATAAGTAAATCAATATGTACATTTTAATATGAAATGGATTTCTCACTGATGATTTAAAAAATGAGTACCTACTTTTTTTTATGGTGCCTTAACGACCCCACTAAGAGCTAGCTTTTACGGAGGTACAAATGAGCGGGTGATGATGAAACGATGAAGTGAAACGATAGGTGAAAGGATATTTACAAAAACACTTGCCATATGCGGGATGCGAACCCACACCCAATGTGACTTCAGTTTTCAACACAGTGCACGTTAGCTGAACTGGGGGCGACAAAATGAATACACATAATTTTTTATTTATACATATACAGGCCTAGATAGATTATTATGTAATTAGCAACAAAACAATAGGATAAATTACATTTTTTGGAATACTTCCTCTTTGTTTTACCAAGGTCCTGCAGTAACAACATCAGTGAGCAAACTATTGTTTATAACCACACACAAAAAAGAAGTGCGTAAAATGGTTGAATTGAAGAATGAGTCTACAGTCGAGGCATATTATCAATTTGATGTTGATTCAAGTCAGTGCATATTCAAACCAGAGATTATTTCTGGTTCAATTGGTCCACAGAAACATATCTTCATTGGAATAATATTTTCTCCGCCCAAATCTGGCATTTACACAAAAGATTTATTTTGTCTTATTCACTACCAAGTAAGTGTGTAGCTACAATAAAATATAGGTACTGGCGGTTTTGGCCAATGACAATAATCATTTTAAATATTCTTATTTTCAGCAACCTGTAGTCATCAAGCTAGAAGGATTGTGTACAATTAAAGAATGTAAACTTAATGTGAGAGATCTCAATATTGTTAGGTTTCCTCAAAGTATTCCGCTAACAAATCCTTATCGATGCTATATGGCCGACTGCATTCAAGAGCCTGAGAATCAGACGGCTCTCACTCTCAGTGTACACAATGTGGACTTTGGCCAAACAAACACTGAAGAGAATTATTTTCCTAGCAGCACTTTTACTGTAACAAATAACACCAAAAAAAATATTTTATTGAAGTGGGATGAAGGTATAATAACTATTTTAAACTAGTAAAATATCTATGTAAACACAAAATAATGTACTCAGTATCTCAGTACAATGTCTAAGTGAAACACTTTGAAATAATTGATGCAAATAGTCCGTTACTTTTTTTGGAGTCAAGGTATGACATAGGAAATAATAATGCTTGATTATTATGTTTCAGATTTGAAAAACGTGTTTAGCGTTGTTCCACAATCTTCTATCATTTCTAGTGGTCAATTCACAGTGTTCCAAGCATTCTTTAAACCAACAAAAAGCGACAACTTCTACTCTATTGAACTAGAAGGGCAAGGTTACTGGAATGATGATATAACGACAAAGAAAAACGAACATATCTTCACTGATAACGAGGTGCACATGTCCACATGCATAAGTATTAGAATGATGGGTCATACATTTCCAGCAGGTGGATATGGATGGATGCCACAGTTTAAAGTGGTACCGCAGTGCGTTATACTGCCTGCTTGTATTCCGCCTATTCCAGTGCACACAACAATTATGATCAAACGATTCGGGCATTTACCGATCATGTTCAAGTTTATTCCACCCCAAGTTACGTGAGTACATGAGCACATTGAAAGATTATATATTATAAATTAATGATGCATTATAAACTTTCTATGTACAATATCTTCGCTCTAAATTACATTATAATTATTGAGAAACTTGCATTATCAATGACGACCATAGCTTGATAACTCTTTAGTTGAATTTTTTATTCCAGGCATTACTTGATAAAGCCAATGCAAGGAATTATTGTGGGTGATTACCAGGTGGTAATTGTGGAAATGAAGCCTGAAGGAAAGAACGAGAGAGCTTACTCCGAGCAATGGACTATTCAATTCAACGGCACAGCCCAGCACTCGACAACGGTACAATTACAAGCTTACGCTGAATATCCCATTCTGAAGACTCTCTCGGAGCCAGTCAATCAAGTAGAATTACCTTCAACATTTCTCGGCTGCGAGGGATTACTCAAGGTTCCAATACGAAATGTGTCTAGGCACTGTATCAGGTAATTTTAATTATTTAATTAAATTAATTATTAATTATTAGAACTGTTTGAATTATTCAAACAATTTAATCTAATCATTTGTTTTTCTAGATATAAGTTTCTGTGCTCCGATTCAACAATCGAAATTCACAATAAAAATGACGGCGATAATATGATATCTGCTAACGAGGTTGTCTACCAAACGTGGTGTTTTACGCCCGATACAATCGGCATACAAGAAGTGGAAGTCAAATTGGAGTCGCTCGTACTCCAAGAAGGTCTTTATCCCATCGGTTCACCCGTAGACTCGATCATCATCGCGTACGGGTTATGCGAACACGTTGATATCGTCGGATTCCCGAGTGTACTGGACTACGGTCCATCTGCATTAGGAGTCAAGAAAATCGCCATGGTTCATTTATTCAACTTTAGTAGCTGCCCAATATATTTCAAACTCGCATGTGTACATCGTAATATAATAATGGAATGGTGTGAATCAGATATTTCAATAGTGAAAGAATGTGATACGTTGAATCCCAATTCTAGAAAGGAAGTAGCGATTGAACTCTGTCCTAGCCAACTAGGCCTGCAGGAGTTTGCGGTGATCTATCAAATCAGAATCAACCCGTGGTCAAACGAACTCACGGACGATCCTCCATTCGCTGTCATTCATCTCAACTACGAAGGGATTTTACCTAAAATGAAAGTGTTGGAATTGAAATGTGAAGGATCTGGTACATTGTTCAGCAAAGTTTGTTATTGGAAATGTATGAACATCAATGGGTAAGAACTACTGAAATAATAATCAATATTTTATTACTTTAACATTACAGTTCCAACTGTTCTATGTTGTAATTTATGTTTACTTTCAGTAGGTCTATGTAGATTACACAATTCACTAGATTCAGTATATTTGAAAAGCCTTAAACCATTTCAAGTTCAAGTTATTTTATTGTTATTATCAATAATTATGTCACACCATTTATTATGCACAAATATATAAAATTACAAGTAAAAAATTAAGCTAACAAAATTGAGTTTCACAATAACAAAAAAACAAGAATAGAAAGTAAATGAAAATGAGATAACATACAGCATTAGTTGATTACGTCACTCACAGTTCCAACAAAAAGACCAAGGTGGCTTGACTGTGGGCGTACCGAAATGAAGGTTGCGTTGTGAATAGCTTCAAAAATAAATACGGGTGAACAGTTCTATGTAGTTTTGAAAACTACTGTGGTGCAATATATTAAAAAATTTAAATTATTAATTATATATCATTACCGTACTATAGAAAGGAAATTTGTAAAAGACAAAAAATATATTTTTTTAGCAAAAAGAAAACAACAACATATAATTCATCTTATTTGTGTGGATATTCATAATGTATGGTTACAAATTTCCTCCAACAGTCTTAATGAATCATTGGCTACAACTCTACCCGATACGGAAGTAACGGTCGTAATGAATTTTCCGGAAGCTCCCGTTACCTCACCACCGTTAACTATTTACCTCTATCTGAAGAACAACGGAGACGTTCCGACGACGTGGAACCTTCGACGTCACCAGAACTGCTCTTGCAAGTTGATACGTAAGGACGTTGGCATGTCGTTCACCCACCAAGTCTACGAGTGTCCTCACCGATCCATCTTCACCATCAGCGAGCCCTCGAATGGCGTCCTAAAGGTAGCTAGAGGTTTATTTTAAACTATAGCTAGGGTAACGTTATCTGTGAACCACATTGACAGGTGAGCGTAAATGGAAAAATTGTTATTGAAATGAGTTGAATGAGAACGAACAAAATAAGTTTTCATTTTTTTCTCCAAAATGGCTAACCAAATGTTGAAAAATTTCAAATCATATTTATCAATATTATTTAAATGTAGGCTCCTAATTGAAGCTTGACAAAAGACAATATTTATCAAATGGGGTTTTCTTCCCCCCCCCCCCTTTGAAAGATGAAAGAAATTGAAAGATTACTTCCACCGGCACGTCATTTGATCTGGAATTTGCATATTGCTTACCAATAAGATCAAAAACTAGCAGGATCAAATCTACCAGAAAACTTGTAATAGGTTGCCATGGAATGCACGGCTTACTCAAAGTCTAAATTTGTACACACAGTAAAAAGTGAAAAGATTTCTAAAAATAACGTAAAATAATCGTTCTCATCTGTTATTCAGCCAAAAGAAATACAAGTACTGAGGCTAGTTGTTCGGTATGACTTGCTCGGCATTTGGGATCTGGTTTACTCCGTCGAGCTCTCCAATAATCGCAAGATTCACATCAACGCTCACATTGTCGCGTACCCGGACAATATCCCCGTCGTATCTACCTTCACTCCAGCGTTGATCCTGAAAAACATCTTCATCGGAGAGATGGACCCAACGTGTCAGATATACTGGCTGTATAACAACAGCAATGAGGACGCAGAGTACAACATCAATACTGTGCCGATGATGCAACTGGCAATGTGCCATTACAATGTGAATGTTTTGAAATGCTTGAATCCGGTAGGCACAGTCAAAGCCAAGAGTGTACAACCTATCATCTTCAGGTTCAACCCTATTGAATTGCGTAACTATGAGGCAAGTCATGGTGAATATTTTAACGTAGAGCTACTCACAAGTTTTTTCAATCAACATCATAATTTTGGTATACGATCATTGTTTCCCGATGAAGGCAGATGATGACTTAATGCGGCCGATTAGAAGCAACACCTCTTGGTTGACTTTATTACTTACTAGTACTTTTTTGAACTGTGCTTGATGACCCCACCAACAGCTAGGTTACATGGGAGAACGAATGAGCGGATGACAATGAAACTATGACATTGTGATACATAAAAGGCCGTTTACAGAAACCACACCAAATGTGATTTGATTTTAGTTTCTAAATGCAATGTCTTAGCTGACTGAGCTACAGGGAGCAGCTTACAAGTGCTAAACTTATCTACTATTTATATAAATTAAAATTCACGGCAAGAAATAATCTCTATCTCTCTGTACCCTCTAGGCGGATTTGTCCATGCAAGTTTCTGAACAATTACCGCAGATGGATTTTAAAGTGGGTGGCGATGGTGTCGTGAACTTTGACGATCACGTACGAAGACTACATCACAAAGCTCCGACGCACACTTGCGTGACCACCCGGGAAATCCCTCTCGTCTTCTCAACGGACCACATAATAATCGAGCGTCCTTTCCCTATACACATGAAAATCGATAGGGTGTTTTTCATCGAAAATCAAACACACCAAATATATGGATATACATGGAATGAGTAATAATTATTTTTGTATAGAATTGAATAATCAAGTACCTATATAAAAATAAAACCATTTTTAGGTGACCCTTTTAAGGATTCCATGCGAAGGCGGTCACTACTTGCTATACCGTCATCTATAAAACCGCCTTTGGGCAATCAGTGAAAAAGCATTCTATAGCATTAGAATTAGAGTACAGTAATTGGTATCATTATAGACACGTAAACAAAGCGTCAATTTTTTCTTTTCATATCATTTAAAATTTGGAAAATAGCACTTTGGTGCATCTATTATTTTGAAATATCGTTTTTTGTAGCGCAATAACGTTTTGAATAGCTTCGTACTAGTAAAACCATTAAATAACGTACAATAGGTATACAAGAAAGAAAAACACCCCAATTGATGTTATTTTATTAGTATTCATCCATTAATAGGGCAACAATCATTTTGTATTCCGATGTTAATAATGAAAAAAAAAAATGTATCCTCTATTTCAAGGTACAATTTGGAAGGAATAATGAGAGCAGTCGTGAGCCCGAGTCGAGGTATCTTGCATCCGTTTGAATCGCATCTTTGTCGAATAACCGTCACATCCGGGAACCATCCGGTGCTGATCACCGCGAGGGTTCACCTCGAGGCTCTGAACATGACCGAGCGGCGGAAACACGAGAAGTCGGTCATCTTGTTTCAGGAGACCGAGCGCCAGTTAGAAGGCCAATTCACAATCACAGCGAATGGATACACATTACCAGTAAATATAGTACATGGTTAACGTTTGCTCGAACTACATCACAAGCCTAAAGCTAAATTTCAACGAATAATGACAATAATTATTTTCCAAACTAAAAATCATCATCTCAATTTCAGTATCCATTTTTTGTCCTCCAGGACCCGGCCCTTTTTCCGAGTCGTGACATAGACTTCACTCGATTCTGTTTATGTTTTTACGTATACAGGATCGGTAATCGGAATTCAGGATGGTCGACCATGACGGGAATCGAACCCCGGTCTCCTGAATGACAGTTCAGTGCGCTATCCACTCGACCACTCGTCTCGGTAACTCAACTGGTGTTTGTATATTTGTTGCAGACCAATCAAGTGGAGATATTTCCGATGCCCAAACCGCTGTACATGGTTCTGGCCGTGACATGTCACATCAGCAACCCGATAGACGTGGACGCCAAGTTTCCGTTCCGCGATCAAGCGAGACAATTGCCTGGCACCGAGCTCGACTTGGTCGTAACGCAAATATTGCCAGTGATGTCACAAGACGACAAAACTATAGTTACTTCGGTATTCGAAAGAATTGCATGGTACGTAGCATATAACCTTGGATTATAGCCAGAGGCAAGCATTCGGGGTGAATTAAAAACTTAATTATCGTTTTTAAATAGCTAAAAGGAGTGAATTGGTGTTGATTATTTTTACAAAAATCATTTTCAGTGGTGAAAGAGCATTCGCGGAGTTTTTTCAACTTTTTGGTGAATTTTCACGCATTTTGGTTTACGGACTTTATTATTTTCATTTGGATAAGATTTAATGATAAATAATTACCTTTATGTACTGTTATTTTGAATTATTCATTGAAGGACAAAGGCAAGAAAAACAAAGGGAACTTTTGAAAAGATTTAGGCCTACATGTCTTTATTCAGCTCTTGAAAAAAAAAATCTTGAATTTATGTAATATTTGTGACTAATAAGAAATGAGCGCAGAAAATCGCGAGAAGCATCATTTTCGCGAAAATAACAATAGGTTTTGTGAACTCGGGAACACCTGAAACGTAAACATACTAAAGAAAAGTACACTTTAAAAACAATTCTCGTCTATCGCTAAAACCCCAGATGCTTGCCTCCGATTATTGCCAATCCTTGAATCAACATATTCAAAGCAATCCGAGTTTAATGAAAACTTCTTGTTATTTTCAGGGACATCGTTAGTAGTTTGTGGCTGGAGAAAGCTATAATCAAGTTTTGCAAAGAAGATAATTTGGCGTACTGCCAACACGACATAAAGAATACAGCGAAGCGCGCACACCTGACAGAACAATCGTACTCCGCCCCTTCGAGTCAACTCCTCGAGAAAGTCATGAACGACGTTATCTACGAAGTGCTGCACGAAATATTCGAACTGGGAGTTTTACACTGGGACGGGGAAACTCCCGACCTGCGACGGAGTTGTAGTAGGAGGATTCACAAGAGTAACGACGACGATGGTAAGTTACGGTCACACGTGTCAGCACGTATGATTTATATTATTGTGCGTTACAGTGAAAGTATTTACTTGTAGTATGATAATAGTTTTACAACTTCAAGTGTTAAATATATTCCAAGACATTTAAACTGGCCTTCCATGAACGCGGTATTCGCTTAACGAATTCGCTAAGCGTTTTTTTTCAGCCGCCATGTTGTAAAACGACCAATCATTGTCGAGAGCGGCGCATGGCGGCACGGTATTCAAGCTAAAATAACCGCTTAGCGAATTCGCTTAGCGAATACCGCGTTCATGGAAGACCAGCTTTACACACTGTCGGAGTGAGTAAGATGGGAGATGATCCAAGTTATTTATCTCGGTGTTTGCCTTTAACCCTGTGGATAAGCGAACCAACTCTTTAAACAAGTCTACTAAAATATCCTAAATGCAATTCAGCTGATGTCGACCGCTCACACTCTGCGGCAAGCGTATACACATATATATATATATATATATATATATATATATATACACATATATATATATATATATATATATATATATATATATTGGGTTTAACGACGCACTGTTGTAATAACTGAGATCTAATGGCGTCGGATGGATGATTAATGAGATGATGGGATGATGAGATGAAGGTGTCTTGGGTAATGGGAAGGACACTGGGAAGGAAGCGGTCATGGCCGACTTATTGTAGGAACCATCCCAGCATTAGCCTAGACTACAGAGGGAAACCATGAAAAACCTATGTAAAGATGGTCGGCGGCGGGGATCGAACTGGATTCGGAATTCCCCTCGCCTGCCAGATCACACGAAGCGATCGTGTTAACCACTGCGCTGCATGTGCCGGTGGATCTTTCAAACATGTCCAAAAAATGTAAGACCGAAACTCCCAATCTTTAATGTTGAAGGACAGGTAGGGCTACATCAGACAGCAGTCGCTTGGAACCTTCTCATCATCTCTACTTTCAATCAACATACTGAATAATCAACTTTATTTTCAGACATGGAAATAAAATGCAGTGGAGTACACTCAAGTCAAAAAATAATAACCCCTTCTGGATGGTAACGTAACATTTCCGACTGTATAATAAATAATCAATATGGAATACAAATTTGATTTACTGAATCTTGTTTCATTTTTCCTCCGACGAACCGCACAATCAGCTTGCTTCGTATTGATCTCCGATTCTTTTAAATAAAGCTAAGAACTTATCCCCTTTGTTGCGGGTTACTTTCTGGCCTTCTTCCGTCGAGTCGTACAGTTTCTCAACGATCACGTCCAATTTCTAAAACAAAATGAATATATTTCATTAGACAAGGGTAGCCAAGATTGAACTGGGATATTTTTTTTTTTGCGCAAGACATACAGGTCAGACCACAGCCTTCTTGACTGGATGATCAGTCTCTTCTTATACTGCCCTTTTACTAAGACTATTTTGACGGGTTAGTGCATATTTGCTCGCGCAAGCAAAAATGATGTCTTGGTCTGGTATGTGCTGCACTCTGGTAATCCAAACTTTCAATTTTTTTTATTTTTATATTGGGCTCAACGGAACACTGTTATGATAGCGAAGATCTATTGGCGTCGGATGGATGATTAATGAGATGATGGGATGAAGGTTTCTTGGGTAATGGGAAGGATGGTGGGAAGGAATCGGTCATGACCGACTTATTGTAGGAACCATTTCTGGCACTATAGCCTAGACTTCAGAGGGAAGCCACGTAAAACCTCTGTAAAGCTGGACGGCGGCGGGGATCGAACCGGGTCCGAAAACCCCTCGTCTCCTGGATCACATGAAGCGAGCACGTTAACCACTGCACGTGCATTATATATTCAAATAAATAAATCAAATCTCAAAGTGGATGCGAAGAAACGCGACTTGGTGAACAACGCAGACGATTTTTTTAAACACCTCCGCCTGCCGCGAGCCATGAAAACGGGCCTTAATACAGTTGCTCTGGGCAGTGAGACTCACCATTTCGATTTTTTCATCAAGACGAACGAAAAGTGGGTGTTCTTCGAAATGTTGAACCATCCAATTAAATAAGTCTTCCACATCAGTAACAATATATACTCGAGCCTGAAAATAAAATATATATATCAATATTTGGTTGAAAAAACAGATTAGCTAATCCTTCAATTAATTAGGCCTAGTGTCTACACAGTGTTTTGTACGTACATCCTCTGCTAAGATATAAGCATATTCTGCCAGTAGAGTTTTGTTGATGATTCTCCACTTATGTTTTGCTTTCTTGAAATGTGGATCAGGATATAAGAAAAACATCTTTTTTAATTGTCCCTTATAAAAATAATTGGGTAGGTATTTCATTGCATTTGATCGTAGGCAAGCGATATTCTGGTACTGATCTGGGTACTGCGACCTGAGCGCTGCAATTCGGTCCATAACGTAGTCGGACACTTTCACGCGAATCTCCATGCCGAGAATAACACTTTCAGGAAACATGGGCGAAAGAGTAACTGTAAGAAAAGAAAAGATGAATTACCCAACTTTTTCTCTCGTGACGAAGGTCACACGTAAATCAGGGGAACTTTGTGTAACGCCTCAAATAGCATCACAACCCTGAAACTAGATTTTAATGAATAATGACAATATTTATTTCCCTAATCTTGGAGGAAACTAGAAATCAGCAACTCAATTTCAGAAATTAAAATGTATATGTTTTGTCCTGTTTTGTCCTAGGCACTACCGATTTTGAATAGAGATCAACAGAATCGAGTAATGTCCACGTAACGACTCAGAAAACAGGCCAGTCCTAGAGGACGAATAAATTATTCATAATTTCTGAAATTGAGATGTTGGTTTTTAGTTTTCTCTAAGATTGGGGAAATAAATATCTTCATTGCTCTATTTATTGAAATCTAGTTGAAGGGTTGCAATGTCCTTCAAGTAACGGAAAAGGTATTTGTCTCAACACCTACTCTCACCGCACGATCTTTTTTTTTATATTGGGTTTAACGACGCACTGTTAGCCGCATGATCTAAAACCTTTAGGTCAATGGCAGCGGGCAGCCAACAGTGCATTCATTATACAATAAACAATAGGGAAAACAATTCTTTTGCCAATGATTCGACCAATGTTGCAATAGAATAAAGTCTAGATTATTCATCAGATATAGCATTGAGTTACACTATAAACTCAATAGGGCTAGGCCTAGAGCTGGCAGCTGTGCTTGTGAACAACTAGAAAACTTATCTGCAAATTCCATGGAAAAGACACAAACGGATCAAAGTCTTGTCATACATACCAAGCAGCCCGCCATAGCCACAACCGACATCTACGAACTCGACCGATTTGGTCCTAGTCTGCACATCCATGGTCTCCGAACTTATACTGTCACTAGTCGACTTATTTGGAAAGTACTTTGGGTACAGAGTTGACCAGTCCATGACGTCTGGGCTTCTAGGACTGTAAAATCTGAGGTTAGATCGATCGCACTAGGTAAGACTTACTAAAAGAAGACGCTTAGACCGAACAAAAATGTCTGTAAATATGCTCAAGACATGCCCATCTTTTTTGACCGGTTATCTTCTCTTTTTAGGATTATTGTGTGCCTAACAACCCCACCAACAGCTAGGTTGTACGAGTGTACGAATGAGCAGATAATAATGACACTATGAAGTGATGATAAGTGGAAGGACATTACAATAACCCATGCCTTCTGCTGGGTAACCCACGCCCAACAGTGACTTCAGTTCCTAAGCTGACTGAGCCACGAAGGGAGACTTTTTTTCAGGTTTTTAGTGGATATTAGGGTTGGGTAGAATAAAGTTACGAGAGTAACGAGGCTCAGTCATACGATAATATAGAGATAACTAGTAGCGTCACTCCTATACCTACTCAATGAATCGACTTGCTGCAAACGTAAAATAAGTCAAGGATTTTGTCTGTGCATTGACAACAAGAATGTAACACACATGATTACGCAGTTGACAGTCATATTGAGCTGTTGAAACTCAGCCTTACAGTCTTGGCTGATTTGTCTTGTCAGCTAGACGAGGAAACGACCATCAGTTTACAAGGGCTTGGTCTGTCCTCTGTAAACAAACACCAGTCCTAAGCGACTTGACATGCGCAGTTATATTTTTGCTGCAAGCACGGCTACCCAAGTAACCCTACTGAAGCATGGCAAAGCTATGCTAAATATACTGTGGTCATACGGCGTTGCCTGTACAGAGACCACTTTAAGCCTAGGCATTGAATTTGTAGGTTTGGCTGTAATGCCTAGGCCTACAAACCATCACCCAACATAACCTCAAAAACGATTAGCAGTCCCGTGTTTACCGACATTCAACTTCACATCCTCCTGTATATTCTTAATTTATTTGCATACTAAGCCTACTCACTAATCGATAGAATGGTCAGCAATTGGATTCGAATGAGCGCGTTGCCGATAATATTTCTTTTGTGGCAATGCCAGCGCACGTTCGCCTGTCACAGCTGCCATCTTGCAAAATCTAACTGCGCATGCGCGAGTCGATCTGACACTAATGTGGAAGGTGAGGCGCGCGAAAGCTGTGTGTTTAATTGTTTAAGGTCTATGGACAAATGGCTCCGAGTGATTTAATTCAATTTTGTAATAAAAATATTTTCTATCATTTAATAAATAATAATTTACTGGGATCACTCAAAAATATAATTAAATAACTAGAAGACAATAAAGATGAAGGAGACAGTTGTCAATTCAAGGAACCATGATATTTTTATTTTCTAATAACAGAGCAAGGACTGAAAGAAACAATAAAACAAAATGCTCTATACTAGGCCTATACTGTACATGGTCATGGTGGTAAACATTTGAAGTGTGGTCACAAAGTTAATATGTTGACAAGTTCATGTAATATGCAATCTTGCAAAATACTCAATCTTTATAAGCTACCATAAATATTCACCCTACGTTTTTAATTGTAATATTTTATATTATTACATGTTTTCACGGAAATATCAAATTTGATATTTTTATATTTTGGATAATGGGATTGTAATTGAATTCTATAAAATGTACATAATCAACAAGTTTGTAATGCCAGCCAGGAAGTAAATGTTCTGAAAAAAACTCAAATTGTTAGTTCCGGTAACTTGCTTTGCGGTATAAAACATACTTCAAATAATTCAGCTTTGTTGCTTGACATGCTTTTACTTTCTAGCGGTCCGGTAGTCAAGGTTTTCCAAAACTTTAATACAAGTTATTTCTCAACTTGTTCTTTCAGGAAAATACTTGGTGACAGATAAGATATTCAGTCGACTGATATAAGATCGGGCTAATAAATTATTATAACTGTTGAACTTATACACACCTTATGCATAATTATTTAATAATATGCATGATGATTGTTTAACTAATTAAACATGAATGTTTTCAACCTCACTACGCATACAATACAGTAATGACATCTACAAGCTGATGTTTGTGACCAATATAAAAGACTACAGTAACAGAATGAATTTCAGGTAACAACAAATCACCAGTGATATTCTTTCATTGAATCAAGATAGTAGCAGGAACAGGTCTTCCCCATCTCTGCCTGTAGCAGACATAACCTTCCGCAATATGAGATTGTAACCAAAGAGCTTATACGGCTAGATAACGTATCGGACGGAATAACCAAGGCCATCATGCTTGGTGGCGCGGGGTCTGAGGGGTGCGAACGTAAGTCACGTGCTTCGGTGCGGGCATCTGACGGGAAATATTTCGTCACATGCTTTTCTTATGGGCAGAGCTCCGAGTCAGACCAAACAAATGACTTCATTCATTGATTGTTATGACTGATGTGGCAATCATACTGAGAAATGTACTTCATGATAATCAGCATATATTTCTGCATCTTTCCATGTGACTTACATCCATGTTTTTGTATTCGGTATCCTCTGAGGATGAAAATAAAACAGTGTTGTACGTTTTCATCGTGTATAAGCATACACCCGACTCACAATCTCTCTCTATGTCACATGGAATTTTCCCGTCGGTCGGGCAAGCTATCCAGGCCTCATTATAACGAGTGTTATTTGATACATCTCGCGCAATGTAATATAGATATATTATGTCATTGGGTTGTAACACACAAAACTAGAGTCATTTTGGATCCCGCTTTGAAGAACAAATTCCGTAAAGAAAAGGGGTATGATTACGGTTTCTTTGTGTAGATCAAAATTTTAAACCCAACTGTTTTAAATTATGTCCGGATGTACATGCTCGCAAGTCATGGGTTCGAATTACTACCCAGTTTTGTACCCAGTGTGGGACACAAGATGTTAGATGGCAGGCAAATTTATAAATAATGTTCGCGGTGATAGATAACGAGTGGGTAAAGTGCCGTTTACCTGGATAGTGATCGTACAAAACTTCTGCTCGAGATGAGTTAGCTTTTTTGGTATATAAAAAGAAAAATAACCTATCCAAAAACCTTGCTCGCAATAAGAACTGATCTACGGACGTAAACCCATTAATGCACGAATCTAGAGGCTAAAACCACTAAGCCAACGAGAGACGGTAAACTCTGATATATCGCATCAAGAATGTACCGCGGATAGGATCCGATATGGCAGAACGCCATGTCCGCTAGGCAGAGATTGAGGAGGCCTTGCAGGAACATCAGAAGCTTGAAAAAGCTCAAGGTACAAACTAGAAACTGGCACGAGGATAACAAAATTCACTCGTGTATATTCTATGTGAAATGATAAATATAGGAAAGTCTAGTCACAATTGACGTATGATTCAAAGTACGACTACAGACTATGCCAACAGTTATATATAACTTACTCTGCCTCAACAGTTTGAAGATAAACTTCAAATACCAAATTTCTATATTTAATTGCAATTTGAAAGTATAAAATTACTATCTTCGTCCCAACGAATGAGCAAGCTCGCAACCAGCGATTTTACAAATATTGAGTAAATACGTACTAAATATATTTCTTTGCACAAAAGTAAACATCTGAGAGGCAGTCGAGTACAGATGACTAGTTTGACTACATCTTACTAAAACTAGTCAGAGCCATATTAGGATTGTTTCAAGACATACATTTGTTTCAATCATTTCATTTTCTTGCTCACGATTTTTGTGAAATTCAAATCATTCCCAGATAAATGTCGATTAACGTATTTTTATTAAAATTAAACATTGTGGCCTACAGATACAGTATTTTAATGAACACATTCAACTCTTCAATACTCATCTTGAATGTATTAATACGACATAGGTACGGTACTTGTAACACATTTCGTTAATATGGGTATACAATAAATATGTATCCACGAGAGTTAAGGAGCGAACCACCCGGCGCTAGTGGTGTGGGACACGGGGCCGGTTGATTGGAACCTTCATCTCTCATGAATACAAGTATAATTACAAAAAAACACGGAAACAAGACAGGTTTAATATAAGCTACGTACGGACGTGAAGCAACGACTGAACGTCACGAAAATGAAATACACACTTATAGTTGTTTTAACAACGAATCTCATAAAAATACATCGATTTCAACGGAATGTTGAGATTCACAAAGTAATTAAAAACACAAATTTTCACGAGAAAACGGAGCAGCAACATAGTTTATACGTATACCGGAGTATAGGATATATTTGTAATTATTTATTTGTATTTGATGTATTTATAGAAGTAGAGTTGACAGACATGACGGGGTCACGGATTGTTCTGTTTGTTCGAACGAAGACGAGCCAATCCGCATCGCTCTTCTTCGTCGTCGCTCGTATAAGATGACATTCCTGCCATGGCGCCCCTGGTGGATGTTGCCTGCATCAGTTCTTGATCGGGTCCAGTGCGATTTTCATACAACAGAATATTAAGTGTTTCCTCATAGATGCGGGCTTCTGGAAATTCCACCTGAGAGAAGAAAGTGATAAAATTCAAGTAATGAGTTGGAGTGACAACAATTATCATTTTATTATTAATCAAGTGACGGTTGTGAACACATATATATGAGTTGACGCGCTGTCAGGTCGTTGACGCATATGTGCGTTCTACACTTTCCAATACGTTGCACTTAATATCTCTACAGCATTACGTCATATTGATATAGGATTTGTACTGACACCAAGTAGATAGATTGAGAAATTGACAATTAAATACGCTAATGTATCAGTATATGATATAATAGGCAGCTGTTATTTTACAAAGCTTCGTTCTAGCCATGTGTCAAATTTACGAGTCTCTGAATGCTAAATATAAGTAATATGGGCGCATTTATTATTTTACATACCAAGTACAACAATATATTAATACAATAAAAACATTTGTTTCTGCTATAAATGTAATGAAATGACAAAGTTTCTGTGCAGTGTAACCTGAAAATAACTTGGCCAAAGAGATAGGGTAGTGATTTTGTAACCTAGCTGGTGAGTGATTAATAATAATAATATTATTTGGCCTACTTATTACTGTATATTACTGTATTAATTATGATATTATGTATAAAACTTACTTTTGTGTGTTTTTTGTCGGTTGCATACACAATGGATGTGCAGCACACCTCGGCTACTTTTTTACCGTGACCATAAAAACTCCAGCAACAGATTTCGCTTGAACCAATGACGTCTTTAATAAATAAAACTCGGCCGCTAAATCGAAGGGACAGTTTGTCGAAAAGTTCAATGTTTTTCAACAGATTATCGTCGGATGTCCTGGAAAAAAAACGTAGAACATTAGATTTACTGAAGGATTTTGTATTTTGTATGATGAATATAATTATATTTTTAATAGGGCTAAAAGTTATTATTTAAAATGGAAAGGGAGAGACTTAGGTGGTACGGGCGTATGCGACGAATGGAAAAGGAGAGAATACCGAGAGCAATGTTTGAGATAGCAGAAAACAATGGAGTTGAGAGAAGAGTAGGAAGACCAAGAGAGAAGTGGCAGGAGGGAGTAAGGTGTGGGGTAGTTAACCGGGGAGAAAAATGGGAGGAAGTGCTAGACGAGAGATGGTGGGAAGATAGAAAAAGGTGGAGGAAACTCGTAAGAAGAAAAGACGAAGGAGAGGAAAGTAGTACTAGTGAAGAAGAGGAAGAAGAAGTCGGAACTGGCAGGAACCGACTGATAAGAAGACTGCCCTAGAAGAAGTGGTGGGAACACCCCCTGGCCCAATCTAATTGGTTATCTGGGTTTTGAGAAATATATAGGGCTACATAACAAATAATGAAGAAGTACTCACCCTGTGTAGGAATATTTATTGTTATGTCTATTAATGAGCAGCTTGACTACAGGCTGAAACAAAATAAGGACATTTAGAACTTATTACTTATAAGTACTACTAATCATGATCACATTTATTGAGAAACGGTATTCATTGCATTTAGCTTTATGGGCCTACTAGGCAATGACACAGGCATCAGCGCAATTCACAAACCGAGATAAATCTCTAAACATAGAACAATTTCACCGGAAAGGATAATACAAAGTCTATTTTCAAAACCATATTCATATCTTCGAAACAAATTGACGCTGGGTAAAAAGAAAGTAGCCAATTACTTCAATTTGATGGCTTATATAGCCAGTAGCCTATAAGCAAATATAGTAACAGCTGTTACTATTATGAAGCCGTATGACCATATAGCGGCAAAAACTTTGAATAGAATGAATAGAAACTAAAAGTGTAAATCACTAGATGTTCATAGGAAAATAGCCGCTTTGCTGCGGTCAAAGATAAAACAGTTTGTAGATTTTCAAATAATAAAAATGTAAAAACAAATTTGTGTATATTTTTCAACCCCTGCAGTGTCCTACAGTAGCTCCAAAACTACTCTAGATATATTAATATTTTAATATATACCAAAATATGATACCGTCCTGTTTTAGCCCCTACCACGTCCCATAATAGGGCCGTGTGCCGGGGTAAAAATGGGACGCACTTTTCATTTTTTTCTGTGAAAACCACGTGGTCTGAAATAACGATACCACGTGATAAACCATCAAAGTTACATGGAATGTGACCTGCAAGATTTTTGTACATATTGAAAATTACTTTGAAAATGTGAAAGTTTGAGAAAGTGTCCCATTAATGCCCCGCTTCACCCTATGCCGGCATTTTCGTCAAAAAATTTCTACAATAGGTATGTATGTTCTCTAACCTAGATATTCACCATGAATTTAATTCAAGGTCAGGTAGGCTTACTCAAAAGGCTACTTTTCTCAAAAAACAGAATCGATCATTTCAAAATCAACGAAATCCTCGATATGCGACCGATAATACGCTACCGTACATACGAAGCCATTACCACACCACCGAATAAGGATTTCGAGTGCACAGAATTCAAGCTTACTTTGGACGTGGAGCTGATGAGGAGCTGCTCCTCTTTTTGTGAAGTTATGAGAGGAACTCGGCAGATGGGCTCCGCATCCCTCTCCTTCCTCACCAACGCCTGTTCACACGACTCGGCCAGCTCGGCGATGCAATAGTACTTGGCTTCAGCCAGAAGCTCTGCCATCTGTTTGCAACTCTCCGGTAGAGGCACACTTCCGTCTCGCAGGAAATTGAGAATCAAACTAAAATGTTTGCCACACCTGTCTATAAGTATCCAACCTGAAAATTATAGTTTATCGACTTGAAATTACAGAAAATAGAAACATTTATACCGTATATATTTTTTCAAATTGGGTTCAACGCCACGCTGTAACATCTGTGATCTATTGGTGTCGGTGAATGATCCATGAGATAATGGGATGTTACGATGAAACTCATTAGACAGTAGACATTATGAACTAGGCCTACTAGGTGTTACTAGGTATACTAGGTGTTAGGGACTCATCCCAGTATCAACCTGAACGACAGAGGGAAACCACGTAAATCTCTGGTCAAGATGGTTGATCGTGGTGGCAATCAAACCCCGGTTCAGTGACCGGTCTCAGGAACATTTGTATCAATACTGGACCAGTAGTCGCATTAATTTATTTCATTTATGTTGGGTTTAAAGGACACATGCAGACACGCTGTAAGGTACCGGTACAGTAACCTCAAAGACCTAGTCTAATAATGATAAGGAGGTGATGAGAAGATTAGAGTCGGGCTTCAAATGTAGGATAGGCCTAATCATGGTAGGCTACATTTCATTAGGCCTACATTTCAAATAATTATGTGAAATACGAATAAACCAAATTTTAATAAACTTGTGCTCAACCATTTAAGATTTCTTTCTGAAAAATCACATTTATTGGAAATTTTGCGTTGAGCTAAAAACCGTTATAAAAATAACAGACAAACCAATTCTGAGGGTTTCAAGAAGGCAGATAGATTAAATAGGCTAGATCAAAAAACTTATGTACAGGTATATAGCTTCCCATTAGACTTGAAACATTTCAAATAAAATCTCGCTCATACCAGTAATCTTACAACGCATTTAGGTATACTGCGTTTTTCTAGTAAGACGAAATGTACTGTAAAGCTACACACCTTGATTTTAAATCTATCAACTCACTGCCGCCTTGCTTTACATATTGATGATTTCAATCCATTTCACAATTAATTGGCTTATAACCTGTTGATCATGTTAACAGCTTCAATTTCAGATGTAAAAAAGTTGCACAGTAATTTCCATCTTCAAAACGGCTTATCCGATTTATGTAGAACTTTGGAATAATGTGCATTATTCGTCGGATTAAATTCCGAAGAAATCTGAATTTTTTCGGAGAAAATTTCTCTCCCATAATTCCCCCTCTGGGCTTTTCTTGGGGGGTTTTCAAAATTTCAAAACTATTTTTCTTAAAAGTGGTTCAACCAAAAGTGCCTACAAAACAATACATTTTTGACTCAGATGATGAAATATGTAGGCCTATATGCCAAGTTTCCTCTCAAATTTTCTTCCATTTGACCTGTGGAGCGTTACCGTAACCAAAATAAAAACTTTCGATTTTTCAAGTCCTACTGGTACGGTAAAATTGAGAGTCTTCACTTCTGTCAATACTAATCTTGACCAGACAATTGAATAAATATTTTCCTGCAAAATACGGGACGTTTGGCATCCCATTCAAGCTATGAGTGCGCATGACAGCTTTCAGAGAAAAAAGGGTAGTACCAAAAAAATGGGAGAGATGACACCTTATCCATATGGGCTGTTCACAATGAGAATACTTGTTAGGGCACAGGTTGCAGCGATTACTAGGTTTCTTATCATTTATCACTATAAATGGGCATAGGTCCTATTCTTACCCTCAGAGTCTGTCAATACTTCCATACGCCCACTGAACATAGCTCTGAGCATGGTATCATGTTTGGTCAATGTTCCAATAGTCGTGTAATATAAAGAACCTCCTATATTTAGTTTGACATATTGAGACGGATTCCCTTTAATTACAGTTCTGTGATCACCCGACATTGGCGAGAAAACAGAATAATAACTATCGGCCTCTACCGGGGCCTTATAATGAAATCTGTCTCTAACTCACAATTCCACCACCATTATAATCGCCATAACAATTAGGCCTACTACTGTGCTCAAAAGAGGCACAAAGTACAGTCTGCACAAAGACGCTTGACGTCATGATTGGAACATTTGTTTTTCATGTTTCAGCGTTGGCAATCCTTATTATACGAAGTGAAAGACCTTGAGAGTAGGGCAAGTGAGTCATCCGCAAACAAAGTGATAAGAAGCAAGTGGCAACGAGGTTTTTAGTTCACTTTGGCTCCTAAAATAAGCGTACTAAATTTTCGTAGTTTCGAATTTATGAAAATAATATTGTGATGCCTTCTCTATCTTCGACAGCGAGGAAAAGACGCTCCACCACTTCCAGTAAATTTAAGGTAGGCCCTACAGTAGGTCATAATCCCCATCAACTCACCAATGGCCCCATGCTCCAGGAAGCCAAAAAAATAGGCTTGGGGCCTACTTCATTTATTGACTTGAGGCGTTCGCCTAGACGTTAAATTCAATGGCCTAGACGATCAAAGGGTGCTAGAACTTACAGAAGTAGCCTATAAGGACGAAATAAGGGTTCCAAACTACTGTCATCTCTTTCACTGTATCATCATTTAACATTGCCAATTGAAAGTTTCACTTTGGACATCATGAAAAGATTCGATTAGGCGCATATAGTTCTACTGATTTTATGATAGGGCTAACCATAAACCTGAATGACATACAACTAGGCCTGTAAGCTTATCGTCCTAGTCTAGACCTAGCCTAGTCAGTTTTGCAGATTTCCACATTATGATCACCCATATTGAGCCGATCGTTAAGGCCTCTTTGGACGTTCAAGGAATTGCTACGGTAGTAATTAATTGAGGCAGTCACTGATTGTTGTGTGTAGCCAGCTGGCCACGGGTGTGCCTGTTGTGTCAAGGCTAAGTGCAGGTGTTTCAAGTTGAATGTTTATCGTATGGCTATCCGAATATTTTGTCGCGAATTATTGACTTTAAAATGTTGGTTCAAACATTGGACAATTGAAAAATTACCTGGCCCATAACCTATTGCTAAAAGCTTTTAGGCCTATGTAGGCCTATATATATAATATATTAAAAACAAAAAAGTTACTAGAGCAGAGGATCTAGGATTACTTCATTGACCTCATTTGACTTCCTTCATTTTTCAGGTAATGGGAGAACATAAAGCATTCCTATCTCGGATCAAAAAATCACTGTATTATGGAAGGTTGCCAACTACGGAAAGATTCAGTATGCCTATATCAGGTAAGGATGATTTTCAAAGTAGGCTGAATGTGAACAAATCAGTAAAGTGGTTAGGCCCTCAAGTCCTCATGTGAGTTGAAAGACATGACAGGTTCTGATCAAACCAATTAAGATGTAATTATTGCCATAGTTTTACATTTCAGTGATTGTAGTATGTATGTATTTTATAGAACTGGCCGCTGAACTGTATACCGAGGTTAAAAGTGGCCGCAGCTTAGATCGCCTGGACGTTGAAGATGCTGCCTCGTTGTCCAGGAACGCGTGCGTCTCGCCGTGCTCACTCGTACTCGCTTTGCTTTATTTGGAACGACTCAAGACTTGCAACCCCGAATATTTGTACCGAATCGCTCCGTCGGAACTTTTCCTCGTATCGTTGGTGAGTACACACATTACCAGTAGGTAGTCATTTCTCATAGTAGTCCCGGAGGAAAATTTTAAGATCTTCTCGAAAAAGTGATCGTAGTACCGGTACGGTATCTTGTCGAATGGCTTGGTGTGTACTGTATAGGAAAATAGACCGAGGCTAGACATATGAATTGGGTAAGAGTGAAAGATCGAACTGTAGTGGCTCAGTCAATTATTGCTAGCGGTAGAAACGGAAGTTACCGTTGGGCGTGGGTTCAAGTCACACTTAGCGCCTGCCTGCAGACACTTCACTTTTCAAACGGGGTACTCATTCCATCTTTCACATGTCAAAACCTGCCTCCTTGATCTACTGGATTACGGCGTACCTAGCCAACAGAGGGCAAAAAGTAATTGAACATATGTTATTAATTATCTATGTGATGTTCTTGTTTAGATGGTGGCTAGTAAATTCTTACATGACGACGGCGAGGATGATGAAGTGCTCAACGAAGAATGGGCAGCTTCTGCTGGATTAGAAGTTGCGGTCATTAATCGTTACGAGCGGGATTTTCTACAAGCCATTGTAAGTTTCACGTAACCAGGGTATTGGCGTAATTTAGTGTGATACTGATGAGGGTATGCAGTAGGGCTGTGCTGGTCTCGAATTTTTCTAGCGAGTTCAAGACTCGGAACTCGAGCGAAAAATATTTTTTCCATATTGAAATTTTATGTCTTGAAATACTTTTGGGTCTCGGAACTATTTCGACCGAGCCAGAGTTGAAGGATAAACTTGTCATTTTTTCATTATTTAACAGATGGGTATTGAAAATACTGTCTCTTTTTGAACTTATTTGAGTTTGATTATAAACTTGCTGATTGATTATGAACGGTTTCTATTACATAGTTTCGGCCGGTCTTATAGCTTTCTCTCGCGCGCAATACGAAATTACATTCTGATCATTGTTATGATATGTTATCTATTGAGCCCGAGAGATTGTTTGTTTAATATAAATTAACGCGCGTGTGTCCATTGAAGCATGAGATGTAGCCTACAGACAGAATCTCAAGACAGCCCTAGTTTCATCCTTAGGCCTCGTCCTCATGTTTTTTGTGTGCGTATTTCAGGAATGGGAATTATTCGTCAGCGAACAGGCATTTTGGAAGCGCTTGTCCGGAGTTGAACGAGACGTAGCTCTACGCGAAGGGAAACGGAGAGGATGGTTCTCGTACACGGATCTGGACAATCTTCTCGAGTCTGTCGTCTTGGGTTCAATCGCCCAAGCATTTGTTACCGTGAGTTTAACTAGTACTTGTCGTGTTGATCAATAAACAAGTGGCTCATTTTGGTGTTCCTGTTTTGTAACTTATGTGCAGAGGCAAGCATCGATTTTTTGTAAAAATATTCAACACAATTAACACAGTTAATGCTCTGCACTAGAAAGTAAGTCGAGTACGTGGGTTCGAGTCCCGTATAACGTATGGGTTATTGCCAACCTGATTCATCCGCTTATTAGTACCAGTACCCCCAAATAACCTAACCGTTGAAGTCGTTACGCAAACAATAATAATCAACAAGGTATCACATGGCACCTGTTTGACAACCCACTTACATAAGTACTGTTTGTCCCACATTTAAACATGTCTCGTATTCAATATATTCATAAATAGGCCTATATGGTTATCATGGTTATATTTTTAACCATGGAGTGTACATGTGAATATGTATGTATCTTCCTGTGGTTTTAAAAGTACAACAAACGTTGAAACCAGCTACGGAATCGCATAGTGCCAATCATGCTCAAGTCTTTCTTCTCTTCTGTTACCAGATATCTGCCATCTGCCTTACAAGTTACACGGCTAGCGTGTTGACACTGATCGGATCTGCCATCATCGTCAGCCACGTCCCGGGAACGTCTATGAATACCGCCTCCTTACCCACACAGCCACATACGCCGCAGTTGCTCACCGAAGACTCCCCCCTCCCCCTGCCGCGCACCCACCCGCTCGTAGACCACCTCACCACCGGATTCATACTAGCGTCTCTCACCTCGAACAATACGTCGACTCACTGGACCCGAGACGGAACGGCGAACGAAAGGAACACGGCCGTCGAGACGAGCGAGAACAACTGGACGGCCGTGTCGAACTGGGTATCGAAATTAGTTGGTACGACTTGGCATTGGTGTAATGTTTACTGTACGTATTGGCAGGACTTACAAGCGTCGTTGTCGAGAGAATATGTCGAGCCGGATACGAAAATAATCGAGTTTGTGGCGAATCACGAGGCAGTGTTTAGGTACGGAAGAAACAAGTCTTGGGCTGAGGAATCGGATATTTGGAAAGAGATGAGGAAATGGTTACTCGTAACAGGTTATGATCAAAGTCAGCAAGGAAAGTTTTTCTCAATGGGAATAACAAATCATTATTAATCAAGGTAATACAGTATATTGCCCACATTTTTTTTTAGATAACAATTAAAGAGACTAAATTATCAAGACCTAAGCGTATTATAATTTTATAATTTAAACATTTTCTTTCCATGGTTTACCTATTCTGTTAAACCTTTGGCGTGATAAAATATATCGAAATTATTGTCCAACAACCTGGGTATTCCATAACAGCAGTATATAATGTATTTCAGATTGTACATCTCATCTACAGATCCACTATAATTTGATGATAATATTTCGAACATTACTTGCTTAATATGTAATAATTATTATTACTGACCTACTGGGTACCTAAAATTGTGGTCCTCATTGGTGGGATAGCTATAATGCTAATCAGTATAGGTATTTTATCCAAGATTTATGTAAAAATTCAAATATATATTTGAACATACGGTACTTGACTGTTACATCCTCATTTCATACTATACTATATTATGAATAGAAAAAAGGTATTTCTATTTTCTATCCGTCTTCCTTATATTTTCTAAGTTGTAATTTGTAATGTGATAATTAAAAGACAACACTATGTAAACAATAACATGAAATGTACTGTCTACTGTGTACTATGTAGCATTTATCATGCACTAATAGTGAATGTATTCCAAATTATATGTCGTAGCTATACAATATTATGTATGCATACTATTAATTCTAATAAATTGAACAGTGTAGTACAAACAGTATGTTGTGGTGAATTTATTTGTATTCTTAGAATATGACAGGAGCAATTAGTTCTGACAAAATGAATCGAGAGCCATAATTCCGCGGTTTAGTAAGTGATGACTGATGTCGGCAACCAGGGGCCTCATACGTGAGAACAGTCCCAAGTGATTACCTAATCTTCTATTTACGTACATATAGGCAAGTAACATATTTGTGATAGTATTTTATATAATTGAAAATATACATTCTTCTCTCCTAAATAAGAAATTAAAGATCCGACAGGTCAATTGATCACTGAAGGCAGTCACAACAGATGTTTATATTCTCTTATCTAAACATTGTCCTTGTGTGAATGCATTGGTCGACTGATTATTCAGAACTTTAAAGGTAATAGCCATCAGAATATCTAAACTCGAAAGTAGCATTAATTCAAATCTACTGTCGTACACAACTCTGAAGCGAAACGAAATCAGACCATCTTCGATTTGTCCAAACTATTTTGTATACTTTATCACGGTGTATCATATGGGCTCCGACACTTTCGTCACGTATCTATTTCGTTTACTGTTATAGAATAAGGGCCCTGCATGTTGCACACAATCGAAATTGGCATATCGCCCATACACTGTATATGATATACGTAGGCACGGCTTGAACCAAAAGTAAAAGTCCTTTTTCTTCCTGGCTAACCCAGTCAACTTTGTGATATTGCATAGTATTCAACAAGTTGGGTCTCAGTGAACTTTTAAAATGAACATGTTCATTTCTACGTGAGCTTTTCACTGAACGCGTAGCTAAGACTGCATATATGTAATGTATATTTTCAAGTTTACTCTTGTTAAGAGGTCCTCACAACTAGATAGCTGTACTCTGGTACAATTTTCTAGGCTCACATAAAATTATGATAGTAGATGAATCTCAGAACTCGGACTAGATTGTACACCGTGCTTCGCGTTCATAGCTGGACAATTCATATTTTCTTGTCTGCTTAATGAATCAAGTTGCCAGTGAAATGTATGTTTTCATATCCACCTCTCATTCGAAACAACAAACAATTTGGTTCGATAAAACTTGGTCAACGTTCTTGCTTGTTACGGCAAGTGCTGACGTTTATTAGTTTAAGACTGAAAGGTTGTTGCATTATATACGCCAAGTATCACCATCATTAAATGAACAACAAAGTCTTGAGAAGCTCTGCCCTTTTTATTGCTTGGTTTCGTGTGATGTAATTATGTGGTGGCAATTAAAATCAGAAGTCATAGCAAAAATCATTAGTCAATGTTAGTAACATATGTCTAGAGATGCAGGAATTTAGCAATCAATAATGGAATGGACTATCAAGTCTGAATATTTGGCACATGATTATTTGTTATCTTTATGTTTCATAGTATTTTGATTAATTTAACATTATTCTATTTCACTATGGATGTCTTATTCAGAGCATTTAGCTATTCCGTGAAAATATGTTGAAGACAATAAGCTGAGTAGTATGAAAAATATCTTCATACATGAAATCAACTGGAGAAACAATAGTCGCCTTGAAAAAATCATTATCTCTTGCCTCGAAGAACTATCAACAGTAGGTGGTATTCAGACAACTTCCCGTCTCAGACTGAAAAGTTCAAAAAAAATGGTCCACCTATCTTCTAGAGTTAATCTAGAGTTTACAGCTCCCATTTTTTTAGTAGTTTGCTACAAAAAGCTACATTTCACATAAAACTTGACTACCAAAACCAAAATGTGAATGCTATATTCCTACAACTTTACATATATGTACAAAATATAAATGAATGGTAGGATGAACACTTGATTAATGTTAATAGCTTAATAATTACAATCAAATAGTTGTTACGGTATAAAGTGTCTAATTTGTTTGGAATTATTGACTATTTTAATGTCTGTAAAATCTACGTGGTGTTAATTGAATAGGTTTTGGTGTAACTGTGATACTGTAGCTGCCACAGAAGGAAGTCTATGGTTGAAGTACGGGCTGGCACGTAGGTAAAAACGCTTTGCACTAGACTCGTTGCGTGAGATAAATTTGTTTCAAATTAAAATGGTAGAAATACATTTTTAATGACAGTTTTCAGTACGATTCGAATTGACAGACGCAGAAAAATTTGTTTCCCAAGTATCTTCTTTGATTAACAATACTGTATATTGATGGTTGAACATTGATTGTTCAATCAATGGGGCAGTGAGTAAAGAGAATTACGAGGTCGTAGGTCTCTGCTAGGCTTTCGAACCATCAACTCTCATAACCATACTTTTGGAAATATCAATATAATTTTGTTTCCACTTGTTACTGAAGAAATACGCTAGGTTTACGCCAATACAGAATTTCGATCCAATGCACAAACTGAACTCGTCACTTTATCGATTTCGTTTTGACAACCTGTTCGCTTCTGCATTAGAAGCCGTGGAAGAATGCAAGCCTTCATTCCGTGGACTCTAACGACCGTAGCACTTGCAAAATCAATTTGATATTCAATATATTTTGTTACTCAATAACAATAAACAAGCAAAGTTGTCTAGAGTTTTCTAAAACATACGTACTGAAGCATAAGATTGACCACGCAAATAATTGAATTTGTCTCGAACGCTTGCCCTTTTTTAAAGACGGTAAAACCTACAGCCGCCCATGTGGCTAAGTCAATTATCGCTAGCGGTAGTAACTGAAGTCAACATTGGGCGTGGGTTCGAGTCCCGCATAAGGCATGGGTTTTTGTAAACGTCCTTTCATCTATCATCACTCCATCGTTTCATTATCACCCGCTCATTCGTACCCCCGTACAATCTAGTTGTTGGTGGGGTCGATGAGCAGCATTAAAAAAAAAAAAAAAAAATCAAACAACTTAGTTTGCTTTCTAGAATTTGAATGTAAGACTGGAACAAAACATCTTGGAGATAAGCCTTCCATCGGACTTTGTGCTTTGGACGGAACTACTTCGACATTTTCTTAAACACTAAAAGCTCTTTATATTATTGTAATGTGCCGTCCATTTGTCTCGAACAGATGAAGCACTGCTTAGAAATCTGAACCAGACAGTCGTGTCCATGGGTTTTTGTAAACGTCTTTCTACCTTTTATCGTTTCACTATCACCAGCTCATTCGTACCTCTAGCTATTACCCCCTAGCCCCCACCCCCTAGCTATTGGAGGGATCATTATGCAGCATTATGAAACAAAAGGTAATGCTCCATTTTCAAGAAAAGCTGCGTGAAAGTTATGTAGTAACATTCAATATATGGTACGAATAATTTCCAAGGGTCATTCAAATTTTCACTCAAATCACGTGTAACTGTATTGTTATATCCTAAAGTTGTAAATATAATATTCATTCATTCATTCAACTACGTGACAGCCCGCACTCTTCGAAGCTTAACCTAGATTTACTATAATAAATAATAGTACGTTTCACTGGTCGGGCATATTTAAATTGTTTCTAAAAATCTAAAAGGATAAAATATTCATGCATCCCCAGGTTCCGGAGAGGTTGTGACGATATCTTCTTTCTTTTTCTTTTTTCCTATGAACATAAGTGGAAACATTCCTAGCAGGCAGCCAAGTGTCACTCCAAGTACGCGGCCCTAAAACCAGACATCGGAAACATTCATTACGTAAATTAATTGCACATAGTATTATTACCATACAGTGATGACTTTGAAGAGGAGAAACGTTTATGGGAAAATATTTATGCCCGAGTCGAATTGAGAGTGGGTGAGACAGAGATAGAAAATGTCCGCTTAGTATGTCTCAGCCCAGCTGTGCGCAGTAGCTATGCTACGCTGTTGTATTGTTAGCACAACAGTTCTCCAAAATTTCAAGATTTTTAAAAAAGTTTTTAAATTAAAAAGGGGTTAAAAATGGTATTGAAAATATGTAAATTATTGAAAACCTATTGATTCAATAAAAACACGTGCTTTTAAGAGACTCTATCTATATTGGTAACGTCCGTCACGGTCCATTAGATTAAGCGGGACGTCACTCCGGCCCTAAGACTTATCCTGACGAGCGATTTCATGCAAAACCAAGCCATTTCGACGTTGAATTACGTTATATCTTTAAAAACTTTTTGAGCAATTAATTTTTATTGAAAATTCAAGAAAGAAATGGATCCATTAATTTTCAGTTGCTGATCAGTGATTACCATGTATGAAATAATAGAAATCTCTCCCACATGTATTGTACTGAAGCTACGTACCAAGTTTGAAGCTCTCCGCGATAGAGGCATGTCGAGCTGAATGGGCGTCAACTTCGGAGGCTTGATTCCGATGCTCAGTGCGAGGCGCTCGACGTACCACGCCGATCCGATGCCCATTATGTCGGAGATTGTGTTGCCCAGGGCTGCAGCAGCCATTGTTGATAATACCATCATTGATCCAACCATTACTTCAATTTGGTCTCCCTGAAATTCAAACATGCTACTATAAGCAGTGGTTAATTTGTGCCGGAACGGCGTTCCGGTTCCTATTTTGAAACCGCGGTACACACGATTCAGTTTCAAAATGATGAAAAATCAATGATAGGGTGGATTTTCATTCATTTATCAATACTTTAGCCACGCAATATAATTTTTATAGTGCACGCATTGAATCAAAAGTCACTACCATCTAACGACACTCCTGCGGTATTTTGGAAACCTTCAGCGATTTAGGAACGGAACGTTTGATTCAAGCTGATAGCGCACCAGATGTAGGTCTACAAAGAGCACCTACGGTTTTCACTGAGAAAAAAATACTCTCGCGATGCGTTGGCACAAAACATTGCGTTTTCTCAAATTCCGTCGGCCATAACACTCACTTCACCGATTGGTTCAATTTTCAAGATGTTCGACAAAGCAGCAAGAATTTTGCGGTCATTGAAACACAGTATAAGAGTTGAAAGAGTATATAAATTTGATGGGACATATTTGTTATACAGTGAAACCTCTATCCATCGTTTTTCAAGGGACTAGGAAAACAAAACCATCCATGCAGGAAAACAATCCATCCAGGAAAATGTAACATTGATTCTATGGGAGTGGGGTGAGAGAAAATGAATGACACAAGCAGGAAAACGATGGATCCGGGAATGATTTTGCTAAAACCACTTGTACAGTTTATCTCTCTTATTCAGGCCCTACATTCAAGTGTTGTAACAGAAGGGTAGGCCTACTAGTAGTTGTGCAGTAGCTCACAAGACTATGTACTTACCGCAAGAATCATACAGAAGTTGTCGAGGAAGCCGAACCCAACAAATGGAATAGCATTGTGGATAGCCACTGTGAACATTTACAATCAGTCCAATTATACGAACATATACTTCTTGATAAACATAGAAATAGTACCGAGGGGTTAACAACTCGTCATTTAAGTGTACACCTGATTTTTTTTTTTTCTCGATTAAAAAAAAATATATTTTTTTTGTGATTTTTTTTATTTTCTGTAATTTTTTATATTTTTCTTGATTTTTATCAATTTTTTGGATTTTTCTTGTTTTTTTTTTCAAGTGTAGGCCTACACCTGATTTTTTTAGTTGTTAACCCCTCGAATAGTACAGTACCGGTATAAGTTTGCCAGCAAGGTGCTACAAAATACAAGATTGTATTTGTTTGATGAATGACACTAGAACCGATGAGGTAAATGGAAAATGTGTTACTATATATCAAAATCAACTATTCCACTATTCCACATACGTATACATACCTTGAATAAGCTCGTTTGTGTTTGGAGGAGGTACTGTTTCAGCTGTAACAAGAGTGAAAAGGGGTGAACAAAAACGTGGAATAATAACATAAGACATAACATAAACTCATAAACTCACACATAAACTCAACTTTCAATCATATCTTGATGAATGTCTATATGCAAGGGAGTGCACCAACTGTTCAAGAAAAACAGAGGTTGAAAAATAAACTGTTCGAATGGGCCTAATAATGTTGTATTTTGATATTTTGATGACGTAGCTCAATGTTGATAGGCCTACCATCACAGGATCGTGTTACGTTAGGTAAGGTTTGGTGTGATAGTTCAAATTACTAATTTCACTGTCCCCTGTTAATTTCACTGTTAAATTGACACTGTCAATGTTAACTGAAATATCAAAATACAACATTACGGGTATTTGAATAGTTATTTTCAAATAGTTTTATATTCAAAAACTTTTTAGAAACACTTTTTTTCCAAACAGTTTTATATTTCAATCAGTTTTTTCAAACACTTCATTTTTGAAAACTTTTTCCAATATTTAATAGCAACCCAACATAAAATTCACAAATCAGGAGCATACATAAACTATCCAGACCATTAAATTCAGTTGATAAATAGGCCTACAAATAGGGCAAGCAAGAGGGATCAATTGCTCCCATCAAGTTTTAAGCCTTCTGTCCAGAGTAATTAATTAATTATGTTACTTTAAATATTATTACGGGAATCTTGAGTGCTTCACAAAAATCAATTAACAACTTACCATATTTTCTTATTAGCCAATCGTCTGGGACGGTGCAGTATGTACCAGTGGGGTCAACGTCACCCAAGGTTGGTAATTTGCTCGGACGTCCAAACGTTGATCGCCAGCGGACTCCGGCAAGTTGACCTGATTATGAAAAACAAATATAGATTACAATAGTGTACGGAATTGTCTGATAAAATAGTCTGGACCGCAGACTGGACTTGTTAGTGACTATCAGTTGGTACCACTGAATACACTTATGGTTACAATTAGAAAGATAAGATTGTGTATCGGTATGTGGTGAAAACTAACTGCCGTTACCACACGATGGAAGATAAATTGTTTCTGATTAAACAGAAAACATCCTAGACCAACAGGAAAAAAACAGTATCAAAAAGATTATATTTATGAATAATTTCTTTAAATAATTATGGTGGGCCATCTAATTACCAGTACGAACATCAAATATTTTTGGATACCAGTTCCATACAAAGTTTTACTAGAAAATACTTGAAAATTAAAAAATGTATACACCTTCATCTGAAAACAAAATGTTTCAAGTTTACGTCATAAAAATATTCCTCAAAAAAACATAAAAAATGTGTTTTCAACCAAATTTCCATGCTACCGGTACCGGTATATTATAATTTTGTGAAGTTCAAATATTTTAAATTACTTTCACCAACTCATCAACACGCTTCAACCTATTATTCATTTACCTACCTTCATATTCCGATTTTGTTTTCTTTGATTCAAACTCATGTAATGCATTTTGAAGGAAATTTCTTTCTTCAGCTGTCAAGTGGAGTATCAAATCTTGCATTTGTTGTTTAGTCAAAGGAGTTGAAACATCAGGCTTGTTGTCTTCAGCCATAGGCCTACGAATTGAACTAGATAGGAATCGAAATTCTTTTTGGTACAAAAAGACAATATTTTCCCTCGATGCTGTCATATCTGGCGCCTTTAACGATGACGTCAGCATGCCGTACCTTCTGAGCGAATAAGGACATGAGCACCAAATTCTGAACAACCTACGAATGCCCAAGAATGTGATATGTTTAACTCGAGGTACATTTTCGATCCTGCCTATGACATAAAGCGACGTAATAAAATTCATAGTTCAATTCCCAAAAACGTATTAATATCTATATCTCAGTCTAAGATTTACGCCTATTTTCAAACACGTTTGGCATACAAAAAGAAACAGCATTGTGCCCTCTGACAAATCAACACCTTCAACGAAACTAGAAACATAGAATAATATTAAATTCTCGCGAATGCAGTAGTATTTTTTAGTTTATAACAATTGTTCACAAATTCACACACTTGTAATAAGACCGTAGCATTTTATAATAGGTCAAGGTTCCCTTTAAAGATTCATCACGCACGGACTGTGGACAATAATCTAATCTGCTAGGTGGCAGCACATCTTGCTACTGTCAAAATCAGCTGCTTTTGAGCTAAATGCTAGCGAGTGAACTGTCTGTTTTCATGTTTTACGAATACGCGTACGACGCGTTCTGCACCGATTGAGCTGTCATATAATTATTATTACTACTGATGAACATCTGAAATGTATACTCTCTTTCATGGCTTGTACAAGTACGTTGTTCAGAAGGATGAATACTGTGTTTTAATATTGGGCCTTGATAATGCAGGAAAAACGGTATGTTGATTCTATGAAATAGGGTTATAGGCCTAGCCATTGAATTTGATGGTTACAATTACCATTAGGCCTAGGCCTACCATTGAGTTACCATTACACAAATTCAATGAGAATACCCAGCATGTATCAGAATTGTAGACCAAACCATGGATTTTAATAACCTCAGGGTAAAATTACTGTGCAAACAAACCCATCAATCCTTATTTCACAAGCTTGATCAACAGGTAGGCCTATGTGTCTACTATCAAAATAATGGCTTGGGCATTGATTTTTTTTGTGTTTGACAGCTAGATTGTAACTTTAGGGTTCATGCCCTGTCCTACCCAACCCTAACCATCAACTACCACCACCAACGCAGATCGGTTAAGGATATGGCATATTTACCGTTATTCAGTATCAAGTTTAAGTTTCAAGTTAATTAAGTTTCAACTTTTTCAGACATACCTTGAGGCAGCTAAGACCAAATTTACGAAGAATTATAAAAGAATGAATCCAAGCAAAATCACAACAACGGTTGGTCTCAATATCGGAAAGATTGATATTGCTGGAATACGACTGAACTTCTGGGACTTGGGTGGACAAGAAGAACTGCAATCGCTGTGGGACAAAGTAATTTAACATAGTCCATCTAGGCTAGTTATTAAATAATATATCTTATAAATGTTTACTCTTGCTTATTCATTATTATATACCTGGTACATAGTCCTAGTTGATATTTTTTTATTTAATTTTTTTATATTAGGTATTTTTTTATAGGCCTATATGTATTTTTTTTCTATATAATATATGTAACACCCATAATTTTCACAAAAATTAATAAAAGCTATACATTTTTGTCCACATAAACTTTCTTGAAATTACCCTTACAGAAATAACACGGCCGAAATTGGGCCAAAACAGGGACAATCGAGTTTTAAGGGACAAAACACGGCCGTCCATAGACAGGCAAACAGACTGCAGACAGATGCAGTTGTATAGCGCCCAAACAGCCAAATCACGGCCGAAAACTAGATGGTATTGAATGGGGAAAATAGGGGTAAAACACGGGCGATCTAAGGCCTTTTCACAGACAATATAGCAACCAATTTTCTGTCCCTCCAAGGGACAAAACACGGACATTACTTTCATTACCGGTATTATATATATTTTTTTAATTTCAGTATTACGCTGAATGTCATGCACTGATCTACATTGTTGATTCTTCTGATAGAGATCGCATTCCTGACTCGAAAGAAGCATTTGGTAAGTTGGAAGGCGTAGCAGTTTTAGTTCATGTTCAACAAATCAATACTTCGCTTTACCCTACACCAGATCCACTCTATTAGACAATAAACAATAAACAATATCGATAATATATCTTCCAAGTTTAGATTCATTTTTATCCATCCTATAGTGTTGAAAGAGTAGCCCTTATAGACTCGGATATCACCCATAGCGTGGGATATCACCCATAGCACACTTTCAGGCAAGCATGGTTGATTGATGATAAACAGATGTGTCAAAGTGTTTGTCTTGGTATTCAGTGTAACATGATCCAGAGTCTGACCTCCTGACCTCTAATGGAGGAAAAAGGCATAAGGATATTTTATGAGTATGTTTGTTGTCATTTGTTGACACATTTACGACAATATTATATCCCGACAATTGACCATTGGGGGTCTGCCGTATGCTTTAATATCGACGACCGGTCGTGCATAAAATCTGACGACGATTGTGGGTTCGCCCTATGCTTTAACACTGGACGACCGGCAGTGTTTCACGGGAACTGTTTTTTGCGATGTTTTTACATCAGAGAAAAACAGTTTTCAGCGAGCGCGCGTGAATATATCGCAAAATGTGACACTTTTTTCCTCACTTACTTTTATTAGACCCATGTGACTTTTTGATGACTTGAAAATGGAAAAAAGTGCGTCTTCTATGCGTGTAAATACCGTACTTTGAATGTGCTTTTGACATTTCTATGTTTCCCTGTTGCTGTTAGAGAGGAAATATTATTTAAATCACATTTGACTTCTTTATTGCCTCTTTAGAATACTGTGCTTTCAATTTGGAATTATTTTTTGTCACCATAAAGAATGCGCTCATGCACAGTCTTGCCTAGCCCCCCCTAAGTGGCCTCCCACCCATGATCAGCTGTTACTGATGTCCCTGCTATTGCAACATTCTTGTCAGTGACTCAGTGTGCTTCCAAGCCTTGAGAGTAGAGGTCCTGTTGCTCTATAAAGTGATGATTGGTTTGAGGAAAATGACGCTTCTTTACATCAATAAAGGTGAATTGATGCATTGAATTTCAATTTTGGAGATTTTGTGCTAAGTGGGCGTAGCAGTTTTAGTTCATGTTCAACAAATCAAATAAGAACTACATTCAGAAATATAGTCAAGGATCAAGATTAAAGAACTTTGATAAAATCTTGTGTTGGAGATGTAGTGTAGAATGGATTTATGATTATTTTTTTTTTAGATGAATTAAATATCTCTATGCTAAATCACTTGTAGAGGCTAGACAATTGAATTAATTTAAAATATATCAAAAGAAAAAATGTCACCACTCACTTCCACATACTGCTTACTTTATATATTTTATATAGGGCCTATACAGTATCTTATATATTTTTAATTTTTAATTCGTATTATATATTTTCAGATAAGATGATTTCCAGTGATCACCTGATGGGCGTTCCATTACTTGTATTAGCAAATAAGCAAGACATTCCTGACTGCATGGGTGTACGAGAGGTCAAGCCGATATTCAAGAAGAGTGCACATTTGATCGGAAGACGAGACTGTATGGTTATGCCAGTGTCCGCACTAACGGGGTATGTATGTAAAGCAGACTCTGCATGGTGAGGTGACCTTGGAAATATACAAATATTCCAATTCGATATCGAATCGAAGTCTTAATATATTGAAAATATCAAAATCAAACGGCAACCCCAAATAAAATTGAAATGTGCGAAATATAGGTCTACATTTCAAGTACCGGTAAATAGGTATCTGGTATCAGGACCACCAACTTTTGGGGAAACTATAATGTAATTACGTCCCAGGCATATATGTTCACGTAATCCATTTATTTTGTTGGTTGGTTCTATTTCTAGTGATGGCATTGACGAAGGAATACGCTGGATGGTTGACTGTATTAAACGGAACAGTGAAATAAGACCGTCAAGAAATCAAGATGAAACGTGACTGAATAAAACGTGCTAGTGATCTATTGTGTTTTGTTATTTTGTGTCAGTTGAAAGACAAGACGTTCAATATTTACGAACCTGGGAGAAAAATGTATAAAATCTGAATATAAAAGAAGAAAGTATTGTAATATATAGCCATAGGCTTCTTTTAGCATTTTATAAAATGATAATATATTAGACCTACTAGTATTCTAAGGGTTGGTATCGCAAAGGATAACTAAATACTTCTTCGTTTTAAAATTATCCAATTGGCAGCAACCGTGTAATCTTTCCGTAAGTTTCGTACCTAGAAGTCTCTATACCTGCTCCAAGGCCCTGTTTTTCAATAGTTTGTTGAAAGCTAATCAACAGTTCTTCAACTGTCTTGTTATCTCCCTAGGTTACCTGTATTATTTTATTCACCAAACAGTCAATTAGTGGAACGGTTTCTACTTTCTTCAATAAATTTTTGAAATCCAGGTCCTAGTTCTACTTGTGATTCCGTGTAATTATCATTGAAATTATTCAGGTTTGAAAGTGATAAACAGCAGAGAATAATCTCGTACACAGAGTGAGGACCTTCTGGGCTTTACTTGTTGATTCAGGGATTATTGTTGGCTGAACTGATGGCATGAATTATAAATTAATTGTTATTTATCAGTGAATAAATGAACTGGGCCTATAATTTTTTATTATATAGTGCAGCGTCATTAATAAAAAGTGAGAATGAATATGTATTGACATTAAATTTGCATAATTGTAAGAAAATAAAGGTTTATAATTGAAACGTTTATAGTCGAATTGTGCTTTGTTGGAATGACAGCATCCAAAGGCATCCTGTTTTATCTGTGAAGGAAAATGCCATTCGAGTAACGTTAGAGAGTGGGAAGTTATGGAAACGTCACATTCAATCTATTTCCACGAAAATCAACGGCTCAGAAAAATTTGTGAATGACGAGTATTTTGTATAAAACGGCACAGATATTAAGAATAATCCAATAACGTTGTAGAACTTATTATTTCTAAAATGACTCATATTAAAAGTGATAGTTGTAGACCTACACTGATAAAAGCTACTAGTTCCTAATTTGATCCAAGTTTTATTTTTTTATTTTCATAAGTACGGTAGCCTACAGCAAGACCCCTGTTGATTAAAACTCATCATTCAAATTTGCTGTAATTCGAACAGGAGTTGTCTTTACAGAATTCGGATCCAAAAGCTCAATTCTGATTATTTGATGAATCAAACTTTTATAAACAAATTGGTGCTTTTAGGTCCATCTAGTTTCTAATTGAAGAGGGTTTACAGTGCATGCTTTCATCATTCATTTGCAAGACAACATAGGCTGTCAATGTAAATAATAACTTAGTAGTAAGAAACAAATCGTTATGTTTGCTTGCATTTTCTTTATGATTTTTTTAAATTGTAACGCTATTAAAAAACCACGGATAAGAAATTATTTTTCCCAGAAATATACAGTATATAAATATTTTCTGGAATTGTTTTGTTTATTCATCAGATAATAATTGACTTGTTTTCATTTAAAATTATTTCATCAATTCACCTCGTGAAATATACTGTTTGTCCAACAATTCCCACACATACAGGCTGTTCTCCAACATAAAGTCCTAATATTAATGTTAAGTTTATTCCTAGAGAAAATATTATGGACACTTCAGGTATAAATCTTTTTATCAGCAAGATAAGAAAAGTTTACTTAGGTAGATAAGGAATTGTGTATACACATTTCACCAATTGAACAAACTTACTATAGGTGCTATTAATAATGTAGTAGAGAGTTAAAAGACAATGAAATACATTTCGTAGTTTCTACATTGTGCTGTGATGTGGCAATATTATGAACCAGAAACGAGTGTCCTTCCTCCGGAACTAAATAGGAGGTAAGTAAACATAAGTTTTATTTCCCATCAATTTGTACTGAATGAATACCAGTGACACTAAATACCCTACTATTTGAATCAAATTTGAAGTTGTAAATCGAAAATCCTGTCTTGATATAGGGTTATTATTTGGTAGAAAAGAGTTCTTAATTGGTGTACGTCTCTAACTAAGGTGCTTTTTGTTATATTGCCAGTTACATGAGAGTGATAATAACCTGCCTGTAGTCTTATGTGTGTGCTGAGGTTAGGAGCTGAGGTTCTATTGAACCTGATTATTGGAGTGTCGTGACTCGAAGATGATAGCCGCCCCCGCGGCTAAGTCAACTAAGGCACTGCGTTAGAAACTGAAGTCAGGTCGGGCATGAGTTTGATCCCCTATAAGGCAGGCTTTTTGTTAACGTCCTTCCCCTACTATCACTTCATTGTTTCACTGTCACCTGCGTATTCGTACCCCTGTATAACGCAGCTGTTGTGTGAGGTCGTTGACATTATTAATAGATGTCACGGATCAGTAACAGGCAACGTGCTTGAAATATTTTCATTATTTTATATGATGACCACCAACTAAAAATCAATAGATTTGACTCGACGAGACGAGACGAAATCAAGACTCGACTTGATCGAAAAAATATTTTTTCATATTGAAATTTCAAGTCTTATACTTTCAGGTCTCAAACTATTTCGAGCGAGTGCGGAAGGATAAACTTGTTATCTTTTCATCATTTACCAGATTGGTATCAAAAATACAGTGTCTAAAACTTGTGAAAAAGTTTTGTTTCTCTATTTTTCCATAAAATTTTGTATCAAATTGAATTTGCTCGAATGAATTAAGCTAGCTTGCTCAAACTAAAATTGTGCTAGAACTTGCTCGATAAGTCATACACATACATAAAAAAGCTCTGCTCCACAGTTTTACTTATTTTTGTACCTATATCAAATAATACTCGATAGTTCTAAGTACTAGTTTTTAAATAAATAAGACCCGGCAGAGCCTACTTATATCGCGTGGTTGTTTCTATAAAAAATCAATATTCGAATGAACGAAGATAGAAGCTGGGAGTTTTTTCTTTATTAATATTTCTTTATAACCTCGGACTATTTAACATTTAATAAAGGTAGGATAGGTTATTCAAGTATTCATTTATTATTATTTTTTTGGGTCTGCTTATGTACAGTTCTGTTAATTTTTATTATATTGTTTGTCATTATTTGTACTTTCTTGTATTTGTACTGAATATTATTATTATACCTATACCTGACTTGTTTATACATGTGTGTACGTCTTAAGAAAGCTATGAACAAAATAAACGATAACAAAGTTATTAATATATAAATATTTAATTTATTGATTGGGTAGGTAGGTGAGGTAATTAAATTCCCGCCACCAGTAATACTACGTATGTCAATGACCTCAACGTTTGCTTAGTGAAATTTGGATCCAGCTGTTCTACTTTTTCATAACAAGAAAATCTTAAAATAAGTAGTTGAGTATGATTTATTTTTTGCCCATAAATGACTCATTAAATGTGATTTATATTTTTTATAATTCGAAATGTTCATTTTCCGAGTTGGTATGCTTGTACTGAAAATGTACAGGTTTCTGTTTTCCTCCGCCGTCCACTGTAGGCAGGAGGAAGTTAGTAATGTTGTAGGCTAAGCCTATGTATTTATTCGTCGTATATGATATTAAGCATTTTGATCAATTAGGCCCTATTAAGAATAATACAGAGCAGGTGAGAAATTTGTAGAACCAGCTTTTGATTAGGAAACATCTTACTCTGAAACGCGATAGGTAAGCCTACGCCTTATCTTAGGCCTAGGCGAATGTTACCTGCAGGTGACATGGCCAATCCGGTAATCATCGGTCTCGGGCTAGGGCTTAGACCTAGTGGTTTTATGACATTATTATTGTTTGTGTGACTACTTTATTCTTGCTTCAGACCCAGGAATGCTTTTCGGTATAATTGTTTTAATCCGCATGGTTTTACTTTCTTGACCTATATCCATTAATTAATCTTCAAAATGTGTCAGAGACCAACCCAGGAGGCAAAGCTGAGTGTCATAATTATCCTAGAATATAAAACTAGGCCTAGAGCATTTTGCAGCTAAAAACCTAGGTTAGGTTATAGGCTTTAGCTTGCGCATCATCTTTGAGGTTTAAGTGATGTAGGCCTATTGCTTACTTGGTACCCGTAGGGACTAGTCAGGTTTTAGTGGCAACCTGTAGCCATGCCATACTGCCAGTTTGACGGAAGCGTCCATTAAACTACTTCTCAAGGCGGAATGTTGGGATTTGAAAATTACTACCTAATATTCATGTAACTTTATACACTGTTCCTATTGTTAGTGCAGGCTAATTATAGAATTTTATATTTAACCATATTGAGGATAAAAATGAATTCTTCACAACACAATTTCTTGAAATTATCTGGCTATCACTACGTTTATCAACACAGTCGTAAAACGGCCCTTAGCGGTTTAAACATGCTGATATACGTGTCGATGTTGGGCAAAAACAATCTATTCAACACTTTTTAAAATGCGATTTGGCTGTCAAATCGTATCTGAAGTGTGTGATGAAAAGGTGAAAACGGTTTAGAGGGGCGTGCCCGAAACTCTAGACCAATAATAAGGCAGTTCGAATGAATAAATATGGCCAGCCTTTTTTACTTCCCAACTGTTTGACCGAACGATTCAATGTAGGGCCTACCGTATCTTATCGTAATAAACGTCAAATATTGAACCATTTCAGGCCAAATCAATTTTTCGTCTGCTATTTTGATATTGTTGGCCATTGTGCCAAGCCAAATATTTTCTATATATTTTATTTTCATAAATTTGTGCGTAAATTGTGTTTTTTGAGACCTGGGCTGAGATTCTTTATGTTTCCCTCAGTTGATAAAAATAAGTAAGTCTGCAATTATTCCTTACGATCAGGCTGCGAACTGTAAAATGGATTCACACGAAATTAAAATGAAATTATTTTACCATGCACTGACAAGGCGGTGACAGATGAGCCGTGACACGGCTGTCATCAGGCATTCGGAGCCTGCAACATTTCCCTAGAGTTTGCTGTTTTTACTTTACGGTTACAATAGGCCCCCCTATTCAATCAGTATCATTGATAATTGTTGCATATTTGCTTTTTCATCTTTGCTTGATTAATTAATTAATTATTATTTGCTGAACGACCCTACCAACAGCTATGTTATTTGAGGTATGAATGAGCAGGTAATGATGAAACAACTTAACGATGACTGATACAATGTTTACAAAAGCGCGTGCGTTATGCGGGACTCGAACCCACGCCCAACAGTGACCAGTTTCTGAAGCTAATTTTTTCTAATTTTTTGTTTCTCTTATGCCTTCTTCCAGTATTGTGAATTATTTGTTTAATTATCCACCATAATTAAGTTATTATGGAACGCAATATTTCGAGTTCATTTTTATAGGCATTAATCTAATCAGTGTTTATCGTATTCAATGTAACGTAAGTTGAATTACGATACCTACAGATAATTTCTAAAGTGAATCCTCATTGTATTTGTATTATCATATTGTATAGAACTGCACTTGAAAGTGGAGTTGGTAATTGAGGACTGATGGATGAATCCTAATAATATCAATAATTCAATGCAAAGGAAAGTAAAAGGCAAGCAGCTAATAATAGCCTTTTGATATGTGCCTTGTATTGACTGCTAAGTGAAGTTGCTTACAATTCTGTGCCAGAGCATCATGCTATTGCTTTCATTCTATTTCAATACTTTAATCCATACCAATCATTATTATTCAATCAATCAAATCTATTCCACTGAATATTTGTCACTTATTATAATGTCAATCTACTTGTAAACAACTAGAACATTACTGCAAAAAATATAGTTAGAACTGCCTTGTAAATCGCTTGCAATGAACTATCCTTGATTGAGGCCTACATCTTTCTTGCTTCTGTCAAATTGTTTAATATGAATGAAAAATGTACTTGAGTCTTCAAAATGGTGTTAATCAATGTTTCATATTATATTTAGGATCATCTCGACTAGGAAGTTTTCGGCAAAATCGATTGATTCTAACGTCTCGCATTGAAGAGGAGTCATGAATCCCTCTGATCATGGGTAATAATTCTAATAATACACTCCTAGACAATTACCAATATCATAGGTCGAAGATATACAATCGAGCCATGTCACGCAATACTAGAAATGAAAATGAGTCTGACTTCTCTTGAGTACATCATCTCCACTCCCTTCTAACCCCTCACCTTATACTTTCTGACTGTTGGAAAGAGCAACAAACATGAGTGGGTTGTGGATTGTGATAGGCCATCGCCAGCCCACCTGTCGCGCTTTTTAGCATTTTGGAAAGACAAGGTAGAATTGTAGGAATATAGCATTCACATTCAGTTTTGGTAGTCTATTTATATGTGAAATGTAGTATCTTTTTAGCAAACTCTAGATCAACAATTACCGGCACACGTAGCAAGTGGTTAACGCTTGCTTCATGTGATCCGGGAGGCGAGGGTAATTTCGAACCCAGTTCGATCCCCGCCGCCGTCCATCTTTACAGGTTTTTTTCGTGGTTTTCCTCTGTAGTCTAGGCTAATGCCCGGATGGTTTCCACATTATAGACCACGACCGCTTCCTTTCCCCTATCCTTCCCATTACCCAAGAAACCTTCATCTCATCATCTCATTAATCATCCGTCTGACGAAAATGGATCTTCCCTGTCATTACCAGTGCGTCGTTAAACCCAATGTATATAAAGAAAAATCAGCAACTATGAGATTATCAACGGAAATTCCACATTCTCTCCAACATTTTAGTTTGAGGCAGGAAGCTATCCGAGTACCACTTACTGTTGATAAATATTCGAGGAAAGAGATAACGATTCTTTTCAACGTGACCGTTGGTTTCTCCAGTTAGTTTTGTATTTGAACACACTTTTTGAAAACAATCTTTCATAAGCCTACAATACAGGTCATTATCTTCAAAACTGTGTACATTTTCATGAAATAGCTAAATGTAGCTAAATGCTGTGAAAAAGACATTTAAATTGAAAAATAGTGGAATAGAATCTCAGATAGATCAAAATATCATGAAACATAAAGAAAATCAACCTTGTGAAATTATTATACTTGGTAGTCCATTTCATTACCGGTAATGCTAAATTCCTACATCTCTATTTATACGGTAATGGGTTTAACTACGCACTGTCCCTACATCTCTAAACATAAGGCTACTAATTATTGAAGATGTGGGCGAGGAGAATGGAGATGTGTAGGCAGTTTTCAGTTTCGTTTTGCTATAAGCATGACGTGTCATGGTAATATATCTTTCGTCCAAGCTGATAGGGTCACTATGAATATATTTATGTACAGAATAGAGAAAATCATAGGCCTAATCAACAAGTTAACTGTTTTGATTAAATTAAAATTCATTAAAACCAATGCTGAGGGTTTTAGGCAAACTCTTGAGTGTCATTGACTTTCGTAATGTGCGATAAGTGTACATAATTGATTGTGAATTGTTTTGCTAGCTCTATGTGCCGCATTTTGTGCTTTTAATGTTGTTTTTAATGCTTTATAGCTTGCCCATAATTAACTTTCTCCAGCTAATACATCACTGTACATGTACTTTGTCGACATATTGAATTAATCATGTTGTATTGCCTAACAAGCATGGTGTGCGTTAGTATAACTATTTTACTTTCAGGTTCAACCCAGCATTCAACATGGCAGCCATCAAACAGGTTATTAATGAAGCTGTCGAAAGAGGTAAAGTCTAGTTCTAAGTGGCACTTTGTGAAGTTCTTTGAAATTCAGCCTATGAAGGCCTATATTCACAATCACATTCACAGACAAGCATGAAATAGATAAAAAAACAACTCTTTTTTTTCCGTGATTCTGAATTTTGCTATGCGCGCTTGCCTATTATTATCATCAGTAGGCCTAGGCCTATGATGTATGTTGGGTGAGGGAGAAGCCATTGGCTCAACTCTGCCACAAAAATGAAGATATTCTGTCATTATAATTAATAGGTCCGTTAGTTAAAGTCGCAAGTCTGAATTATTAACTGGTGCCGTGGTTCTAGAAGGCAGAAGTATTTATTTACGGGCTCACCGCTCCGCAGTGTTCCACGGGCCTCCGCCTGAGCTCGGAACCGCTCAGTAGTTATAGCAATCGACGGTACTGTTCGATATATGTCCCGAAATGATCAACATTTTTTTGTCTTCTTCAAGTAACTTGAATTTCTTCAAGTTCTTATTAATTTATTAAAGCTACCATTAGTGCCTATATTTGTTAACATTTTATAACTGCTGGAATATGCTTGAGTTCTTCAATTTAAAATACAATTGTTTTGGTAATTAGTGCCTGAATACATACCAAGGAAGGCTTAATATAACATGAAAATTAATTGTAGAAAACTTAAAAAATGACTAAAGCTAATTTGAGTTAGTTGTAGGCCTATGTGAATGGTGTAACTTACTTCTTACTGTCTCAATGTTCCTTTCGTCTTGCATTCTAAACTAAATTCTAAACAAGACACTTTTCAGTCAATCTAATTCTAATTTCTACTGTTGTATTCTTTGCGGAAGTGCACTGTTTGAAAAAACTTGGCGAAAATTAAATGTTCGAAAAAACGGTTTGAATATTAATGTAGTATTTTGATATTTTGGTTTGCTCAATGTTGATATCATGGGTTAGGTTAGGTTTAATGATTTAAGTTGAAAATTAACTGCCTGGTTAAATACGGTAGATTGATGCTGTCCATGTTTTAAATGAGATTAGTGATATTTTAAGGGGTACCGGTAGAAGATTCCCCTCATGCCTTCGTACAAGCTAACTCAGATTTCAAAATACTACATTATTATTCGAAGAGTTTATTTTTGAACACTTTTTCTTTTTTTTCCAACAGTTTTATCAAACAGTAGGCCTATTCTATTCAAATATATTTTTAAAACACTTCCATTGAAATTCTCCGAACATTTAAAATGATCCCGATTTATCCCCCGCCAGTGAGAATGCCGACTCCGATGCGACTGAGGGACCTGATCCGCCAGATCCGTGCGGCTCGGACGGCGGCGGAAGAACGTGCCGTCATCAACAAGGAGTGCGCGTACATCCGTTCGACGTTCCGCGAGGAGGACAGCGTGTGGCGTTGTCGCAACATCGCCAAGCTGCTGTACATCCACATGCTGGGCTACCCGGCGCACTTCGGCCAGCTCGAGTGCCTCAAGCTGATCGCGTCGCCGCGCTTCACCGACAAGCGTATCGGATACCTCGGCGCCATGCTGCTGCTCGATGAGCGGCAAGATGTGCATCTCTTGATCACCAATTGCCTCAAGAAGTGAGTTGTTGGATTAGGGTGACTGGACGTCCTGGTTATCCATGTTTGGCGTCCCGTGAAATGTTCTAGAACCAACAAATGTCCCGGTTCTTCAATAACGGAAAGAATATAAATAACTGGGTATTTTTAATACTCTAAAATTAATCTTCTCATAATTCATTCAGGTTAAAAATTGGAAAAACTGCGAATTTTTGTTGAATCAATTTTCGATTGCACATCAAATTCAAATAACTTGTCTTTCTATCATTGAAATATGTGAGCTACATCCTCTGAGTATCAAGTTGTAGGTCTATGCAATAATTGTTAGATCAAAAAAAATATTCTTGATTGTATATGTCTAGAAAATCACCCAAAATATTACTAGAAGACTACATATTCCAAAGATTTCCCCTGCGGCACTGTTATGGTCGTATACATCTGTGAAATCCTCAGGCTGGGTAGTGTCCGTCCTATGGATACTAGGAACGCCTTAAACTTACAAACTCAAATAAATAAAACTAAAACATTATGTACTTCTCTCTTAGCGACTTGAACAGCTCGACCCAGTTCGTTGTTGGTCTTGCGCTGTGCACGCTCGGTGCGATCGCCTCGCCCGAGATGTCTCGCGACCTTGCCGCCGAGGTGGAGCGACTCATGAAGTCGCCCAACGCCTACATCCGCAAGAAGGCGGCGCTGTGCGCGTTCCGCATCATCAAGAAGGTTCCGGAGCTGATGGAGATCTTCCTGCCGGCCACGCGCTCGCTCCTGTCGGAGAAGAACCACGGCGTGCTCATCACGGGAGTCACGCTCATCACCGAGATGTGCGAGAACAGTCCGGACACTTTGCAGCACTTCAAGAAGGTGAGCGCGACTGCGGTTGTTTGGATTTTGATTTGAGTGATTTTTTTGAAGTGGTGTAACTCGATGTTTGTGTTTTTGATTCGATATTGAAGACCCAGTTGCAACAGAAATTAGAAGTAAATCTGATGAGAGTGCATTAACTGTTCGAAAAGAAGGGTTCGAATACGTTGTTTGAAAAAAGTGTTTGAATATATACGAAGTTTGAAAACTGTCCAAATAATAGTGTTCTATTCTGATATTTCGGTTAGCCCATTGTTGATGTATCATCACAGTTAGGCTTGGTTTCGATAATTAGGCCTATTCGGGGTATTCGGTAACATCGATTATTCGGGTTCGATGATTTAACTTCTAGTTTAACTGCCCGGTTAAATGAGTTGACGCTATCGATGCTAACCGGAATATCAAACTACAACGTTATTCGAATAGTTGATACTTAATAGCACAAGACCTTAACCATAAAGTTGAAGTTATCGTAGCCGCTCACAACAATTTGCAGCAAGGAACTGCCAATGAGATGCCTTGTTTATAGCAGCAGCTGATCCACTTACCTGCCAACTTTTTACGTTGTCAATTTGTAATTTGATTGGCTGGTACTTACAGCTTGATGTAAAATTATTAGTACAAAAGTTCAGCGTTGCCTCATTGTTCTTACGGCCAATTCCTTATTTCCACTGCGTGATATTGTGAACGAGGACGTGAAATATCGTTGCGTGACGCTAACTCTTGAAGTCAAGTTCACTGCTGATTTCTGTTGTGAATGGGCGTTTATGAGTTGACTGGTGACGGGTTGACGGTGGACCTACGATGGATGTGAGTCCGAGTGAAGATGGACGGCGTTGGTAGTTCACGGAAAAGGAAACTCCGCGACAGCGAAATCATTGTCATGAAAACAGGAGCATAGCATTGTGGGGAGGAGCCGTGGTGGGAGTTGTAAAATCCTTCCGCCTCAGAACACAAGTTTAGCAGGCCAACTACTGATTATGCAGCCAATAAATGAACTAACAAATCCCAAATGTATATACATTTAATGTACATATACAGGCACACAGTTATGTAAAAATAAGAAAGTAGTACTGGTAGGTCTATTGTCTAGTGTTGAGTGTAAAAATGATGAGTTCAATTTTCCCCTTGTATGTATGAATCAATTAAATTGAAAGCTTTAGATAGGCCTAATATCAGAAAAACATAAATTAGAGCTCTTTTAGTTGTCACCCATTGGTCTTTATAGCAATTGCTATTTTTACGTACCTCTACTTATCTAGTGTCTACCTCAAGACTTTCAAAATGGCTTTAATGAATTGAAAGATATTTGCCATTTTTGTATGTTACTTACTTTTTCTCTCGGCATGGGTATTCTAAAACTACTGCGTCTACTACTGTAGATTTTGTTTGAATCTTTTCTCTCCGACTTTGGTTGTCTAATACGTCTTTCTTGCTCACGGTTACTATTTTTTTAATACAAATTTGTATTCTGATTCACGTTAATGAACAGGCTCACAAAATTGATTGGCCTATTGTGTTAACGTTGTATGCGGAAAGTCAAATTTCGGATTGTGTTTTGGATTGTGTTTCGGATATCTATATATACAAGTTGAAAATGTTCCAAGAATATTTCCGTACAGAGACTACTTCTTTTCAGAAGGTAACAATTTCTCATTTAGGCCTTTAATATTTAATTTTATATAGGCGTAATTATATTTATTGAATATATTTCATCTATATTTAATTTCTTCATGTGACATGATATTATATTCTTATTGTCTCATTAACTTGGAACTATCCTATGTGAAGTTATCTCATCTCTGGAGAATCTATGCGATTGTCTTCGTAACGTCTGTTCGGATCTAACCGAGGGGTTAACAACTCCTGAAATCAGGTGTACACTTGCCATGAAATCCCCTTGAAATCCCTGAAATCACCTGAAATCACTTGAAATCCATGAAATCACCTGAAATCCCTGAAATCACCTGAAACCCCTGAAATCACCTGAAATCACCTGAAATCACTTGAAATAACTTGGAATCACTGAAATCACCTGAAATCCATGAAATCATCTGAAATCCCTGAAATCCCTGAAATCACCTGAAATCACTTGAAATCCCTAAAATCATCTGAAATCCCTGAAATCACCTGAAATCACTTGAATCACTTAAAATCCCTGAAAGAATGGAAATCCCTGAATCACTTGAAATCCCTGAATCCCCTCGAAATCCCCTGAAATCACTTGAAATCATCTGAAATCACCTGAAATCCATGAATCATCTGAAATCACCTGAAATCCCTGAAATCATCTGAAATCCCTAAATCACCTAAATCATCTGAAATCCCTGAAATCATCTGAAATCCCTGAAATCATCTGAAATCCCTGAAATCATCTAAATCCCTGAAATCACCTGATTCCCTGAAATCACCTGAAATCCCTGAAATCATCTGAAATCCGTGAATCACCTGAAATCACTTAAAATCCCTGAATCACCTGAAATCCCTGAAATCCCTGAAATAACTTGAAATCACCTGAAATCACCTGAAATCACCTGAAATCCCTGAAATCATCTGAAATCCCTGAAATCACTGAAATCCCTGAAATCATCTGAATCATCTGAAATCATCTGAAATAATCTGAAATCACCTGGAATCCCTGAAATCATCGGAAATCCCTGAAATCATCTAAAATCATCTGAAATCCCTGAAATCATCTGAAATCTCTTGAATCACCTGAAATCCCTGAAATCACCTGAAATCCCTGAAATCACTTGAAATCACCTGAAATCCCTGAAATCACCTGAAATCACCTGAAATCCCTGAAATCATCTGAAAGCCCCGAAATCACCTGAAATCGCCTGAAATCATCTGAAATCCCTGATATCATCTGAAATCCCTGAAATCATCTGAAATCCCTGAAATCACTTGAAATCCCTGAAATCACCTGAAATCCCTGAAATCACTTGAAATCCCTGAAATCACCTGAAATCACTTGAAATCCCTGAAATCATCTGAAATCCCTGAAATCACCTGAAATCACCTGAAATCTGAAATCAGGTGTACCCAAATTTTCGAGTTGTAAACCCCTCGGATCTAACACTTGCGTGAATACTTATTATATTGATTAGGCTTTGCCGTAACCAAGTATGCTTTAGTCATGAATGATATTTTGCGTGCTTCAAAATAGGTTTGACTGCAGCGGATGTCTTACATCAAAATAATTTAGTTCCAGTTTGTTTCTTGATTTATCTACGTTTATCATGTTCTATCCTAGATCGGCTAACTAGCATCAATTGACATGTATTGACTATATTGACATGCTTATAAGTTATATGGTAGTCTGCTGCATCTTTAATAATTCATATCAATCATACGCTCGTATCCACGAAAGAAAAAGGTTATCTAGCAAACGAATAAGGCTGAAAGCTTTACTTGTTACATACGCCTAATCTCACAGCAACTTTCAACGTTCAACGCTATTGAAAAATGCATTCGCGTTTCTTATCGTAAACCTAAAATCATAATTCCGTGAAAATACCGCACCGTGATATTTGTGCTGGACTTCAAATCATCTTTCGTGGATACAAGCTATGTATTTTACATCTACTTGGAATTAAATCATGTGCATTTTGCCGTTTTGTTGGGGGAAGAAAATTAAAGAGCATCTATTACTTTATTACTAATAACTAATTCGCCATAAAAGCTGATCTCTCTGGATCGTGCTTTACAATCTTCATAATGTCTAATTTGTGGCTCTCTTTTCCGTCCCCGCGTTTAGGATTCCGGACACCGTGAGGTAATGGAAACAAATCTAATTTAGTGTTTTTCTTCTCCTCACTTGATGCTGCTTGCACAATACTACTAATGCAATGGGATTTGCATGTTTCATGTTTTTTCCTCTGTACTTGCCTCCTGTTTGGAGCGACTGCTGGACCACAATTGCCTGTTGCTTGCCAGGCATGAACGTGAGGTCATCTCATTGGTCAATAGGATTGTGTGCACGCATTGGCTCCTGGTTTAATCTCTAATCCAGGTCCATTCGACGTAGCGTGCGACTGTTTTGTAAAACAATGTAGTTTGCCCCGTACGCAAAAATAAGTAATAGGGTACCGTTATATATATATATTTCTCAAAACCCAGATAACCAATTAGATTGGGCCAGGGGGTGTTCCCACCACTTCTTCTAGGGCAGTCTTCTTATCAGTCGGTTCCTGCCAGTTCCGACTTCTTCTTCCTCTTCTTCACTAGTACTACTTTCCTCTCCTTCGTCTTTTCTTCTTACGAGTTCCCTCCACCTTTTTCTATCTTCCCACCATCTCTCGTCTAGCACTTCCTCCCATTTTTCTCCTCGGTTGACTACCCCACACCTTACTCCCTCCTGCCACTTCTCTCTTGGTCTTCCTACTCTTCTCTCAACTCCATTGTTTTCTGCTATCTCAAACATTGCTCTCGGTATTCTCTCCTTTTCCATTCGTCGCATATGCCCGTACCACCTGAGTATCTCCCTTTACATTTTAAATAATAACTTTTCTACTCCCACTTCGTTCCTTATATTTCTACTTCTCTTCTTCTCCAACTTTGACACTCCTGCTACGCTCCTCACAAACTTCATTATATTCACCTAATATTTCTCAAAGGCGTGCATGCATGGTCCTTATGCAGTAGAGACATTTATCTTTACTATTTTTAAGATGACTCCAAGATGATGTTATACTCTTCGATTAATATCTAGATCCAGATCTAGACCGCAGTCTTCGACTTATCCCTTTTCGTAAAGCCCATTACGTAATTGCTGATCATTGATTAATTTAAAAAAAAGGTCTGAGTGAATTCTTTTTGTTCTAAATAATTTTACAAATTCCAAGGAAAGTGCGATAGACTATCGCTACGCAGTTATATTTTAATCGTACATTATATTTTCAACTTGATAGTTTCTACATGTGTTCATCATTTGCTTGGGATGCAGAATAGAATAGTGGTGTATTAGAATAGTGGTGTGCACATAAAGTGGATGTGCATATAAATAAAACATGTTGCGTGTTTTGTTGTATCCATTCATGTACTTCAGTGCTCTGGTGAATGGTTTATGTGTTAACCTGTGCCAGCACATTGTACCATACTTAAGGTGACCATACGCCCCGATTTAGCCGGGACAGTCCCGTTTTTGAAAATCCCGGCATCGGCTGGGTTTCATCGAAACTAATATTCGCCCCGATCTTGTAAACGTATTGAAAAATGTCCTGTTTTACGTTGTCTCTACTCTTTTATAATTATTATTAATATAATTAAACCTAACTACTGTTATGTACTGAAAAAATTCCTGTTTTACTTTCTCTACTCTTTTATAATTATCATCAATATAATTTAATGGAACTGTGTTAAATTTGTTGAAATTTTACTTTTCTATCAGAGATAAATACACAAAAACATAGACAAAACTTAGCCCTGCTAAGCTAAATGACTTGGCTTATCAGGAAAAATATAACATTTTGTGAAACAAACAACTCCTATTTATTTGGCCTAGGTCAATTAACTCATAAAAATGCATGTAATCTATGTGAAATTCAAATTCGATGTAACATTTCTGTCCCGATTTTTGTAAATTGCAAATATGGTCACCTTAACCGTACTTTGTTGATTCCTATTGTTATCTGTCAGTCAGTAAGACTGGCAACTGAAGATAAGTATCGATTCTTCATGCATGATGGCTGCTTTACATGAGGTGACAGGAACAACTTGAGAGTCCACGGGAGATAATTATGACGATAGTATTTGATAACTGTGTTCTTAAATCTATTGTGCATCAAGATACTATTAATAAAGCTAAATTGATGTAGATATCAAGAGGGTACAAAGTTATTCTTTGCTTCAGTTTTGTTTGGACTGTATTGAGAAAGTAGGCCGGAAATCCCAGCTATTGATTGTGTCTTGACTCATCCTTTATCGGCCACTCAACTCGAGCAGTTCTCACCGAAGTAGCTCAGTAGTGTGCAAGAACTAACCTAAAAAACCTAAATAAATCTATTTCTAATCAACATAACCCAAACTAATTCAATCTAATCTAAAACACAAATCAAAACTTAATAAAAATACTTTATTGAAAATAGCGCTTATAATCATCTTGGAGCCACATTCCAAGTAAAAATAGACGACACAAACTAATGGTTCTGTTTGACTTGTATTACAGATTGTGCCCAACTTGGTTCGTATCCTGAAGAACCTTATTCTAGCCGGCTATTCTCCGGAGCACGACGTATCCGGAGTCTCCGATCCGTTCCTCCAAGTCAAGATCTTGCACTTGCTGCGCATCCTCGGGCGGAACGATTCCGAGGCGTCTGAAGCGATGAACGACATTCTCGCGCAAGTGGCGACCAACACGGAGACGAGTAAAAACGTCGGCAATACAATCCTCTACGAGACGGTCCTCTCCATCATGGATATCAAATCTGAAAGCGGTCTCAGAGTAAGACCTTGAAATTATTCATTCATTTAGCTGAAGGGGGTGCATGCACGGTGCTTATAAAAATAGAGAAATTCATCTTTACTATTTTTTTTCTCTATCACGAACAAGTGTATGTGAATAAAAAGTATATCATACCCAAGATAATTGTATGCTCTTTAATTATTATGACATTCTATTTTTTTTAATTCTACCAGTTTTAAGATAATACGTCAATAAATATCAAGAATGTGATGAAATTTATTGATGTATTATCTTGAAACTGATTGAATCCACAGAAATAGAATGTCATATTAATTAAAGAGCATAACATTATCTTGGGTTTGATATACTTTTTATTCAAATACACTTGTTCCATGATGAAGAAAAAAAAAAGTAAAGATGAATTTCTCTATTTTTATAAGCACCGTGCGTGCACCGCATTTTGCGGAATATCAGTTTTTTGGTGGTAGCTTTTGAACGGTATGATATATCGGAATACTGAAAACGAGGAAACAGATATTTTCAATACCTTGCAGGTGATGTAAGTAATAACTATTCTCACATCGCATAATTGTCGGGCGTATACGGTTGAAAAATGTGTATTTTTAAGCGTATACGCCTGACAATTAAATGATTTGAGATTAATAGTTATTAACTTATTAGTTATACTATCGTGAAAGTATTGAAAATATCTGTGTTTCCTTGTCCTCAGAATTTCGATATCATCGTACCGTTCGAAAACTATCACCAAAAAACTGATATTCCGCTAAATTGACTCCCATGGTACACATTGTGTTCCTAGCTTGTAATAGACGTAATCAGCGTATCGAGTATCGACGTGAATTAAACGTGTATTTGACGAGAGTGTTTGCTGCAGGTGTTGGCCGTGAACATATTAGGGAGATTCCTTCTCAACAACGATAAGAACATACGTTACGTAGCACTCAACACACTGCTGAAAACTGTACACATTGACATGAGTGCGGTACAGCGACATAGAAGTACTATCTTGGAATGTCTAAAGGTAAGAAAAACGTATTATATTTTGTAAATAAATGTTGAGCCTACTACTAGGGGTCAACGACTAAAATAATCAAGTGTACACTTTTAAAAATGGAAAAAAAAACACGGAAAATGAAGAAAAATCGTGGAAAAATGAAAAAATCGTAGAAAAATAGAAAAATCGTAGAAAAAACAAGAAAAATCTTGAGAAAAATAAGAGAAATTTGAAAGCTTTTGTTTTTGATTTTGTGATTATTCCATTTGGAATTTCACAAAGAAAGTGAGATACATAGTATTACATTTTTGAGTAATATTGAAAATTCAAAGTTTTACATACCGTATCTACACAAGTGTTCTGTAGCAAAATATTGATTTCAGAATTCAAAATTGTTATCATTCAAGTTACGTTTAGCTTTAATTGACCCGTTCTTGATATTTGTTCAGGATCCCGACGTGTCGATAAGGAGGAGAGCGTTGGAGCTGAGCTTTGCGCTCGTCAACACTAACAACATCCGTACGATGATGAAAGAATTACTGGTGTTCCTGGAGAAATCCGACGCCGATTTCAAAGCGCAGTGTTCGTCCAACATCGTTCTGTCGGCCGAGAGGTTTGCTCCGAACAAACGCTGGCATCTAGACACTCTTCTCAAAGTTTTGGTTGCGGTAAGTACTCGATACTCATTAAAGCAAGCTATATTGGAAGAGCAGATCATTTATTCAAGATGGAATGTTCTAAAGCAAAAATAAATGTTGGACATTACTCTTTCATCAACCGTACAATCAGAGAATGGAACAAACTGAAGAAAGAAGTATTTAAAGGGGAGAGGGTATCAAACAAAATGTTCAGAAAGAGAATACAGGAAGAAGGAACTTTGAAATAGTGCTGTTTATTGTTTTGTTGTTGTTATGTTGTCATGTTATATTTTCATTATCTTGAGTGTTTTCGTTTTTGTAGACTTGTCATATGAATGTACTTATAGTTTAGGGCCATCACCACCGCATCATTATGTATGCATTTGTGATTACATTGAATAAATAAATAAATAAATACTCCTCGACCTTCATCGTAAGGACTAACAAAATCCTAAATTTTGCTTGCGTAGCTATGAATTGTGTGAAGCCGTCTTATTAGATACCAGACTGTGTATTTGAACTCCTCCCAATAGTGATGTTTAGGGTTGTGCGAACAGTTTGAAAACAAACCCGAACTGTTATTGCTAGTTCGAAACGTAGCATTGTTGATTGTTTAGGCCTACTGTGAATAAACTATCTATCTATCGTTTTTCAAAGGACCAGGACAGATGAATTATCCAAGCAGGAAAACAATCAATCCAGGAAAATTCAATTATATTATACCATATTATATGGGAGTAGGGTAAGACAAAATGAGTGATAAAAGTAGGAAAAACTATGAATCTTGGAATGAGGGTTTTCACCCTATCTATCTATTTCTATCAGGGAAATTTGAAAAGTAGTCCCTAAACCAAACCGTTAGATTTATGAAATGGTCGTGTTTTTGTTCATCAGGCCGGCAACCTTGTGCGCGACGATGTCGTGTCGTGCACGATCCAGCTGATATCGGAGTCTACGGCTCAGCAGGGCTACATCGTGGAGCAGCTGTGGCGGGCGCTGGAGAAGGATTCGCAGGATCGCCAGCCTCTCATCCAGGTGGCCACGTGGAGCATAGGAGAGTACGGAGATCTGCTGCTCTACGGGCCAGCGGCTACGGAAGACAGCCCACTCAAGGTGAGACCGGGATCGGCAACAATACGCTACCAAGACACTACTCTTTTGGTCGAATGATAATGAACTAGGCAAACGCAGAATATGCGTTGTAAGATGAGCGAGATATCTATAGATAATAAAGTATAATTGAAAACTCTACACACCTTGATTCATATAAAATATATTTCATTCTATACCAAAAAATCTAGGGACCCGTGAATCTATCACTGCAACATTTTTCTGCTAATATTCCTATCTATTCGATAAATAAAAAACATTCACTACCGTTATATTATTCTCTTCAAAACGGCAGGTCTGAATTGCATACACATTTTTATTAATGTGGATCATTTTCGTGTTTACATTTGAGGAAAATTTCAATCAAATTGGAGAGATTTTATTTTTCAATTTTTTCCGCCCAGCCTAATCTAATGGTGTTTTTAGAAACTGTGATCGGCAATGAAACGCTAATCCGTTCGAGTCTTTGAATCTGCCGCAAATTCCGAAATTTGAATTCTCGTTTCTTTAGTTTTAATCTACATAAAACAAATGATGGGCCTGTGTTCTACAGATACAATAATATGGCAACCGAAGTTATGTGAAATTGTCATGGTTTGTCATGACTGAAAATGATTGTGTTTTTGCAGGTTACGGAAGACGATGTAATTGAAGTTTACCAGCGGTTGCTTTGGTCCAACGAGAACACAATAGTCACGAAACAATACACTCTGCTGTCTTTGACGAAACTAAGCACACGGTTCCAGGCTGGAAATGAGTAAGTAAATCTATTTCACCTATGCCGATATAATTCATTAATAAAGGCTGCTGGACTCTATTTTAGGCCTGTCTTTTGCGCTATGAGAAAAAGTCATCCAGTATAGATCCTTTCGATTTCACCTTTTTCAATATTGAGTAAATAAACAGCATACTGCCGACTCTACTGTCAAGGGATCACAGTGACTATTCTATGAACGTTTACTCCAATGTCGATTGTTGACGCTTCAAGTGTGTTTTCGAGACGAATACAAAATCCTCTCTGCACGTCACTGAATGAAAACAGAATACTTTACAATTATGATTTAATTTCGATGATTTCGATCGATATCTGATATCATCATTTCAATTCAATGGAACTCATATTTTTTCGATCTATTTCCCATATGCCATAATCAGGATCACCCACAAATTCTTCATCAAATGACAACCTTGACGTCATGACGGTCCAGTCACATGGAGACAGGTCATGGGAGACGGTCGGCCCAACTCGGAGACTTGAATAACTCTGTGCTTGTGCGTTTGTTTGTGCAGGAAGATCCGCCAGATTGTCGACACGTTCGGCAGCCACCTCCACATCGAGCTGCAGCAGCGGGGCGTCGAGTTCTCTCAGCTGTTCCGCAAGTACGAACACCTGCGGCCGGCGCTGCTCGAGCGGATGCCGCCCATGGAGACGGTCCGCTCGCTCAACGGCAACAACGGAATCGGCAACGGCGACGGCGGCATGGACGACGGAGAAGAGAACAACCTGCTCATGGGCGACAGTAAAAAGAGTTCGCCAGTCGGAACGCAGGACTCGGTAATATTGCAGGCAGATTTTTTTTTTTTACATAATACTTTTTGACGTAAATAATCTATTTTGTACATTATTCCATCTCAATTCTACCAATTTGGCATTATGTCAGTTTCCTCCTTATAAAAATAAACACGGAAAAACAAGAATATATTTTTATATTCTGTCAGTCAAGTCCTGCTTTCTAACAATCTTTGAATAGTTATTTATAAAACTTGAAACTTCATTTTTACAGTGAAAATGTAGTGTTTTTATAAACTATATAAATTACGACACAACGAATAAAGGTCACCATCAGAATTAATGGTACTTTTATACTTCTTTGTGAACAATGCGCTAAATGTTGTCACTTATTATAGAGTGCGCTGCTGGATCTTCTGGGCGGTGCCGTGACGGACTCGGACGTGATTCATACGACGGAAGGGAACAACGGCGTGTCGACGGACAACCAAGACCTGCTGGACTTGCTGGGGCTCGACCTGAACCTGACGACAACGGCCGTCAGTCAGCCGAGCGTTCCGCAGGACAACCTGTTGCTGGACAACCAGACGTCCAACTACCTGGTCGACGGACTCTTCAACAGTCAACCTGCTTCTAACGGTGAGTCATCGCACGACACTCGAACTGACTGGTTATACACTCACCCCATGAGATCCAATAACATCGAAACATGTCCAAGTTTTAGTTTATTATTAATGTTTCTGTGATTTTTGCCCGGTGGTTATTTCCTTTAATTTTTGTGAAAAAAGTAGCGGGAAACTTGTGTTTGTTGATTCTTGAGGAACCCTGTATGTTTTTGTGCTCTGTCCATTCCATGTGTTTCCTCCAACCTGTACCTGCCTCATTATTCTCACATCACTTGTTTCTCTCACTCTGTGTCGTCGTTTATCATTGATCTCTTATATCGTCCCATAACAAATTGTTACTATTTAACTGATTAACTGACCTATTTATTATAGAAAACAAAATAATTTTGGGATTTTTTATATTTTAAGAAAGCCTATAATTCGGTAATATTTGAAGTGATATCAATTTACGGTACAGTGAAAAAATTATGATGGTAAAATGTATGCAGTGAAACCTCGATGCGTCGTTCCCGGATCTATCGTTTTCCCGGTTCTATTATCATTTTGTGCCATCCCCCTATTACCAACGTGAAAATTTCCCTGGATGGATCGTTATCCTGTATGAATGGTTTCATTTCCCGGCCTCTTTGAAAACGATTGATAAGAGATTTCACTGTAATTTTTTATAATTTGTCCAATTTGTAAATTGACTGATTTTTGTTTGTCATTTCAACTTGTATAAAAATGCTAAAAATAGGTATTTCAAAGTAGTAGTCTTACATATATTTTTATTTCCAGTATTGCCGGTGATATCTGCTTACGACAAGGGCGGCATGAAGATTACGCTTTCGACCGACAAGTCTGCCGACAGCTCCAATACGGTTGCTATAACGATGACCGCGCTGAACGAAACGGTCACCACGATAACAGAATTCTTGTTTCAAGCGGCTGTACCTAAGGTAGGAGTCCTAAGCGTTTCCCTGACTTATATAGGAGAAAGATTTTCAAGAGAGAAATGAAGGATCAGAGACAGATCGGAGGAAAACGTAGATAGAATAATATGATAGAAAGAGAAAGTATAAATAATGGAGCACAATAACATTCGAATAGGAGAAAATAAAGAGGAGGGTAACTTGAGATTCTATATTTTAAAATTGTATTATATTCATATTTAAAGAATTTCAGAAATTTCCGAGTTATTTTCGTCAAAGATAAGCTTTTAAAAAAGTTCTTGTAGGGCTACATGGAACTCGACATAAGACTTGATAATTGTTGCTATTGCTGCCAAATGTGTAGTTGTGTTGAAATGATTGTTCATTGTTGTTTGTTACAGACATTCCAATTACAAATGCTCTCCCCGTCCGGTACAGTGCTACCACCTGCAGGCCAGGTGACACAAGTCCTTAGAATTACAAATCCAACCAAGGTAGGCAGACTGATCATTTAAAATTGTTCTAAAACCTATTATTGCTCAATAGTTTGTACTTTTTTACCAGATTGTTTGAAGCATTATTTATGTTTAATTTCTAATTGTAGTTTATAGATCAGTATTACGAAGGCTAAGTAATTTGTTTCGTTACACAAACCCTCTTGCAGGAGACGTTCTGTCGTGTCATAATAACAAGGAAACAACCTGCTTAACACTGTAACGAGTGAACATAACCATAAAAACCTCGAGCAGGATGGTGGATCGTGACGGGAATCGAACCTCGATCAGTTCTCTAGCGACAGATCTGCTCGTCTCACTAAATACAACCTTGAAGTGAACGCACCCAGTGATTGACCCGCACACTAAATTCAAAAAACAAAAATTCAGTGAAGAATGATCAACAAATCATTTGTTGATGATGGGAAATTATGAAATTAAATTAACAATCAGGGTGACTGTAGATGGGGAGTAGATCAGAAGTTGTTGTTCAAGCCAGCATGTCTAACTGTATTACACTTCCCGATGAATAATTCATATTTTGTTCCTTTGTAGGCCGCATTGCGTATGCGTATCCGTGTGTCTTTTGTGAACGATGGAGTAACGGTACAAGACCAGGCCGAAGTCAATAACTTTCCGACCGAGAGTTGGCAGTAAAGCGAGCGCAAGCGTCGAACCGTACGGTTCACCGGCTGCCATTTATAAAAATCATCGGCAGAACTGTCAAAAAAACGGCCAACAAAATCGATCGGTTACTATTCTGATTTGCTATTCCAACGTAGACTGGCCGAACTCCAGTCGGCGTCTTGCATTCATGAAATGAAGAATATGTCCACTATCCGCGTATCGTTCATCATAATGCTGATGTACAGTTAGGGCCTGCGACATCGACGGATAGATTGAACGTGGTATAGGGAGTGATAAGTTCGGTAATTGTTAAATCAAAACGTAAGTCATTAGAGGCAAGAGCTCGCCGCTGTACCCAATGAAAGCATTAAAATGGCAATGTACTACATTATTATTAGTTGATTTATAATCATCTACTTGAACTGCTTTATAGGTTATATATTTTAATAACTAATCATATCCATACAATTCGAAAGATCTTTCACTGAAGTAATTGCCCAAGATTTCAGTTACTGGCTTATTTAGGCTATACTTGTATCCACGAAAGAAGACGTCCGTGTACGAACAAAACAATCAAAATTACAGTAAGCATTCATTACTTTTGTTTTGGGACGTAAAACTAGGAAAACTCGGAACAGCAAAGAAATTCCACTGCGTGTTGGTCCGTTTTGCTGCAAAACTTGGCTATGTAGTCCAGCTGTTTTCACTCTTACCAAGAGCAATTAGAGGCAGTGAGTGCTTAGTCCAGTTTGCCTTTTAGTGTTACAGTTCAAATGGTACGTACCACTTTGCTTCTAAACCCATTAAATCGCCCATTACCATTGTATTGGGATAACTGTAGAAATCTGAGGCCATCATGATTTTTCAGGACGGGGTTTAAGATACGAAACGCAGCTGCTTCTTTTTAAAGCGTAACGTCCTTCTATTGTTACCTACTGTTTCAATTATTGAAGCGTGCAATGTTTTCATGATTATTTGTTGAAATTGAAAACTTGAAACCCAGTTTAAAACATTGCGTGAACAATAAACATAAAATATAACAGCCTCAATTGAGGAACAATGATTTTGTATCAAGTTTCGATGTTGATAAAAAAAACAACATCATTGACGTTGCAGCAGGATCATGTATTTACCGAAGATTTTCTATTATTTAGTTGGTAGACAACCTTCTTCTCGTGTGGATACAAGCAGGTAGATCGTCGGCCAGCAATGGATGAAGTGCACCTTATATATCGGGAACGTAAAGCCGGGATGAATAGTACAGGCGTGCAGTATACATGCAGTCGATACCAACTGTACTAGATATGTGAATAAAACTTATTACTAAGTAATTATATTTCTTCTCAATGTACTTTCAACACAGACCTGGCTTCTAATAGATTCTGTGTGTCCGTAATTTCTCGAACAATGCTGTGTCTTGACGTATTATTGAGAAGAACCTGTCCTGTATATAAAGTAATTTTGTGTACATATTATATTAGTATGTTTTGCCATGGTGGGGGGTAAACACATAAATAGTATTTGTACAAAATTTAAAATGAATTCATATTAATATGCAAAATTATTTAGAGTTTTGATTTATGGTAATGTTATATATAGTAGGCTTACAAATTGTAATTACAAGAAAAAGGAATGAACCTATTTCTTTTTGTTCTGTTGAATGTTTATTCCCCATGTTGGTGACATTTGTTGATTGTTGGTTTTGTCCATGTGTCGACATTGGGCAACTGAGTGTGACCTTCACAGGCCTAGTTTACAACAAAATTCCATCCTGTTTTTAGATGCTTCGTACTTGTTTTAATGAGCGTGTTATATAATATATGTAGACAAACAACAGCTTGAGTATTTATTATGAATTTCAAATTTTACTTCCCAATTTTATAGACATTGGAATGTCAATGAACACTGGATAGTTTTTGTTGGCAAAATAGATGTAAAAAGACTACGCAGTTTAATTTAAATAGGTTGCTATATCGTGGTTACATTATTGCAATAATACAACTAATTTTATTTATTTTGAAACCAATAATTTTTGATAAAATTCTTGTTCAGTTAGGTACTTACTACTTATACATACATTTAAAGGTGCAAAATCTGAAATACAAACTTCAATCTGTTATTTGGCACAGAAAATATGGTATTCAACTTATTAATTGTACATTCTGGTGATTCCAACAAACGATGATTATTTCCTTGGAATTATCCTATCCTATTGGGCCCATCTCTTCTTTCTTCCCCGTTGACCTTCCAACGGTTTACCATCTGACGGCAGGTGCAAAAGTGTGCAAAACTTGACAGCGTTACTACTTACTATCGAGATAAATGTAATTGTCAGTCACTGGTTTATTTGAGAGTGTGAGTGAGCAAATTTTGAATTAAGCTATGCCCCTACACCGTCAACGAGTGTCTACAATATGAATTTCCACGGAACACACTGTAACCATATTATCAAAGTGACTAGATGTACTTACTGAAATCATGACATATTCTATAACTGGTTTTACTTTGTCTAACGCTGTACTGCATTCGGTTCTATTGAATAAAATAAAATTAGAATCTATATGCTAACCACAGATAAGAGTTTTAAACAGTTGCTTTGTCGAACAAACAGTTTCAGTAAAAGCATGGCAATAATATCGCCTACTTCATCATGGTACCGGTAGTCTGACGGCCAGTAAAAATTTCAACCTCGTCCAACTCTCACGGCCATATTGAACGACAGACCCGGCTAGTTGCTCTTACTGGTCCAGTAAAGCCGTGCTGCCGTGGCTTTATGGACATATCTTTAGTCAACAGTTGGCCTGTTCATATTCAAGCATTTTTTTCATGCAATATCAATACAATAGGCTACTATAGCAGAAGGATTCAGGATATTCAAATGCACTATTCAGGACTTTGCATGTATTTGGTAAGAACTAAAACAAGATGTTGACTGGCACAATAGTTATATTTTATAATTGGTAATTAAACATATTTCAATAAAAATGATAACTGAGGGTATAGGCCAATTTTTGTTATCAATATATTCTTACCATTTAAATTAACAAAAAGATGATTGAGAACTCATTCACCAGCAGAGAATTCATACTTCCCAGTTGCACGACAATATTTTAGCGCACTCTCACCACTCGAGATAAAGACGTGAAAATATAAACGCTGTCAAGTATTTCAATTGTTTGCCACATAATACACTTCAAGCATCTAGCTTTGGTTTCACGTGATTAAAAAGTCGATCTTTAATCATCTGAGCCATGAGACCGTGAATAATTTCTATGGTTATTTTGGAGCTGTCTTTCGTAGCTTTGAGCAACTTGTCTTCGGTTCGCTTCTCGTGCGGGTCGGCGCCGCCGAGCATGAAGCCGCCTCGCCCCAACGCCGCCTCGGACTGCTCCAGCTTGTCCGACAGGTCGAATATCTGACCCGTCGTGTAGTCCGCGTTGGTCAACAGGCTCGAAGAACTCAACGTATTCACCCAGTACTTGTTCCACAGCGAGTCAAGCAGGCGGCGATCCAGGGAAGATTTGAAATAAGTCACGTCTAACGAGTAATACTGTTTACAGTGAACACCGAAATCCTCGATCTTGTTTAGCGGGATCGTCTGATACTCGGAAGGCTCCTCGTTAGCCGGCTTGTATCCCTTGGGGTAAGTCCTGAACGCTCCGAGGCAGACCTTGCCGGCCGAGATAGTCCTCACGGGATCGATGACGATGGCGACAAACGGTTCTTGGAAGTTCTGGTTCAACATCTGGGTGGAGACGTCGATACCAGATAACCAGCAACCGTACCCTGGGTGGCTGTGGTACCAACCGATTGCGTTTTCTAAACGGCCAACCTGAAATCAAAGCAAGATGTGCAGGTTGGTAGAAACGTCAGTAGACCAGCACCGTAACTTCAAAACCACATTAAATTACGTGTTTATTCATATTATTTATACATAGTACGATAAAGATGACAGTTCATTCATCCACCCCATCACATTCCATGGCAACAAAAGTACCAGTACACAAGAAATATAGAAAATTGAAAAAGGAGTCAAAGATTTTGGTTAGAATTTTGTATAGGCCCACAATAATTATTCAAGATATTAAAAAGAATTAAAATCCAAATTTTCTTCAATTAAAAAAATAAAGCACTATTGGTATGCAGTAGGATATTTAGTAGGATAGTTGAAATTTATTCAACACTAAACGCCATAATATAATTCTGTCAACAAATAAAAGATGGTAAGGTATCGATGCCAACAGCGACCTATGGAGAGTATTCTACATGCAAGAGGTTCTACTCGCATATAGTAATAAGTAGTAACCTGTTTTGCCGACTCGATGTACGCAGTCATGTACTCGTACGCTTGTGCTTGGGCGTTCACCCTCGTTTCGGTGCCTTCCACAGGCAAAGCGAACGAATCCATTACGAACATAGTGTTTGCATCGACTTTCCCGAGAAGCAAGCCCATGACTTCCATCGTCCCTCCAGATCGAGCGTGCATCACCATCTTCAGTAGAGCTAGAGCCGAGATCTTGATGTCCTTGAAGAAGTGAGGGCTGCACAAACAAATCACATGATTATCAACACGGAGAGCTAAGTGACCAATCAAGATGAATTGTGTTTAATACTGTACGAACGATAAGTCTACCAACATAATTATCAAATTTAAAATAATAAAGAATGACTAATATTCATTTAGAACACAGTAGAGACGTAGCAGTATAATACAATGAAATGATATAATGTTTCAGTTCAAAGTTCAACGTCCTAATAAGCAATGTTCTTCTCAGCTCCCACTCAGCGAATAGGCCTATAGAAGGTACCGTATTCTACAATATTATACGTATTTAAAAATACAAGCCATATTAGAAATGTGAAATGAGATTATGTGAATGACAATGTGAAATGGGTACCGGTACTTGAAATACAAAATACAATGAAGTCATGTATTTGAAACACAAAATACAAATGTATTTCACATAATGGAGGGGCCCCCCTCCTTGTCTGCCTAATTTTCATGTTGCATGTTTGTATAAAATGCACATTCCCAACAATAAACAGTACTGGTAGTTGAACTTATATCATGCAAAGGAGTCAGGAATTGTATTTATCAGTAGTATTTTGCCGCCTACAGTCTGCGCTATAATCTCATATCGTTCAGCTATTTCTCAGTCGGTATGCTTTACAGATTCAACCATAAAACCAAACGACATGTGAAATGTTTGCTAATGCATGAAGTAACAACAATATATTGGGTTCATCTTTCAATTTTAAACAAACGGTACATAACTTACTCTTTGTCCCACGGCTTGGCGGCAAGGATGTCCTGCTGTTGTTGGCGATTGTATCGATACACCTCATCAACTGTTCCCGCGCTGCCAATATTCTCAACGTTGTTAGCCATTTCCCACGTTTTCTGTGCTACGGTCGCCTGTGTATCACTAGACGAACTGCTCGCCATTATGATATGATATTACCAGCTACCTGGAAATATAGCAACTGAATAACTTATGGAAGCTGACCAGAAAAATATTTGAAAACTACTTTCAAGCTGTTGGAAGTTTCATTGAATAAAAGACGCAATGGCAGAAGTGCACAGAAATGTCCCAGGCAAACAGTTTTAAACCTGTGCCGTCATCTCACAGATCTTGTTGAGTATTTGTATGCATTTGTTGAGTTTTATCTCTCGTCTAGCGTAAGTTGGCTGTGTAGGGATCGCATACGACATATTGGCACATCAAAACCCGATTTTTTCATAACAATGACCTCTCCCATAATCCTATGATTGAGACACAAATTCATCAATTTTTTGAAGTTGAAACAAAAAAGTTTCACATTCGGGATTCGAACTGCAGAACGCTTAGATGATTTACGGTACGTGAGAAGTACGTTATTTCTACCATAATACTATAGGGTATGTTAACGTTAATTGGTAACTGAGACACCTAGGAGCAACAATTGTAACTCTTTCGACCTGCACCATCCGTTCGGTCATTGAGTTTGTAGTACAAACTCAATGGTTCGGTGTGTAAGATCTGCCATCGAGTACGCCTACGCTAGGGTCAAGATTGGAAACAATTATTGACCATGCTTTTCGATTATTTTACCCAGCCATAATGGTACATCGTGATAGGCCCTACTATATAAGTAGGCCTAACTTCTAGGTCTAGGGCCTATAGACCTATTGTAGGTCTAGAGCTTCGCAGTCGGCCTGCGGCTCGCTTAACTCAATGCCTATTATAGTAGGCTTAGGTCTATGCCTCTAGGCATTAAATTTGTAGGTTAAAAAATCAATGACCTAGGCCATGCAATGCTTTTATATGCCTAGGCCATAACCTGGAGTAGGATACAGGCTAATGGGCTAGCTCCTACAGGCATTGCTACAGGTCTGGTGTAGCCTTGCCTACTAGGCCTATATACTTAATGCTAGGCCTATGCCTTCTTCGATCGCCAAGACTAATATTTAATTACGACTGTCATTATACTGACATCAGTATACATATTTGAGGCTTACCAGCTTCTATAATATATGAATAAAATAATAATATAGTCTCCAGCAGTCCGTCACTCACTTCTTTCGTTCGATTCCTGTCAGTACCTGCTGGATTTGATCGGCTGATCGCAGAATGAAGTTGTTACAAACAGCGGCCAGCGGCTAGTGCTGCTTCAAAAAATTAAATATTGCAACAGCGCAGCAACTGGCGCATGCGTATACTAAATTCTATCAGATGCGCACGAGTGGAGCACCTCCGCTAAATTCAATTTACTTTCAATGGTGGGCCTACATTAGCCTACATATTTATTTCATTAAAATTTGAATAATATTTTTCGGTTTATTTTAAAGAAGTTATTTTAAAATAATCACAAGAGAGCCAGTCAGCCAAAGGTCAACCGACCAACTCGTAGAGTGAGTGAGTAGGCTCGTAGCCCGATTTGCCAAACGAGGACAAGAAATGTCCGAAAACACTTTTCTTGATTGTAATCTGTCATTAAAATTTACATAACCTTCAGAAAAATCTTGTTAAAAATTCATTTGGAACAATTTTTAAAACTAGGTTCTTTGTTTATTTACTTAGGTAATGACAGGTGACAAATTTCACCTTAGCTCTCCGTTTACAACAATATTCAGTGAAGTGAAGTATGCTTCCACCTGCTGGTGCTGCTTTGAGACGATTTAAATTTTGCAACATTATCTTAGTTGCGACCGTTACCGTACTTGTGAATTGACGAAAGCGCTAGTTGCTGACTTTGCTGTTGTCGAAAATCTGATTGTGAGAAGTGTAAAAGTACGAGTAATGAATGAGCTTATAGATCCAAGACATTTATTGAAGTTTCCATCGGATATTATATTATTGGACGTCTAGCAAAATCAGCTAAGGTAAGTAGGCCGATCATCATGAGACATGACACTTGTATGGTTAATTTTTTTAGTAAGTTCAGGGGCGACTGGGCCTAACCCCTATCTCGCTGAGTGGTTCCTAGGCCTAGGTCTTAGCCTAGCCTCGAATTGAATTATAGGGCCTAGACCTTGGTCCATCAAATTGGAGTAAATTGAATTCAATTTCATTCTGATCATTGGTATTTAAAGGGCACTGTGTCAATGCTGTAGGCAAAGCAAACCTGATCCAGGCTAGGCCTACACACCGACCACAGGGTGTTGGACCTTCGTTCCAAAATAACCACAATAACCTATTTACACTGTCAATAGAGACCAAAGTGTGATAGTGAGTCTATCACCTAGATAGTCGACCAAATTGCCACCGATCAAAGCAACAACCATGACGATCGGTCTACCCGAATCAGCACAACTGCCCTATGTGAAACCTCAACTGCCAGCCCTACCATTTGCCATACTAGGCCTAGGCAGAAGCCTATGCTAGGGCCAGGCCCCAGGCTCACATTTCTTGATAAATGTATGTAAATACAAACAGTTCAATAGGCTGTCAAGTTTTGAATCTTGCCCAGAGAGAATGGGCTGTGTCGCTGGCAGTATAAATAACTGTCACGCTGGTAGGGCGTACCTCAAAAGTCGGAGGTAAGACTGTCAATCACAGTTGTCAATTTTTGGTAATTTTACTGTGACACTGAGCATTACCAATTTTTGATTTTTTGGTGTTTTCTGATAGATCTTTTTTACATCTTTCAGAAAAAGTTGCGGAAGGTTGAGAATCGTTGGTTTTTATAGTTTTAAATCAACTTGAATCTGATGGTTTTTGCAGGTTGTTTGGAGGGGGAGGGGGTGATTTTTGTTGGTTAGGTTTGGGGGGTAGGTTGTTGCCGCATTGTTGGGGAGGGGGGGGGGCGCTGGAGGTCCAATTAGCTCCAATTAGGAATTGGAAATACGGAGAAAGGAGGATCGGATATGTAACTTCTTCAGGGTAATGTAAGGAGAAGGGGGCTGGGGGGAGTTGAATAGGCTGATTGATAGGAACGAGTTAGGGTACGGGGGTAGGCGAAGTCATGATAGAGCGGTAGTTATAAAGGGGGCTAGATTAGATGTCGGTAAGTTCTCTTTCTTGAATAGGACAGGTAGGGATTAAAATGGGCTTAGTAGAAGTATATTTGAGGGGGATGAAATAGGGTTGAAGCTATTCCGTCAAAAGGTTAGGGAGGCGATAGGATAGGATAGATAGGGAACTTGCCACCGCGCATTTATGTGCAATTGCAAGAGTTCAATAATTCAATACACACGAGTCATCATCCAACTCACACTGACTAGTTTAGACTTTTGAGTGAGGAACAATCAATCGGTTTCACCACTTTTGAGAAAGAGCATTTCGAAATTTAAAAAAACGCCACATAAATAGCTCAGAGTAGAGAATTCGGATTTTTTTTTTTTTTTTGAATAAATTCAAATTTTCACGTTATTTTTAAACATAAAAATGATACCAGTAGGGTACACATTATTCCAAAGTTTGACATAAATCGAATCAGCCGTTTTGGAGAAAATAATGATAATGTTCTTCACCAATTAAATAGTGGAGCAATTAAAAAAATTCGCAATGGTTGGTTTTAAAATTAAGGTGTGTATAGCTTTCCGTTATACATGTATTTATTTTAATGCTGCTTAACGACCCCATCAACTGCTAAGTTATCCTGGAGTACGAATGAGCGGGTGATAATGAAACGATGAAGTGATGAGATGTGAGAGGACGTTTACAAAAACGGCAAAAACCCATGCCTTATGCGGGACTCGAACCCACTCCCAACAGTGACTTCAGTTTCTGCCGCTTCACCACGGCGGCTCTTTCCATTACCGTACATTTCACATAAATAATGCTCATCTCGCAACGCATGTTCTGTTTTCCTGTTTTTCAAAAGATAAACTAAAGCTTTTGTCTTTTGGTCTATGGTGTTTTTTTATGAAACTGTTCTTCAACTAAAATTTTATATCTAACATCATTATTCAAGGAAGTGTGGGCAGAGGTTACATTTAAATGATTGATTTAGTTCACACTTTTCACTAGCGGAACTGAATAGAGATGTAAACATTGCAATGGTAGCAGAATGAATGAAAGTTAGTTATACATAGACTCTATATAATTACTTAATTGGCAGCCGCTTCATCGTTATTTACATGGGGACGTTGTTGTTATTGTTTTGTGCTCAGCCTAAACTAACCTAAATAAATCCAATCCAACATTCAACCCAAACAAACAAACATCCTAAACTAATATAGTGTAAACCTAAACCAATCTGAAACCTACTTCCCGTCAACGAATAGCTTCTTCGTTACTCATTTATAATCGCTATTAATAAAAGCGAACCATGCTTGTTGACATTATTTTGTCTATGGTGTTGACGTGGCAAAGAATAGAATCCTTGCCAAGGGAAATGACTAGTTGATTCGTCAGCTGTGTAGGCCTACTCATTTTGCGGTGCATAGGCCTATCTCGATCACCAAACATTGACTACACATTTTATTATCATATTTATTATCATTTTTTCCATCATTTATTTATAGAAAATATCCATTGTTATCCCTTTGCTAACGTATTGTCATCCCATTATGGTGACTTCATTAATATAGAAATATAACCAAAATGAGCTGAAACATAATTATACAATACACATAATAAATTCACGTCCAAATACTAAAGTACCAAACAGAGCTGATGAAAATAATTGCTTTGCGTATTATTTATTGCATTATATTAGCGAGTTTTCGGACTCACCTTCTGTTTTTAAAAATTGTTTACTTTTTCACTCCAATGTTAACAAAATATAGAACATAAATTTAATAAATAATTATTTGTTTTAATAATAAAATGTTGTATCTAACAAAGTATTTGACTTGACAACGTCATACCATATTCCTACTATTCATTAGAAAATGCGGCTACACACATATATTTGTTATCTTTTTCAAGAGATTAAAGGCCATCACAATCCTAAAACTAGATTTCAATGAATAATGACAATATTCTTTTCGCTCATTTTAAAGAAAACTAGAAATTATCTTCTCTGTTTCAGAAATTATAATTCATTATTTTTGTCCTTCAGAGACCATGAGTCATGACGTAGGCATTACCGACTCTACATGGAAACATGAACAGAATCTAGTAATGTACCGGTATACGTCACGACTCAGAAAACGGGTCGGGTTCTGAAGGACAAATAAAATGATTAAAATTTCTGACATTGAGATAATGATTCCTAGTTTTCTCTGTAATTGGGGGAAATACATATCGTCATCATAAAATATAATCTATTTTCTGGGTTGTTATGTCCTTTAATATTTTTCAATTTGTTTTTAACCACATTTTCAAGTGACTATTGTTATTATTATCGGAGCAAAATGACCTAGATGTCAACGCCCTTCAAAACGCAACCATTCTTAAAATGTAGTGAAGTACAAAATTACAAAACTCGTAGGGTACTCGTCAACAAGTTTCAACCTTTTATTTTTTTACATTTTTTTTTGTATTTGTATGATTTGTTTAGTAATAATATACGCCTTCCGGTAACATGTCGACGAGTCAACAGCTGATCATTTGTCCTGAACTGGTTTAGTTCCATGCCGTGTAGCGTTATGCCGTGTGGTGAGAGCAGGCTATAAGGGTAGTTAGTTATCAGTTCAATTCGGCAAGTCGGCCGCGAGTTTGTTCACTCGGGACCGTGACATTTGACCGATGCATCGGCGGTCTGACACCGTCAAATCAGAGCAATGTGGCGAAAATTGTGCACTTGGAATAATAAATTATACTCGAAACTCCAAAGTGCAGACGGAGTTGATGCAGTAAGTTGATAGATTCGATAAAACCTAGAAGAGATATTACCCGAGTTCACAAGCGACCCAATTCTTTTATGGCGCGTTGTCATTTTTTATGGTGTGTACGTAAAATATTTAAATTGTCACTCGGCTACAAAAGCGGGCCAGGAAATTATCTTTAAATTTATCTAGTTTGATTAGAATGTGGATAAGGAACACACAATAGCGTCTTGAGGATTTGTCTACAATTTATTCATGTTTGTTTCAACGACGAACTGTAATGATGAGCAAGATCTGTTAGAGTCGGTGAATGATGAATGAGATGATTTGAAGATGAAACGGAGAGTTATTAAATGTTTCCTGGATATTGGGAAGGAGTCGGTCGGGGCCTGTTGCTAAGAAACCATCCCAGTATCAACCTGAACGACAGAGGAAAACCAAGAAGAACCTCTGTTAAGATGGTCGATCATGGCGGGAATCGAATCCCGGCCTCCTAAATGACGTTTGAAGTTGATTTTTCGTATATTTCCATTTTTCACTCATCCCTTACTCCCTTGACCAGCGTTTACTTATGATATAAAAGTGTAGGACCTATACTATTAGTTCGTTAAATGGCCAAGACTTGTGAATTAAGATTAAATCATCTTCTAATTTATGAGGCGCACTGTAATTGACATCTATCTATATTTTATTGAATGTATTGTCGGTCGTTACTGGCACACGCTGGACTCTACTAGATCACTGGCACATGTAGCGCAGAGGTTGACGCGCTCGCTTCGTGTGATCCGAGAGACGAGGGGCATTTCGAACCCGGTTCGATCCCCGCCGCCGTCCATCTAGACAGGGGTTTTTCGTGGTTTCCCTCTGTAGACTAGGCTAATGCCGGGATGGTTCCCACAATATAGGTCACGACCGCTTCCTTCCCACTATCCTTCCCATTACCCACGAAACCTTCATCTCACCATCCCATCATCTCATTAATCATCCATCTCACGCCAATAGATCTTCGCTATCATTACAGTGCGTCGTTAAACCCAATATAAAAAATAAAAGAATAAAATGTATGCATATTTAACAGCCAGTTTTTCACACACTGCAGTGCATGGAGTACACATTGTCGTCTAGATTTAGTGCGTATAATATCAGTAGGCCTATATTTTCTTCATGGTAGCCTGACCGACCATTTTATATGTCCGCAACCGTACACAGGTTTGGCACAGTTGGTAACCAACCCAGACAATTATGTTGAACGTAATTGGGAAAAGTACCAACCATGGAAATGCTTTACTTCCATCTTATTTCTATACAAAGGTCATGTTTATTTCCTTGAGACTCCGAAATATGTTGACCCTGTAACCCCTAGCGGTGTCGCCCGTCGAAAAGTAACTAGACATGTGCGTCTCTGTTGCAAGGCAACGTTATCTATTCCAATAATTGCCTACGTCGCTTATCCTCCGAGATAACCATTTCATTTGTTGATTTTACGAAATGCAGCACGGATAAATACTAATTTTAGTCGCCAGTAAAACACGAAAGCTATGCCAGAACGCACGTAGTCGTGGTATCAGATTGAGTGTACTAATTTTATCGTTTTAATAAGTTCCCGTATCGATTAGTGATGATGATAATAAGTGATCGGCGTGATTTTACGTGTTCTTTCCGTGTTTTCTTTGGTCGATGAACGCGTGTATAAAAGTGTACACATTTTCGGGATTTAATTATTGTGTAAATAGTTCGTGATGAGTTCTTCTGTTTGGTCGTTCTCGAGTCTGTTCTCCAATGCGAGTTCTGGAAGTGGTAACCTGGCGACGGTAGCCGATGACGGGTCTCAGGATAGCGGGACGAATTCACCTGGGAGTAGACGATCAAGGACAGGTAGCCGGCAGGGAAGTAGTAAAACCAGAAGTCAAGAGTCGTTGCCGCTGATGCTAAACATACCTCGGTCGAGGAATTATGGTAGTCTTTTCACGTACTATTCTTATTTACGGAGTGGTAATCTCACGGTTAATAAGGTAAACATAATCTGAAAAAGTTGTGAAGTTAATTATTATGTATAATATATAATGTAACTTTGCATGTAGAGCCATCCATGTTAGAGCTTGAACCAAAGAGTAAAAGTCAATTTTCTGTCTGTCTGATCCTATGCATATCACAAGATTTAACATAGAAAAGGACTTCTTTTTGGTTCAACCCGTAAACGATATAACGTGACATAGTACACTTTTGCGGGCACATTTTTTTTTTAAATGTAAATTTAAATTGAATCTACGCCTCTTTTTTCGCTCTTTGTGCGTATATGTACAGTAGGCGTACTTAGTAATTACTGAATTTTAATAATAATTACCTGCCAGGGACTTGAGGATCTGCTGACACTTGCACACTCTCATCACAGTTGCCATGGCTACCATATAGTGACATCTTACTCTTATCAAATGAGCCTACGTCATCAGCTGTGATGAGGAGAGCTCAGTTCCCGGTTATAATTAGCATGAATATGCATGAAGCGGTGCATATAGCCGTGTAGTTATCAGTTTTATGACGTGACAAGATCATTCCTAGCAACCAACAGAGCAATTTACTAGCCGTTAACGTCGTACAGGCAATATCAGATTTGGCGATCTTAGATAACAAATGACAGGGAAGAATATCGCGAAAGGTTTTGGGGGGTTCTCACCCCGCAATAAGAGTTGGATTCATTTACAGGTAGGCCCAGAAAAGTATTCAAGAAATTGAAAAGTTACGTTTTCTCGTATTTTAGGTATAATTTTTTTATGGTTTGTATTTGGAGTGGGTATCCATGTACACTTGCGGACACATAAAATACATAAAATGGTGTTTTATGAAATTGAAAATTCAATTCAAGTAAACCTACCGTACTCACATTCAACCACTAATTTGTTGATGTATGATGCGTGAACTGCGTATGCACATTGCTAGATTTAGTTCTTATGTTATAATATCAGTATGTTTTCTTCAAGATGTATTTTGATACAGCTTGATCAAACATTTTATATGACCGCAAGTGTACTTGTAAAATATTGAGTATTTTTTTATTTTTCCAATGACAGCAGTTATTATTCTCTTGTGATGTTCCTTGGACATGAAGTAATGTCCAACAGACTGTATCCCAAATACTGAAACTGTAAGTACAGTAATGAAGATGTGTCGATGGCCAACTATGTTTCAACCTCGTTGAATCATCGGTTCCTCCCCAAGAATGTGTGCCTGCCATCCGACACTGGTGAAGCTGTTTCTACTGCGTCCAAGAAGGACTCTCCACGTAATTCATCAGCGAAGATGACCTTAGATAAAATAGGGGTGGTTACAGCTCCTGGTCTTACCCCTCCACTCATCACACATACACCGCCCGTCAGTGAAGCTTCTCTCGGCGCCATGGCCCCTATCGCCGGTACCAACACGTTATTCCCGAGCCCCGAAGACGACGACCACCATTTGTCCACCGCGACCATGCATAACACGTCGGCCAGAAACTCCTTACCGGAAATCTCGTCCACCGACATGCCTTCGGTGAGCGGTCAACGTAAAAGACGCGGCACTTCTTTCCTCCACCTGAACATTCCGGAGCAGAGCAGCTGGACTGCCGGTATCATCGGGAGCGCTCCGGTATCGCACTTCCAGGGCCTGACGTCGCATCTCCACCTCCCGTCGTTCATGCTGACGCCGGCGGCAAACGACGGGACCAATCGGAAGTTCAGCTTTGCGATGGGGTTGAGGCGATTGTCGCAGACGGTCAGTTCTTCTTGGTCGGTGTGTTTGTGTGTGTGTGTACGTGCTAGACGTGATAACATAGCTCTTCGACGATAACAAGTTCTTGACGATCGCTAGACGTGGGACGGTGGTTCTACTTGATGATATGAGTTGGCGTAGTTTTAGACGAAGTTTTTATGGTTCGACAATACTTGTGTGATGTGAAGTAGATTCTAACAATGTTTTTTTTAGAGTTTGTGTTCTAATATCTGCTTGACTCGAAATGAAAACTATGTTGCATCTTGCAACTCCTTGTCATGGTCGAAAGATATACCACCAAGACAGATCACTTTTATGTTTGAACGAGAGTAACTCTCCGTGAATACCTCCATTCCCCTCGTTGACGTCTGTGATTATTACCTATACTTGTGACTGCTTGGTAACAGTACAATCCAACATGCCGTAGCGCTCACTTGCGGGCGGCATAGGCATTACAGGTGTTACACGTGAGGGGGTTAGAAGAGAATGGTGATAAAGTTGAGGTCAGTTTTATTTTAAAATTGTGTGACATGTCTTGGAAGTATATCTTACGTCGATGCCCTCGTTGAAGTAGACGGTTCAATTCGACATTTATGTAAATTGATCTGTAGTGGTATTCTTGCTGTCATGAGTGTTGCTATAGGTCACCAGGTCATAATATCAAATCTTGGAATTGTTACGTATCTGTTACCTGGTTTTCAGAATATGTTACAATAATTAATGTGGTCACACAGAGGTATAAAATTGTACCCTGAACCGACGGTAGTTTTACCGACGCAATTAACCACATCGTTGACGTGCCGTTAAGCCCCAGTATTTATTCATTCATTATTGTTACAAGCTTTAAGCCTCATTCATGGTAACACATTTGCATGTTCTTTTTCTGTACCAGTAAGTTACGTGAACAGGTCAGAAAATCTACGGAAAGTTTCTGACCGAGTCAAGTAACTTGGTGGGACGGAAAACTGTGCAATCAAGCTACTATGAATATGGCTGTAGACGGGGAAGTTAGTGTCATGGACATTTTGAGAAAACAAAACAAGCTAAAAATATTGTTCAAGACTACGTGGGAGTCGATTTATTGAAATATAATTTTTTTGTGATGCCTTTTGAATGGTTTGAGGTATCAAAATTCTAATACGGAGTCTAATATCTATTTCGGTTGTAATCATATACATATAGGTAGGCAACCACCAGCACTCATTACTGTAAGTATAGTGTGTACTAATATTTTCTCTTTATTGTGTAGAACTATTTATGTACAAAATAAGAATTCTTGATTTTTTTCTGCACTCTGTGCGTTCTAACATAACACAAACAACTTTAACTCTACCTGAAATAATTGACTGAGGGAAGCAAATATCCTCAACCTTTCTATGGTTTCTTCGTTAGAACTGTTTGCATCTCAGTTTGGTCTTGCTCTGAAGGTCAAACAGGACTAATATTTTGCGTTTGGAAAAATATTATAATGTAAGATTCAACCCCGAATAGTTTCTGAAAATAATCGAGAAGAATCGATTCGCAGTCTTTAGAGACAAAAAGTCAAATCTATTTCAAATTCATAAATTGATTTGGATTTGGAATTTGACTCGGTAAATACGATACCAAGGTAACTGATTGAAAATAACTTTGTGCAAAATATGTTCCAAAACACTTGAAAGTTATCTCGAGTCACAATCAACTTGATAGGAACTTGAAGTTGTATAATTGGCCCGTCCGGAAGTCAAGTCGGGTGTGGGTTCGAGTCCTACGTAAGACATAGAGTGTTTGTAAACAGCTGTTGCTGGGATTGCTGTCATTTTAATATGAACTATATAACTGTTAAAAGTGAGATATTGAAACATCGGAAAATTGCTGTCCAATTTAAAAATCATCATTGTGGAAAGAAATTGCTTCAATTAGGGCCTAAGTTTTTTTAATAAATGTCAATAATCACGTACAATAACTGCCAAATCAAGTAAAATACTGTTTTTTAATATCTGTCTAGTTACGGTATGAGGGCATCTATTTTCCATAGTTTCCATATTTCAGAAAGCCTCTAAATGTGTTATATATATTAAATATATTAGCCATGGAACTAATGAATGGAGAATACTAACTGATAATTAAGTGATAATGATCATAAATGACAGTGTGGTACTGAATGTTCGTTGTTGTGAAACTAGTGTTAATTTTAGATTCCACTGCAGTGAAGAAGATCCTAGATATAAGCAGGCATGCTGGAATTTCATATTCATTAGTAGGCCTATACCAACATAATCATTCATGTAAGCGCAACTGATCTGTAAAGTTGTTACGCACTAACGATTTTTCTGTTTGTTCCTCGAGTTGTTTCCTTTTGTTTACAGTAAAATCAAACTAGTGATCACATTGCTGTATTTAATAAGTAGCATTTAAGATGAAGTCAAGTACTGGTGATATTACAAGTATATCACATTACTTAATAATTAAGTACCGGTACCTTGGTTTTTATTATGTAATATCACTATCAGTAAAGATAAAGATGATTGAGAATGCCACTGCATTGCGATGTAAGGTTCTTAATTATATTCCCAAGAGAACACTAGAGAGAGTAAGAAGTGCTTTCCGAAGGTATTGACAGATTAACACAATGAATTTGACAGATGTCACATAATTTCTGTTGTTTGTATATATCAGTAATTGAAAGTGTTGTGTTAATCAATCCAGTGTACTTGTACACACGAGATATAGCGGTTGTCTACCATCATAACAGACACAAATATGACCGGGTTATACAGTGAAACCTCGATCTATCCTTAAAAAGTAACCATGTAAAAACATCCCTGCAGGAAAACGATCTATATTGAACAAATTAACCTTACAAACATAAAAACGACCATTTGTGTAGCTGTGGTATTTTGAGGTCCAATAATTTGACAGTGAGGTTCTTTAAAGACAAATTTCACATTTCACATCTTTCCAAATTCTAGATGAGATTCATCAATTTGTTGTATACATAATTATATTAAATTGCGCTCCCGCGCCTTGACCTTGGTGTCAACGAAAAGATAATGAATACAAAAAAAGTATCTGGTTTGAAGAGAAATCAAAGTTCCCCGCAATCATTGAATTTTTTACTTACTCATTTTGTAGACGACGTTCTCCTTTCGTGGATGCAAGTACACGAACAATAATTCGGTTCTGAGCTAGGACGTTCTGCGTTTTCAGACTTTGCATCGTAGCGAATCGATGGTGTCGCTCTGTTTCCGCTCGCTCGTCACGTACATCAGCGATGACAATCTCACGGGGCTTCAGAACTTCCTGGAGAACAAGCGCGTGCAAGTGGACGACCACGACGAGAACGGTGTCACGCCGTTGATAGTCGCCGCTACCAAGGGCAAGTTGCCCTTCGTCAGGGAATTCATCAATCACGGAGCGGACGTCAACCTAGAGGATGCGGTTAGTAGAGAAAAAGACCCGTACCGTTCATCCGTACTTGAGTGACCACAGAGATCCAGCGTGATACTTAATACAAATATACGATGAATGGAATTTTTTTTAGAAATTTAGGTCATTTATAAAAAGCGATGATTTTTCCTTGGGCCTATAAAATTGATGGATGGTTAGGTCTACAAATTATTTTTTAAATAAGGATCAGCTCTTAAAGACTCCGTTAGAATTTTAAGAAATCATTTGTATAGTTAACGTCTCACTGTATCACCTTTTAATTTTGTATTCACTTAATCTCCTTATTATTCTATTCAATCCCATTTCAAATTCCACATTTTTCTATTCAATCAGTTCTCTTTTATGTACTAATACTGTATGTAATATTTTCAATCTATTTCTCTCTATTATTCTATGTATTTTTTATATTGATTGCTATCCTGTTTGCTAATGTATAGTCAGGGACCAATAAAGGTTTTTTCTTCAGTATATTTTGTCTTCTGATGAGGCATATAAAAAACTGTAGGGGACATTGAAAAACTACTAGTTGGCAACCAGATTGGTGATTTTTCAATTCTTTCCAATTTACAGCGTTTTTCATAAAGATATAGGCCTACCTAGTGTAGGGTTAACATCATATACAACTACGGTCAGTACTTGGCAGTCAAAGTTCTTAAATAGTGTTTTTGCTGGACTAAACAATTGCTCGCGTTTTGACAACTGACAGTTTGTGTTTGTTTCCTTGCTTCAGGACAATTGGTCTGCGCTCCTCTTCGCTGCCAAGGAGGGTTACCTGGATATCTGCATCGAACTGCTCGATCATGGAGCGGATATGGAGCACAAAGACATGGTTGGTGATTTTGATCATTATTAGTACGATTTCTATTTTCTATCCATATCCAATCTATATTGAAATGATTCCATTAGATTTTCAATCATCTCGATAACGAAAATGAATTCGATATAAAATGAACGAACAGCCTAGACTGTTTCTTCTCATTTTGTCAGGTTGACCACATTCCCACTTCCTTCCCACTATCCTTCCCATTACACAAAAAACCTTCATCTCATCATCCCATCATCTCATTAATCTTCCATCAGATGCCAATAGATCTTCACTATCATCACAGTGTGTCGTTGAACCCAATATCTGAAAAAATGAATAATTTATTCATTGTGGGTCCCCTAATTACTTCTTTGTTTTTGCAATTTTTCCCTAGTGTTATATATTTAAATCAAGTGTGAAACCATTTTTTAGGCATATTTTTAAATATTTCGTTGTTGAATGGATTCTAACAATTGATTTGAATTATTTATATGTATATGAACAACTGCATATTTACATACAGCTATGCCTTTTGAAAATGTACATATACCGTAATTACAGTATTCAATTAACCGTAATAAATTCTTGATTTCGTTAATTTTATTATTTCAATTTCTTTTTCAAGTACGTTTGTTGTTTTTGTAGGGCGGGTGGACAGCGCTCATGTGGGCCACGTACAAGGGTCGCGGCGAGGTGGCAGCGCTGTTGCTGGAGCGGGGCGCGGAAGCGAACGCCGCGGGCAACTTCCACATCTCGTCGCTGCTGTGGGCTGCCGGGCGCGGACACACGCCCGTCGTCAGGGATCTCATCCGTCATGGCGCCAAGGTCAACATGGGGGACAAGGTGAGTCCGTTTACTCGCTACGGATCGGTTATGTTTAGTGATGGGTATAGTCCAGGAATTTATAATTTGGGGAATTTTTTCCCAGGAAATTTGTGGGATTATTCCCAAATGGGAATTTTCAGGGAATATATTTTTTTCTTGTTTACATTCACTATAGAATGAAAAACACATACAGAAATGTATTCAAAAGTACCAATATTCTTCCTTCATTATGGCTGCGTATATTGAATATATGGGCTGATATATGGGTTGATCGCGCGTCACGGAGATAGCCGAAGACACACGATTAGCGAGGCCCTTAGCATCAGATCTATTACATAGTCTGAGCCGGTAACATAGCTTCCTCTAGCGTGCAATACGAAATTGACTATATTCTGAGTGGGAAAAACGCCTTTTTAGTTGATCCGAATTTTTATAAACCGAAATCATTCTTTTTGGGTCCTCTCGATTTTGGATTAACAAGAGTTTACTGTATAGAAAATAGAGCACGTTATTGACATAGTTTTTGTTTTACAGTATGGCACTACTGCGTTGGTGTGGGCCTCCAGGAAAGGATATGCAGAGATCGTTGAATGTCTTCTGAACGCTGGAGCCAACGTGGACACAGCTGGAATGGTAATCTCAAAAAACGTATTTCCGTATTATCTCAAAACAGATTGAATTCACAAAAATAGAATGTCATATCAATTAAAGAGCATAAAATCGTCTTGGAGATGTGAACTTTTCGTTAGATTACACTGGTTTTTGAAAATGTTGATAAATTTCTCGATTCGTGTAAGCACCGTACATTCACCCCCTTAATAAACCACTAGAAATAACGTGCTAGGGCAAGCTAGCTCCAAGAGCCTAGGACATTGATTGGTTAAAGGGCATCACAACCCTGCTACTAGATTTTAATGAATAATGATGATATCAATTTCCATAATTAGACAAGCTTTAGCGAGGATTCAATTTGACTTACTGAAAAAAATTGATGTTCGTTTTGATGTTTTTTTTTTTTTTTTTTTTTTTTTTGTTGGTTCTCTAAAAGTCAAACGACTACAGCTATCAACTTCAAACTTTTTTTCAATATGGTTCCTCACCTAACTTAGTTCTGTATAGTTTTGTGGTAACTTTTATTTTTATAATTTTAGAAATTTCAAAAATACCCATTAGAATAACACAGTGGAAAAAAAGGAAAATATTTTTATTTTCCCAAAAAACGAAATTTTGCATGAAGTTAAATATTAAATTTTGATACACATTTCTGGAAATTTTCAGCTTGATCGGGTCAGCCATTTCGAAGAAAAAACATAAAATGTGCTAAATTGGTACCACTCGAAGCAGTTTTACCCATAGGCCCTACTATTACTAGCCGCTCGTCTAACAACGCATATATGGCGTTTTCCTAGTTTTAGAGACTGGAACTGGAAACTGGAACTGGAAATCAGTAAGGGTCTTCAGATTCAGTTTTCCTCTTTCTGTCTCCTTGCAAACCAATAACCCGACGTTTGCTTGTCTAGTACTCGTGGACAGCGCTCCTGGTGGCGACGCTGGGCAACCACGTGGACGTTGTGAGCCAGCTGCTGGGACACAAGCCGAACGTGAACGCGCTCGACAAGGACGGCTGCACGGCGCTAACGATCGCGTGCAAGGAGGGCTACCACGAGATCGCCGTCGCCCTTCTCAACGTCGGCGCGTACATCAACATCCAGGACCGGGCCGGCGACACGAACCTTATACACGCGGTCAAGGGCGGGCATCGGAGCGTCGTCGAGCAGCTGCTCAAGAAGTACGCGGACGTAGACATCTGCGGGAAGGTCAGTGTAACGTTCGTACTGGGATGTCAGTGTAACGTTCGTAATATGTCTATTTAATATGTCGGTATGTCTATTTGGATGAAAACTTATTGAGTGAAAAATGTACAGTAAAAAGCATAAACTGTAACGACAAGGGGAAAATATTGTATAGACGTACGAATGTGGATGCCAAAATATTATCTACTAACTTAGTGAGTGTCTTTGTTTCTTATTCATGGAAGTATCGTACAACAGGCCACGTCAGAGATGCGTGTAACAGTGGCTGCCGTGAACCGTTGTTCAGGAGACCGGGGTTCGATTCCTGCCATGGTCGACCATCTTTTATCGTGTTTTCCTTCTGTTGTCAAGGAGAATACTGGGTACGTTGCTTAACGACAGGCTATGAAGAAAGTTATTTCTATTTATTCCTCATTCTGACTATAACGTATTTCAACTATTTACACAGAGAATGTGTTGTATTTTTTCCTCAGAAACGATTTCTGGAATCGGAAGTGTTTTTCCATTTTCGTTAAAAACCTTTTCAAATGTTTCATAAATCCCCTAGATACGTTGATTTTCGACCCCAAATATATGTGTCATCAGTAGGCCCACAGTGCGTCGTTAACTTGAAACCCAATAAGAATAAATAAAAATAAATAATGCCATGTAATATAGCTCTAGTGCCTATTGTCTAGGTTTGCAGTGGGACACCGGTGTGATAGAATCGGAATCAACGGATGACCTTGTACTTGGGCACACAATAACTTGCCTTTTCTCATCTTTCAGGACAGGAAGACGGCGGTGTATTGGGCTGTTGAGAAGGGAAATTTTGGCATGGTCAAGCTGCTGCTGAGTGCCAATCCAGATCTGGAGCTCTCTACTAAGGTTCGTACTGCAGTCGTCCTCTGTCAAATAAATGATTGTTTCACGTAACGTTGAATAACTGGATATAATTGATGTCTAGTGATACTGTGTGGCAGAATTGTAACTTGAGTGAGTGCCATTGTATTTCTGGTTGGTATATTTAGAATAGAGCATATATTATACGTAGGCCGTATGTATGTCTCAGACATGTCTCATTGTTCTGTACAAGTTGCATATGTGGCTACAAACCCGAGCATGCGCACGACTCGATAAACGTGTAAGATAGGCTCGGCAAAGAGACAGCGTGTGTGTGTGCGCAACGCAAAATATAAGGCAATGAGGCAAAATATCGTCTTCTGCTAGAGAAACTTGACATCAATTTATAGATAAAAATAGAGATGGACAATATTTCCTTTCCTTTTTTTTTTCGTAGGGTAGACCCTGGGAGGGAAACCAGTATGTGAAGAAAGATATGTGATTTTCATGCGTGTGGTTGGCACTTCTGTGAGCTCACAAACACAGCTGATTGAAACCAGGTGGCAAGAGTGTTGAGTTGTTTCGTTTCCTCTTAGGACGGCGATACGGCTCTGCTCCGAGCCGTCAGGATACGGAATGCCGACATCGTCCAGCTGCTGCTCGACAAGAAAGCCAAGGTCGCGGCTGCCGACAAGAAGGGAGACACGGCGCTGCATATCGCGATGAGAGCTCGCTCAAAGGTAGAATAGTTTCTCTAGTTTGTACCCCTGAAAAATGTACTGACGAGGTTCCACTTTAGGTTCCACTCTCATCTTCAGTTTAAAAATACCCAATACAGATATGGCAAAAAAACTTGGAAATATTTTCACCCAAAAATATTAAAACTTATAAGCAAAATAATTACCCTCTCACCTTACTCATCTTATAATGCATATCCTGCATTTTTTACCGGTATACCATATATAGCAGTTAGGAGGTCCAGGAATGCATTGTCGGGAAACGGTTACAGTGAAACTCTAGCTATTGTTTTTCAAGGAACCTGGAAACATGAACCATGCATGCAAGAAAACAATCCATGCAGGAATATTTAATATTAGTTATATGGGAGTAGGGTGGAACACAATAAATGATTGAAGCAGGAAAACGCTGGATCTGGGAACTTGCTTCAAAGTTTCACTGTATATATAAAACGTGTAACCTAACCTGAATGTTAATCTTGGATTTACAGTATTACAGAAGATATTCTTCTGAATGGTATATCCACTACAGTATGTTCAGACAAAAAATGGATAGTTTATTCTATTATTCTATTAATAGTTTACCGTATTCACTTCTTTCGCAACGTCCAACCACCCATTTCCATTTCCAGGGCATCGTCGAAGTGCTGCTGCGAAACCCGAAGAACAGCCAGCTGTTGTATCGACCGAACCGTCTGGGCGAGACGCCGTACAACATCGACATCAACCACCAGAAGACGATCCTCGGCCAGATCTTCGGCGCCCGCCGGCTCAACACCAACGAGGACAACGAGAACATGCTGGGCTACGACCTGTACAGCAGCGCGCTGGCGGACATACTCAGCGAGCCGTCCCTGTCCATGCCCATCACCGTCGGGCTGTATGCCAAGTGGGGCAGCGGCAAGTCCTTCCTGCTGGACAAGCTCAGAGGTGACGCCCCTTTATTTCAAGAATCTCTATTTGTGATGGATGATATGAGATATGAATGGCAATATAGAGACAAGAAAACATGGCTTTTTTTATAATGTTAGAAATAATAATAGAATGGGATGGTAAGATCGCCCTTGTAGGACCCCGTGGTGATCATACTCTTATCCTTAGGCTTAATAGGGGAACAATGATTTTGAATCAAGTTTCGATTTTATTAAAAAATATATATTGGGTTCAACGATGCACTGTAATGATAGCGAAGATCTATTGGCTTTGGATGGATGATTTGTGTGATGGTTGGATGATGAGATGAAGGTTCCTTGGATAATGAGAAGGATAGTGGGGAGGAAGCGGTTGTGGTCTATATTGTGGGAACCATTCCGACATTAGCCTAGACTACAGAGGGAAACCACGAAAAATCCTTATAAAGATGATCGGCGGCGGGGATCGAACCGGGTTTGAAATTCCCCTCGCCTCCCAGATCACATGAAGCGAGCGCGTTGACCACTGCGCTACATGTGCCGGTCAATATTCGTTATTAAAGTACTGGTACCAATTTTTATTTCCAACGGCAACCGTAGTTTCGATATATTTTAATCCTTGATTCAATATCAAATAATGATTGATAAAAGTTGTTATAATTGTAAATGACGGGAATAAGAACTGTACCTTCCTCCATTTAGTATTGTGTAGCTAAGCGATATCTGAAACTACAACTGGCGAGTGTGTTTTGCGTTCCAGAGGAGATGAAGAACTTTGCCCGCCAGTGGGTTGACCCCGTGTTCCAGTTCACGTCGCTCATGTTCCTGGTCGTGGTCCACGTGGCCATGATCGTCGGCGTCGTCATCGGCCTCGCCTCACAGTCGTGGATCATCGGGCTCAGCTGCGGAGCCGCGCTCGTCGTCCTCGTCTACACATTCCTCGTCTTCGTCTGGTACGGCAGTCAGAAGTGAGTGGCCAGCATCGTGATCACTATACTTAGAACAAATAAACGACTGTGTGGTTAATACACTGAACTCAACTCCGGCCCGTGGGACCTTTTGAAATGGTCTGTGGTATGATCTTAATAACCACGATCAAATCTATTTTATTTAGTATAATATTCTGTGTAGCCAAATTGAGAAGATATTTTGTAAGGGTTGAACTGTTGTCTAAGGCCAATGCTACTTTTTTGTTTTTTAAATATAAGTCCTAGGCCTACAGAAAAGCTTTTAAAAAAATGTTAAGCGTCGGGAATTTTTTTAAACTATGAACGTTTGAACTAACATTTTTGCGATAATTCCCGACAAAATATTCGGGTAGCTATACGACTGCACTTCGGCACTTTCCTACCGTTTGGCTTGTGACAACAGGCGCACCAATTTGGCCACGTTGTGCGCTTCCCCGCATGCGCCACCTTTGTTGAACAGATCTAAATCACGACATAAGGACATAAAGTGCAAGTTGAATCATTAAATTTTGATTAAAAAAAAAAATGTTGTAAAAAGCTCGAATAAGGGTGTCTAAAAATTATGTTGTTTGTATAGCGACGTACCATATTGAAAACGAGGGAAAAATAAATTTAAAGTATTGGTCAATTAACTGTGTGTCCCACCTCAACTCTTCCCATAAAAAAGTAGCCCTCCAAGATATCTAGTCAGAAAGCTCTGAACTAATGTCCCGCTTGAATATATTGTAATAACTTCAACCCTAGTCGTGAACCGTCTTAGCCTCCAGTGACACGTTTGCGCTTGCAGGTACGACTGGTACTGGCCGTACAACCTGACCGTCGCGCTGACCCGCAAGGTGAACTCCACCAAGCTGGTGCTCCAGGTGATGTTCTGCCACCCGCCGGGCTCCCAGTGGAACGACGGGCTGGGCGCGCAGCCGATCCGGTTCTACTTCACGGACCAGACTCGCGTCAGTAGCACGGCGGGCGGGGAGAACTCCGTCGTCCAGATGCTCGGATCGCTGTACGACTCGATCGAGAGCGACTACGGGGCGTTCTCGACGCGGCTCTATCGGGCGTTCAGGCCTAAAGCAGGTACGCTGTAGCACCTGAACTGGTGGGGGTATTATAGCTCAGTATTACTCCTCGCCTGACTAGCTCGTAGTGGAGATATATTTTTTTTATTCAAATCAACGCTTCGAAGTTATAATACACCAAACTTTTATTTATAACAAAAGAAAACCGTACACGATATTTAGAACCTTCCTCTCTCTCTCCCAAAACTCAACTAAACTGATGTGTTTTTGCTGTTTTTTTCCTGCCCTCACATTTATCTACTCCGAGTTATCCTCTAGATGCACTAGTAGAGGAGGGGGGGGGGGGGGGGCAGGACTCATAGGACATGAATAAAAGACAAGGTAACAGTATGATATGGAATGATAGTAACACCTGAATGATTGATTGAATGAATGAATGAATGAATGAATGAATGAAAGTCGAGTGAATAAAACTGTCTAGGTTTATACCAAACCCTCTTGTTGTTAGGCCTGTTGTTAAGGAATCATCCCATATTGACCTGAACGACAGAGGGAAACCCCAGTCAGGAAGGTCAACCATGGCGGGAATCGGACCTCGGTCTCCTGAATGACGGTTCAGTGTGGTAGCCACTCGACCACTCATCTCAGTGCTACTGCTGTCTTCTAATTTGCGTTATTAACTAAGAGAGAGTTGCTTACCATATTGTCTTTTTCAGCCAAGTCTACGTCAACGTGGCGTTGGAGACGGCTCTGTTGTATTCCGTACAGTATTATCTTCGAGCTGACGTTCACATGCCTGTTGGTCGGTGTCACGATACTCACAATGTATCTCGTCAATCTGCCGGACTACGCCAACGAGACCGGGTGAGTCCTAGAAGAATCTAGTGCTCACATAATCTAGTGTAGCCAAGATAATTCTGATATAGTTGTGTCCAAAGAAGAAGCTAGGGTACAGTAAACCCTCGTCAATCCAAATACTGTTGATCCAAAATTGTATATATTTGTAATTTTCAATCACAGACGTGCTTTAGGCATGTAATTCCGCATTCCCGCGTACCTGTAAAACCAATTCTTAATGAAGAATAATTCCAATATTCGTCGCCAAACAATATAGGTACATGAAATAATAATCGAGCAACCCAAAATCCTAGCCAAAACTATTCATATACAATTTTAAAAAGTGAAAAAGTAGCCCATGGTGGAGCCGCCCCGGTGGCTAAGTCAATTATCGCTAGCGATAGTAACTGAAGTCACCGTTGGGCGTGGGTTCGAGTCGCGCATAAGGCATGGGTTTTTGTAAACGTCCTTTCACCTATCATCACTTCATCGTTTCATTATCATCCGCTCATTCGTACCCCTGTATAACCTAGCTGTTGGTGGGGTCGTTAAGCAACATTAAAAAGAAAAAAAGCGAAAAAAAAAGCCCATGGTGGGAGTCGAACCCTTAGATCCTAGCGTACGAATCCGATGCCGTAACGCTGAGCTGAACTTGATGATGGTTATAAGAATGTTTGAAAGATATCATTTGGAATATATGTGTTCTCGTTCTTGTACACACGTCTGCGAGTGTTCAGGGGCGTGGCCTACCCGCTGTATTGACCGCCTGCGCTTGTCCTCCAGGAAGGAAACGATCGACGAGATGACGGCCCAGATCGTGCTGATCACGATCGGGCTGCTGTTCGGCGTCGGCCTGCTGTCCAACCTGTACACGTGGAGCCACATGCTCCAGGCGCTGTTCTTCTCCCAGCGACGCCACCTGCAGCGCACCATCGCGCGCCTGGACACGCTCAAGTCCGAGGGATTCCTGCAGGCGCTCAGGACTGAGGTGGCGCTCATGACGGAAATGGTACGATTGGATTTGACTCGTGAAAATTCGATGAATTGATTCCCTTTCATTTTAAAATCTCCACAGTGGAACCTCGATGTATTGTTCGTGCATCCATTGTTTTTCCGCTCTTTTATAATGCATTTTTTCCTATACATCTCTCATATAAACAATGCTAAATTTTTCTGGATCGATAGTTTTGTTTCCCTCGTTCTTTGCATAACGATAGATAGAGGTTTCACTGTATTAGATTTCAAAAGTAGGCTAATGTATCAGGCATCAATCATTTCTAAAGCTTATTGCAAAACTTGGGATTCTAACCTAACCTAACCAACCACCATGCTTTGCCGAGCCGGGGGCTTGGGCATGCAGTCGTTGGCGGCAACGTCGTAATGCGTGCGGGCCATACTGAAATTGACTAATTTTTTTTTTAAGTTTTTCTATAATCTAGGAATATAATTTACAAGTAAGCAGTCCTATGTTTGTTTATTGAGCACAGTAATTATCAATTATCACACGGTTGAACGGATTTGTTGTTACTCTTGCAGGTGAAATGTCTGGACAGTTTCACCGGGCAGCAGACGCGTCTGACGGTGATCGTCGACGGGCTTGACAGCTGTGAGCAAGACAAGGTTCTCCTCGTGCTAGACGCGGTCCACATGCTCTTCTCCGACACCACCTCCCCCTTCATCGTCATACTGGCCATCGACCCGCACATCATCTCCAAGGTAACTACTCGTCCACTTGCTCCTCCCCCTTCATCGTCATACTGACCCACACATCATATCCAAGGTAACTATTTCTTCATCACCTAAAGTTACGTCGTTCGTCGCTCTCATTCTTGGAGCGCTGCTAGTAGTCAAGCTGAAGACTTGGCTAATAACCAGGCAAGCATCCATCTTACCATCGACTGAAGCACAATCGCTGAAACGATTTCCAGCACTCTTAGCTGTGATTGCCTGTACTAGAGGGTGAGGGGCTGTGGGGAGGGTAGAGACAAAGGAGTGGGGATGAATCTTGATTCAACGTTGGGTGAACTGTCTTTGTATATCTTCAGTCTATGATGTAACTAATTTGAGAATGATTGAGGAATAGATCTGCATAATTAAACTGATGGAAAATGTAATGTAACATACTACTAATTTAATTCCTTTCTTGCTCTCATGGTCAGATTGCCACGCAGGTCAGTATGAATGTTAAGTTTCGTACATGTAAGTTCTACGTATGTTGTGTGTTGCTAGCGTTGCGTCTACTGTTGGACCTTTCTTATAAGTGTGGTTATGGTTGTCTGTTCCGTTCGTTGACTGTTTCTCTTCACCCATTCATATAACCGGACTGCTCTGCTGGCTCAGTCTGCTAAGGCACTGCTTTAGAGACTGAAGTCAATTGTCAGGCATGGTTTAGACTCTGGAGTCCCAAATGGGGCATTTTTTATTTTTACAAATCATTTTATCACCCGGTCATTCATACCCCCAAATATCTTGGTTGTGGTTGGTTCGTTGGGCAAGCCATGAATAACGGTCATCATTTGGCAAAAAAACTGTTTATGCCAGAGTTTTGACGACATCACTGTAAATGAAAGATTGGTTTTTAAAGGTGTTAAAAATTCAGATATATTATCAACTGGAGAAGCCAATGGTCAAATTGGAAAGAATCATTACTGTCTCTGTTTGCTCGAGTAACTGTCACCAACCAGTAAGTGGTATTCGGACAGCTTCTTGCCTCAAATCAAAAAGTCAGGTAGAATGTGGAATTTTCCGTTCATAAGCCCATAGTTGTTCACCAAGAATTTACGCCTACTGTTTTTTTAGTATTTGCTAGAAAATGCTACATTCCACGTTAAAAAAAAAGCAGCCAAACCTGAATGTGAATGCTATATTCCTACAACCGAGGGGTTTACAACTCGAAACTTTGGTGTACACCTGATTTCAGATTTCAGGTGATTTCAGGGATTTCAGGGATTTCAAGTGATTCCAGGGATTTTAAGTGATTTCAGGTGATTTCAGAGATTTCAGGTGATTTCAGGTGATTTCAGGGATTTCAGATGATTTCAGTGATTTCAGTGATTTCAGGTGATTTCAAGTGATTTCAGGTGATTTCAGGATTTCAGATGAATCCAGGGATTTCAGGGGATTTCAGGTGATTTCAGAGATTTTGGGTGATTTCAGATGATTTCAGGTGATTTCAGATGATTTCATGGATTTCAGGTGATTTCAGGGATTTCAGGTGATTTCAAGTGATTTCAGGTGATTTCAGGGATTTCAGGTGATTTCAGGGATTTCAGATCATTTCAGGTGATTTCAGGTGATTTCAAGTGATTTCAGGTGATTTCAGGGATTTCCGGTGATTTCAGGGATTTCATGGATTTCAGGTGGTTTCAGGTGATTTCAGGTGATTTCAGGTGATTTCAGGTGATTTCAGAGATTTCAGGTGATTTCAGAGATTTCAGGTGATTTCAGAGATTTCAGGTGATTTCAGGTGATTTCAGATGATTTCAAGTGATTTCAGGTGATTTCAGGTGATTTCAGGTGATTTCAGGTGATCTCAGGGATTTCAGGTGATTTCAGGGATCTCAAGTGATTTCAGGTGATTTCTGGTGATTTCAGGGATTTCCGATGATTTCAGGTGATTTCAGGGATTTCAAGTGATTTCAGGTGATTTCTGGTGATTTCAGGGATTTCAGATGATTTCAGGTGATTTCAGGGAATTCAAGTGATTTCATGGATTTCAGGTGATTTCAGGTGATTTCAGGAGATTTCATGGATTTCAGATGATTTCAGGTGATTTCAGGGATTTCAGGGATTTCAGGTGATTTCAGGGATTTCAGGTGATTTCAAGTGATTTCAGGGATTTCAGGGATTCCAAGTGATTTCATGGATTTCAGGTGATCTCAGGGATTTCAGGTGATTTCATGGATTTCAGGTGATTTCATGGATTTCAGGTGATTTCATGGATTTCAGGTGATTTCAGGGTTATTTCAGGTGATTTCAGGGATTTCAAGTGATTTCAGGGATTTCAGGGATTTCAAGTGATTTCAGGGATTTCAGGTGATTACATGGATCTCAGGTGATTTCAGGTGATTTCAGGTGATTTCAGGGATTTCAAAGGGATTTCATGGGATTTCATGGCAAGTGTACACCTGATTTCAGGAGTTGTTAACCCCTCGCCTACAACTACATATTAGCCCTATGAATTGCCTTGTTCAACTGCTATGTCAGTTCTCTAAGCTGTAGTCTAGTACTGTCGTCTGTAACTCGTGACTCCACTGACCACTATCAATTTATCCTATGTATTTCTCTTGGAATTCAATTATTTAACCTTGTAAATGTACAGTGAAACCTCTATGCACTGTTCCCGAATCCATCGTTTTCCTGCTTGTATCATTCATTTTTCCTAACCCCACTCCCATATAATCAATGTTAAATTTTTCTGGATGGATCATTTTCCTGCATGGATGGTTTTATTTTCATGGTTCTTTGAAAAACGATGGATAGAAGTTTCACTGTATGGATTTGTTCTTCTTCATCAATATAAAATCTTCAATACGTCTATTAATACATTTTTACAAATATAAAAAAACATAGGCATACACATTGTCTAAAGTATTGTTCTAGACTTCTAGTGATTCCTTCAAGAGAGAGTTTGCAAGCGGAGCAAGTATTCGTGGCAATGTACGTTTATCTAAACCTGTCTCGCGTTTGTTTTCCAGGCGGTGGAGATCAACAGCCGTCGACTGTTCAGCGAGTCCAACATCGGCGGCCACGACTATCTACGCAACATGGTCCACCTGCCGTTCTTCCTCCAGAACTCGGGTCTGCGCAACGTCAAGGTCGCGCAGCAGACCGCGCAGCACCTGCGCAAGAACACGGGCGGCGGCTGGAGCGAGACGGAGGAGAACCACAACTTCGGGGCGTCGACCAGCGTACTGGGCGTGTCCTCGGTAACCTACCTCATTCTCTTTCCTAGCAGTCAACTCAATAGGTGTAATTTGTAATTCAGTATACTAGGAAAATGTGCGTTGTTAGACGAGCGGATCTATGCGAAATTAGGTCAAAACTGCTTCAAGTGGTACCAATTTAGCACATTTTATGTTTTTACTTCAAAATGGCTGCTCCGTTCAAGCTGAATTTTTTTAGAAATGTGTATCAAAATGTAATTCAACTCCACGCAAAATTTCATTTAATTGGAAAACAAAAATATTTTCTTTTTTTTCCGCCATGTTATCCTAATGGGAGTTTTTGAAATTTCTTGAATTCATAAAAAAAAAGTTACTCCCCAATAATGCCACAAAACTATACAGATCTAAGTTAGATGAGGAACCGTATTGAAAAAAAGTTTGAGGTTGATAGATGTAGCCGTTTGACCTGTGGAGAACCGACAAAAAAACATGAAAAAAAAAAAAAAAAAAAAAAACCTTAAAAACAAACACCAATTTTTTTCAGTATGTCAAATTGAATCCTCGCTAAAGCTCGTCTAATAAGCCTGTATTAGATATTAGCGAATATCCAATCGATATTATTGATTGTCAGTGGAAGACACGGCAGTGGTTTGTAATTGTGGAATTCTTAATCGCCACTACTTTATAAAGTAGAAAGAAAAGATACAAGATACATGAATTATCATTTTTTCTTTTTGTAATTGGCATTCTCTATTCATCGTACCATCGGTCTATGGCGCCACATGCGGATATTGCTGTTATGCGCAGCCTAAGTAACCCCAAAAAACTAATTTAATGAAATTAACCTATACATAATGAACTAAACTGACTAACCTAACCGAACAAAGATCATAAACTAATTTAAGTACCACTAAAACCAACCATTAACCTACTTCCGGTCCGATGAATAGCCAGCTTGGTTGTAATTGTTTAGGCATCGGCAGCGCGCAGGTTGTCTACGGAATCGGGCCTGAGCAGCTCGGAGAAGCTGAAGATCCCGTCTCGGAAGGGGTCCCGCAAGCTGAAGATGTCCGAGAGCATCGCTAGCAGCCTCGGCAGCAACTTGAACCGAGTCGGAGGCGCTCAGGATCTCACCAAGATGCTGCTCACCGACGATTACTTCAGCGACGTCAATCCTCGGAGCATGAGGCGACTGATGAACGTTGTTTACGTCACGGGTATGCATCGCTTGTTTCATGACGCAGATAGACGGTTTTAATCTTGTTTTACCGAAGGTGCTGGGAATATTGGCGATAACGTGTTTGTTACCATAGCAAGTAGAAAAGCTGAGGGGAAACAACTAATACTGAGTTTAAATAAGCTTTCGGTATTTTGAAGTTGATTTGCATAATGTCGAGATTTGTGAGTGTTCATTTTTTGATAATCCAGATTTGATAAGATGCAGTAGACCCTCATGAATAATTTTCTCGTTCGTACGTTTACTTGCTCCAGTAGCGTCACTTGGATAAAAAATTGAAAACTATTTTTTTTCAAAAAATTTGTCAAAAAAAAAATTTTTTGCTTGTAGGATTTTTTTTAAGCGGTCACAAATTTGTGGTCTTTTCAATACGACTGTTAACTGCGTAAGCATGTTGGCTTACGTTATTGTTGTCAAAGCACAGACAAAGTCCTTAGATAGTCGCAACGTATTTTACATTTGCAGCAAGTTGTACCATTGAGTAGGTATAGGAGTAGCGCTTCTGTTTGACATGAAAATTTTAAATATGTTTAAGAAATGTTTAGGGATTGTTCAAGTCTTGAAAAAAAAAAGTTGTTTTAAATTTTGGAAATTGTATATTGACTCTAATTTGACTGTAGGCCTATACTTATCTAATGCTATTAATATGTTCTACATTATAACTTTCTATGTCATTCTGGATATCATATTTAGTATTTTCAAAGTGTCAGCCCACAAACAGTGAATTTTCTCTATGTGGGCTACTTATCTTATCACATTCAATTTAAAAATTATGAAAAAATTGTTGAGTGCCTAGAAGATGAGAATAAAATGAGTTTTAAATGAATAAATAAGTACCAGTAAGTGAAGTTTTTTCCTATACTTGTGGTTCTACTACATCACTTGCTCCACTCATTTCCAGGCCGCTTGCTGAAGGCGTTCCAGATCGACTTCAACTGGTACCACCTGGCCAGCTGGGTGAACATCACCGAGCAGTGGCCGTTCCGCACGTCGTGGCTCATCCTGCACTACGACACGTGCGACGACCAGTGCGAGGACAACACCTCGCTCAAAACCATGTACGACAAGTAAGTCACCTCGTCGAGTCCCGACGGCTGGGAAAATAAACGGTTTGAAATAGGGTTGCCAGTTGATATTCGATATATCGATAGGTATCGATAATCACTTGTTTGATATGATAATCGAATGTGTTTCTGGAACAATTGGGGGGTATCACTCTACTGATTAGGTATATATATATATATATATATATATATATATATATATATATATATATATAGGCCTATATATTTCTCAAAACCCAGATAACCGATTGGATTGTGCCAGAGGGTGTTCCCACCACTTCTTCTAGGGCAGTCTTCTTATCAGTCGGTTCCTGCCAGTTCCGACTTCTTCCTCTTCTTCACTACTATTACTACTATCCTCTGCTTCGTCTTTTCTTCTTACGAGTTCCCTCCACCTTTCTCTATCTTTTCACCATCTCTCGTCTAGCATTAGATTAGATTAGATGCCGAGGACAAGTAATACGTCATCCAAATATTTGCTTCGAGGACTGTGGGAAACCACGAAAAACCACGTCGGGTTAATGGCACCCTGTTCCACCAACCACAAACACATCGTTGAGTACTTATTATTACTATTTCTCATGTTTATAGAATCCGACCTCAGATCCCCAGTTCGAAGGAAGTGGAACCGTTGCTAGAGCTGGATCGTGACGAACGGAAGTTCGACGTATTCTTGACGTTCCATCGCAGTAGTTTGCTCGTCAGTGATCTCAAAGTGTTTCTACCGTTCACAATCAACTTGGACCCTTATCTGAAGAAAGTCATCAAAGGTAAGTCCACTTTTTCGGTATTTGTACTTGGTTCGTTGCATGTCTCTCATTTTTGAAGTCTTCAAGTTTCCAAAAGTCCGGAATACATGATAATTTATAAGTGTATGCCTAAACCGTTTTGTGATGAATCCGTACCACATTCGTATTACGAGTAAACCAAACACACGAATGTTGATGCAGTGAAACCTCTATGCATCGTTCCCGGATTCATCGTTTTCCTGCTTCTATCATTCATTTTTTCTTATCCCACTCCCATATGATCAATGTTGAATTTTCCTGGATGGATCGTTTTCCTGCATGGATGGTTTTCTTTTCCTGGTCCCTTGAAAAACGATGGATAGACGTTTCACTGTAGGTATTCCACTTTGAACTACGTTTTTTACTCAATGGGAGCACATCAAAATTATAACCCGATAATCTTCTCTGTGTCTCATTGTGCCGTTCTATTGTTTGATCGTGCAGAGGAGCAACAGAACCTGGACGATGCGTCCGCAGCGCTGGGCCCCCAGTACGGTCCGTCCCCCGCGCCGCCCCTGGGCATGAGCAGCCCGTGGCCACACGTCCCGGTGCCAAGTAACGGCGCCATGTGGACGGGCAGCGCCAAGGCCTCGGTCCTACGCAGACAGGTGAGTTACTCGCGGCAAGGCATTACGTTCAAAGCCATCGCAATCCTGAAACTAGATTTCAATGGATAATGATTGCAGATATATTTCCGTAATTTTGGAGAATACTAGAAATCATCATCCTCATAGCGGAAATTATATATTTTTTGTCCTCGAGAGAACATGAGTCATGACGTAGGCATTACTGATTCTGTCTAGAAACATGAACAGAATCTGTAATGTCTATGTCACGACTCGGAAAAACGGCCGGGTCCTGGAGGACAAATAAATCGATTATAATTTCTGAAATTTTGTAGATGATGATTTGTAGTTTTCTCTAAAATTGAAGAAATAAATACCGTATTGTCAATAATCGTTGAAAACTAGTTCCTGGTTTGTTATGTTTGTTTGTGTGTTGAATTGTGCTCCATTTATTATTACTTTCTAAGACGGCGTATTTGAAAGTGAAAGTGATACGTGAAGTAGGGAGATCGCAGCAAGATAAGTTAGGTATTGAATCTCAAATTGAGAAGTTATTACAGTATTATGGTTGGGAAACGGAACGTTGTAAGGCCTTAGAACGTAAAGACGTTTACTGCTCTGTCTTTCCACTGACTGAGTGGCCAAGGCTCAACTTTCTCAAATACAGCATATTATCTAATTTATATTCAATTTTTCAAATCGATGTTGGTCAATCATTGTTTCGATATCAAATTAATTAAACATTGAATATTCCAATTCAACATCGAATCAAAGCTATGAAGTATCAAAATCGAATGGCAAACAAATTAAATTTGTATTTATAATTGTGTACCATTTGTTCGTTTCTTTTAAGTATTCCTTGCCAGGAAATCTTCAGGTGAGCTTTTGTCCTCCCCAAGGAATTGTAGGATTATTTCCCGTAGGACTAGATTCCCATTACTGTGGAACTTGTGTATCACCTCTAGTTATACTAGTTGAGCTTTCTCGAGAGTTGGCGGTCTGGTCCCATGGCTCATTCAGCACTGCTTTAGAGACGGGAGTCGGCTCATTCGCACCCCTAAATAACGTAGTCGTTGGTGGGGTCGTCTAGCCAACTATTCTTCATGATCAACCTCGTCCCATATGCAATACCTCATCGGTGAGGAAAGTCCGTCTGCCAACTCTTGGGACAGTGATGTAATCAACTAATTCATAACCTTTACACGGAAAAAAGGTCATCTACCAACATAACAAATATAAATTTCATCCTAATATTTAAATAGCTGTGATATATTCAGGGCCAACGATGTTCTTGATGATGCTTCCCCATCATTTAAATAGGGTGTCTACAAGACTGGAAAACCTGGAAAAGTCAGGGAATTTAATCAATCTGGAAAAGTCAGGGAATTTTTATTCTTTGGAATTCACTCAAAATGTAAAGAAACAAAATTTTATTAATTAAATACCATTTTTGGTTGCTTTTCAATTTGTCAAACCCGAAATTGAATTTGTGAACAATTTTTCCTATGTTATAATCGACGGGAAAGCCAAATTTGCTGACTGGAAAAATATAATTTTCCATCTGGAAAACCTGGAAAAGTCAGGGAATGTTGTAATGGAAAATTTGTAGACACCCTGTTTAAAAGTGTCAATTGTTTGGTAGTTCTCGAGAAACGTGCTTCAATTTCAAAGTGTTTACAATTACTTAGTCGGTAGATGGCCTGTTCCTTTGGTGTATGCAAGTATAGTTTTTCTGGGATGTTCTGCAGAATGAGTTATTAGTGTAGGCCCACATGTCATTATTATGCCTGGGAATGTATGTGTATGTAGTGTAAATAATTTAGATGTGATTTAGTATTGTCTATAAATTATAATGTACCATATTTACAGGCATATAAGCCGCACTGGCTTATAAGACGCACCCCTACTTTTCAGGTTCTATTTTTGGAAACCTTTTTGTTTACTTATATAAGACGCAGTATCATATTCTCAATATTTCATGTCATGAACATGATTCAGGAGACCTTGTAACCACAAAAGAAGGATCCAGTCCCTTTACCCTACTAGACCAGATCCACTCTATTAGACAATAAACAATATTGATAATATATCTTCCAAGTTTAGATTGGTTTTTAATCCATCCTATATTGTTGAAAGAGTAGCCCACCTATAGACTCAGTTATCACCCTTCCAGGCAAGCATTGTTGATTGATGATAAATAAACAGATGTCAAAGTGTTTGTCTTGGTATTCAGTGTAACATGATCCAGAGTCTGACCTCCTGACCTATAATGGAGGAAAAAGGCATAAGGATATTTTATGAGTATGTTTGTTGTCATTTGTTGACATATTCACGACAATATTATATCCCGACAAATGACGATTGGGGGTTTGCCGTATGCTTTAATATCGACGACCATCGTGCATACAATCTGACGACGATTGTGGGTTCGCCCTATGCTTTAACACTGGACGACCGGCAGTGTTTCACGGGAACTGTTTTTGCGATGTTTTTACATCAGAAAAAAACAGTTTTCAGCCAGCGCGCATAAATATATCTCAAAATGTGACAGTTTTTTCGTCACTTACCTTTATAAGACGCATGTGACTCTTTGATGACTTGAAAATGGAAAAAAAGTGTGTCTTATATGCATGTAAATACAGTATTCATAACAAGATGTTATTTATGTAGTATCACAGTATTTTAGCCATCTCTTTATGCACATTAATCATATTCAAGCTATGAAAACAGCATAAGCCAAACAGCTGTTAGCTGTTACTGTACCCTTAGTACCATGAAAAACTTCTATGAACCTTCATAAACCTATAAGTTATGGAACGCTATTGGTCATCCATCCTTACCATAGCTATACAGTGAAACCTCTATCCATCGTTTTTCAAGGGACCATGAAAATAAAACCATCCATCCAGGAAAACCATCCATCCGGGAAAATTCAACATTTATTATACGGGAATGGGGTGAGAAAAAATGAATGATACAAGCAGGAAAACGATGGATCCGGGAACGATGCATAGAGGTTTCACTGTAATACGATGGCCATAATCCACGCTTACAGGCATTGTCTTTGTTTTTCCAGAGGCCTTCTCAATCGAAGGTCGCCGCCAGCGCGATGCCGCCCGACCAACCCATGGTTTACCCCCCGAACTCGATGATGGGCTGGCCCCAGTCGTGGATGGGTGTTCCGGAGACCATGGCGAGGCCCGTCGTCAACTACCCCCCACTCCATCCCGTCACAGTATTACCGGTAAGTAAGATACTCAGGAGAAATTGATCGTTACGATGCCACCCCGGTGGCCAAGTCAACTATCGCTAGCGGTAGAAACTGAAGTCAGCGTTGGGCATGGGTTTTTGTAACCGTCCTTTCACCTATCGTCACTTCATCGTTTCATTATCATCCGCTTATTCGTACGCCCGTATAACCTAGCTGTTGGTGGGGTCGTTAAGCAACAATAAAAAAAAGAAAGACGTGGACTTTTCTGCGAGAGTTATTTTCAATGCATCATTTAAGAAGGCCTCGATTTAACCAGTTGGCCACATTGAAACCTCCGTTTGCAATCAATATAGCAATGCTTCTGTTTTTGGTCTGTTACTTTATATATCTCTTTACTTGCCTACAGTCAACTCTTTGTTCTCTTTGCAGCCCGAGATTTTGGAAACGAAGTTATCAAGTCTCAACGTGGAAGGTGTTTGCAGTCTGTTCAGCAAAATCGAAGATCTTAGTTTGCCGCTGGTTGGAAAATACACAAGTGTGATTCGAGAGAACAACATAAACGGACGAGTGCTTCTACACTGTGATCTCGGGGAACTGAAGTCGGTGAGTTGTCCTGACGAGCAGTTTCTCTTGATACAACTATGTTTTATGCAGTCAATACTCAATATACAGTCCCGATTATAATAAACTTCAAAAAATAGAATGCACTATAAATGCCTATAATCCACGGAATTCAACAAGAAAGAACATGAATATTTCAGCATAAGTTATGTAAAAGTCTTGGTGAATGGTTCCTACTTGATGTCTCACTGTTATCAATCAGCGGAGTACAATGCACAATTCGGACTTTGAGGAAGAAGAACGTAGAGTGTAGGCCTATCTCCATATTTACATAATTTAGTACAAAACAAAAAGGTCAAATACAGCCTACTCCTGCTGTCAAAGTTCATTGTTTTTACTTTTTTTATTCAAAATAGATAAAATGGAGTGGTAAGATCGCACTTGTGGTGTCCCTTCCGAACGATCTTACTTTCGTCCATACCCTTGATTGGGGAACAATGATTTTGTTTCGAGTTTTGATGTTATTAAGAATAGTATATAAAATTACAATGTGAACTCTTAGGGCCCGTTTTCATGGCTCGCGGCAGGCGGCAGTGTTTAAAAAAATCGCCTGCCGCCTGCGCTGTTCACAAACTCGCGTTTCTTCTCATCCAGTTCGGAATTTCATTCATTTATTTGAATATATAATTCGAGTTCAATTCAGGCGTTAATTGTCACCATCGTACTATGTGGCATGCAAATACAATAATAATGTATATTCGAAAAGTACTGATTTAGATGTTATATTTCTACATAACCTTACTTCTTTTATGTCTGAGGGAAATAAACCGCGGCTTTATTTCCAAAGCTGAAATTATTCCATCTCTCGCCGCGGCAGCGAGCAACAGGTTCAAGCGGCAGAATTCACGGCTTTCTGGTTGGCCAGAAAAAAAAACGCCCACCGCCTGCCGCGAGCCATGAAAATGGGCCTTAAGCCTATAACCGATGGTTAATTATCGGGGACCCGTTAAGGCATATGATTGAAGTTTGAATTGCATAGTATTGGTTGTACCACGTTGTTGTCCGATTGCACTAGGTCCTGCACATGACGTTTGGCGACTGGGAGCTGTTCCGAATGCTCGTCGTCTCGCTGCGGGAGTACGAGCTGACCGCCGTGTCGCACCAAGAAGAGCTCAACGCCAAGAATGTGCGCTTCTCCATGCCGTCGCAGAACGTGCAACAAGAGAGGAAAGGTACGCGAATACGTTTTAAGGAGGTTTTGTATTGGTATAATTTGATTGACTAAATTTAAATAATATTTTACTAGAACCAAATACTGCGTAGGCCTATATTGAAAGAGCGTAAAGTAAAAAAGTAATTTCATTTTAAAATCCAAGTAGGCTCTTCTATTAATAGCCCTTTATTATTTCCCAATATCCAACTGACTTTCCTTAAAATTGTTCCACACATTTTTTAAACGAAGCAGTTGAATTCTCTGATCAATCTTGTTTGGCGAAATTTCCAAATTGATATGTTTTTAAATTATATATTCTTTAAATCAAGCAGACAAACCATTCTCTCTGGTATGTTATATTGAATTTTCTTACGCTCGCCCAATAGTCGTAGAGCCGTGTGTTGACAATGGGACGTGTAAATGTATTAATTTAATATTTATTACCGTTTTGTTCTAGTGGGCAGCTCTAAAAGTGGGCGTGACGAGAAAGAGAAGCTGTCGCGGACAGACAGTCGGCAGATGAGCAAGCAGAGTATCATGGAGAAACAGGTAAGACATCGGCACTGATTTGTTGCACTGTTTATTCAGTGTAGAGAGGCTAAAGAAGGCTGAAGTCTGATTATATGAATCGGGTAAAAGGGAAAGAGAGAACAGCAGCTTACCGAGGTTCACACGTAGATAGGCCTACTTATGGTGGTGTTGCAGCCGTTGATAGAGCACGTAGAGATGAAGTAACACAAGATTTTGACGTTTCGACTGTTGCCTTTATCGCTGTAGAGTAGGTAATCGTATTACGAAAAATATTATGAAAAAATATTATGAAAAAAAAAAGTCTGATTAAGTTTGTGGACGTACAGTCATCATCGGGAAATGATGAGGTGAGTGCGGTGCAAGGTTTTCAAGAGAAAACTGTGACAAGAATCGAACTAAAGACAGATAATGAAGTACGAGAGAGCGAGGCTATCTGTCGAGAGAGGATTGATTAATGACGAGCAATCTGAAACGATGATTCGCTACAAGAGAGTCGACTCGTAAGAAAGAGTAAACGGAACGGAACTGTAACTAGTGGCTAGGGAGAAACATGTATGAAAACTTGAACAAGCCAAAACGTGCAGATTACTGATTATTAATAGAAAAGAGAAACCCTTGAAAAAAAATAGAGTGAGAAAAGCTCATGCAAAACGGATGACATAATGAATATAAACCGAATATTGTCGCTAACAATAATTATATATTTAATTGCATGGTTAAATTGACATCTTGAATCATTCTAATTATCAAGCGTTCATCGGTCAAGATTATATACCGGTAATTAATGCCATAAGTGGCAACAGAATTGATCGTAAGTATCTCGTGCTACTAGTTTCGTCCAGGCTTGGTTATGTATTATTCTCGTAGCTATTTCAAGCGATGTGTGAGGGTGGAAACGGCGATTGCAAACGCCTGCAACGGAGAGAACGGATAGCCAAAGTCGAGAGTGAAGGAATTTTTGCCGATTCGTCCGAAGCGTAACGCTTCTTTTCCGTCATAATCAAAGCAACAGTTTTTCTCCGATTCGAGTGTCGCTCTTTCTCCGCAGTCCAGTTGATAAACGTGTAATGAACTATTCCACTGTGGTATTTTATTCTGAATTTTTATTTCTCTCTTGGTTTCATCGACGTTAACGCTGGGAATTTTTATCGTCATTCGTCTCGGCATTAATCGCAGGATCGACGGTTTGTAATATATCCGTCCTATGCACGTCTTCTTTTCGTCACTGCGTTTGTGTATCTTGAACTTGGTTCCTAGAATATTGGATTTTACTTGGCCAATAGCTAACGGCGTATCCCCAAGATTTTCACTGTCCATAATGAGAAATTTGAGACCAATCTTTCCTTGTTGGTATGCAACCAAAAGAGGTATAAATCCTCCCAAGAACTCCGTGTATAAAGTGTAAACAGAATCCGTGAATGCTACCGTGCACGATAATGGTCCGTAGTTTTGCGTGATGGGCATATGTAGGAATGTTGTCTGACTGAAAGCAATAGAGTTGTATTCATTAAACACAGGAATAGATAAATGTTGAATGCAATAGAAGTAGACCCTCTTCCTTAAGTTTCCCATTGGCAAGTTTGATTATTTGATCCCATTTACTGTCCCTTATGTTGAATATAGTAGACCTTGATAGTGCGACGTTGAGGGAAGAGAGGCTAATCGTCGTCATTATATCACGGTTGTCGTACAATCAAATTTTACAATAACATTCTCAATCAAACTTTGCGTGCTGTTTTATAATTTGTAAAAAATGTGGTTTGTTCGAGACTGCCCTGGTCGTTGATCTTCTAGCATAGGGTGGACGTTCATGTTGTTCTGAAAAACATACTGACGAGTTTTTTTAGTATACTTTCACATTTGAAAAATAGAAAATAAATCGGATCTCCAAGCTCGGATGACCATTTATTGAAAAGGGAACTGCGTATCAGCCAAATCATAGTACTAGCAAAAACCCACCATAGCCATGATTCATACCATGATTAGCTTTAGTCATTTCTCTATCTATTATTCAAGTTTTATATAATATAGTCCTACATTTTATTAAAACAACGGGACAGGAGTGTATCCCGGCCGATCCTTCTCGGGACGTTCAGTCATTCCGGCTAATCTGGGCTGAATGCTGAACCTGCTCTAAGCCGTATTATAATTAGCAGCACCATTTGACAAACCTTCTACAATTCGTTGGCAGAAAACTAAATATACTGCTTCTACCCATCGTATGTAACGTCGTTATCAAACTCGGCGGGAGAATCAGCGAGCCGAGATTTTTCTTGTCTTTCACGAGCTGGCACAATCTGATGCAGCTGAGCTCTTCCAGGCTGAGCAGCTTATTGACGATTATCCTGGCGACGCGTACCTCGCTCCCGGTGCTCAGGAACACTCTCCGGTCCGCGTGACCCCACGCGATCGACAGCGTCATGTTGTGGAACGCGTTGTCGTACGAGAACTCGGGGAACCGGAACATGACAGCGCCGGCGCGACTGAATATCGTCAGACGAACGTAGCGGTCGTTGAAACAGTCGGCACCTAGAACGGCGAGATGCGTTCCAGAATTACTCCACGCCATTTTCGTGTAACGGCAGTCCAGTTGAATCTGTATCGGGTTTAAATCTTCGTAGGTGCTGATTAGGAATACTCCTTTACTGGCGGCTATAGCTATAGTATTGCTGGTTTCGTTTGTTAGTAGTTGGACAATTTGTCCTACGTTTAGTTGACGATATTGGCAATATGCGATGGGTTGGACGAAGTCTACGATGTCGAGTACGATATTGGCCACTCGACCGTCGTCGGAAGCGATGTAGAGATTTCGATCGTCCATGCTAATCCCTACGTACATGCCGAAGGTGTCTTTGAATATGGATACGCTGCAGAGTATGGTCGTAGTGGTAGTGTCGTTTATGTGGACGATTGTGATCAGGCCGAGTGGGAAGCAGACGACCAGAATCCGACCGTCGTTTGACCACACGAGGTCGGAAGCTCCGGGTTTCTGGATGTTGATGGAACTCTTGTGTCGCCATTCGAAGTTTCTGAACTTCCAGAGGCAGATCTTGCCTGCGTCGTCGACTGTACCAAGCATTGTGCCGGCCTAAATGAGGCATAAGATTTCACATTTCATCATTGAAGATTTCAGTAGGAATGGTATCGATAAAATGTGCTCGTTTTGTGCTGAAATGTGCCGCCAAAATTTCGTTTTGTGCTGTTACCGTTTACAGAGTATGTACAACTACGTGTGGGGGGCCAACTTAACGCAGAGCCCCCCCCCCACTGTATGAATAGTGGGTCTGCAATTTACAAGTCAAAATGTGCACGTTTTGTGCTGAAATGTGCCTCCAAAATGTGCTCGTTTTGTGCTGAAATGTGCCTCCAAAATTTCGTTTTGTGCTGTTAACGTTTTCGAGATATTTCAAACTACGTGTGTGTGTGTGGGGGGGGCAACTTGACACCAGCCCCCCCCCCCATATACAAAATTTTGATGGCACATTTCAGCACAAAACGAGCACATTTCAATGACGGTTTTCAGGGAACCAGACTATGAAACTTACTGAAGTGAAAAACGTGATGGTGAAATTATTCAACGTGGGAAGCATACGGGTGGAATCAAAAACTAAAATATACCTACGTAATAAATGTATAAACTCGGAACTTTTCAAAAGAGGTTTTATTACGGTAGTTGATAGCTCACCTTGTTCATTCGAACCAAAGTGACCGCGTGTCTGTGGAAGAGCGTCGGTAGATTGTAGCTCTTGCTGAGCGGCCGAGTCGATTCGGTCAGCTGACTGGTGACGCTAGTGAGCGAGATGCCGACCCTGCCGTCGCTGAGACTGGCCGCGAGCCACCCCCCCGCATCGTCCCCCTCGCCCCCCTCGGAACAGGGACCCCACGACAGGCATAGCATCTGGGGGGTCGTGATGCTCGTACAGCTCCTCATGGTGAAGTCGGACTCCCAGTATGCAAACATCTTTATTAATAACTAGAGTAGCGTCGATTACCAGTATCGGCAACTGGAATACGCAACTTTTAAAAATACGTAAATACTTGAAATGGTGATAAGTTTTGGTATTTAAAATCCATAGAAATATCAGCCCGCTTCGTTATTTTCTTCTATTGTTATAATATATCAATTATTGTTATTCTTATTATTGGGAAATCATTTAATAATTTTATTTGTACCATCATTAGGGTTAGAGTGCCTTTCGATATTTTCAATATTTTCGGACTTGGATTCAATATCAAATTGGAATATTTGATTTATTCATGATTTATTTCAATGAACGGAAAGTGAAATAGTTTTACATGATCGAGATTCGTAATTTCACATTTCACGTTTTACCCCATTCAATATTTTTTATTCAATATTTTTCTCCTTGTTCGATATCAATTAAATTTGAATTTTTCAATAGATTTTGATCCATATTCAATATTAAAATTTCGATATTTCACATCAGAAGGCAACTCTAATTATCATTGATCGGGAGAAAAGCACAATTAATTATAGTACTAGTTAGCGCTTAATATCTCTTAGAGTTCATACGTCACATTATAATCAATAAAAGCTAACACATGATTCACATCCGTAGCTGTAGCCTACTTCAATACTCATGTGACTTATAGAAGTTATTTCATTAATCTGCGATTAATTTGTCTGTTTTTGTGCCGTCTGGTTACTCAGTATCAGGTAACGTACATTTTCTCAATGGGTGTTTAGTTGTTGTGTGACTTGTGTCCATGTTGTACGAATAGCTAATTCATTGACTTCTTTTCTGACTAGCCATCTTTCGATATGATACACGTAGTTATTGTTAGCTGCGTAGAAAATGATTGGCCGTAGGCGTCAAATACACAAATGATGGTGTGATGCTTCCCGGAAAATGTGGATCGTTTCTTTTCAGCATGTGTCCACACAAAACTTACGGGTTGAATTTTGCCAATGAATTTATTTAAATGGTTCTATGGCCTATTGTAAGAATGTGAATGAATGGTAGAACATGTAGGTCTTAAGTAAATACAGTAGAACCTCTTTACTACATCGATTATACTTGATTAGACGAGCTTTAGCGAGGATTCAATTTGACATACTGAAAAAAATTGGTGTTCGTTTTTATGTTTTTTTTTTTTTTTTTTTTTTTTTGTGTTTTTGTCGGTTCTCCACAGGTCAAACGGCTACAGCTATCAACTTCAAACTTTTTTCCAATATGGTTCCTCATCTAACTTAGATCTGTATGGTTTTGTGGTATTATCGGGGGTAACCTTTTTTTTATGAATTTTAGAAATTTCAAAAATCCCCATTAGATAATGGCGGAAAAAAAAAGAAAATATTTTTATTTTCCCAAAAAATGAAATTTTGCGTGAAGTTGAATTACATTTTGATACACATTTCTAAAAACTTTCGGCTTGATCGGGTCAGCCAATTTGAAGAAAAAACATAAAATGTGCTAAATTGGTACCACTCGAAGCAGTTTTTACCCATACTATTACTATTCGCTCGTCTAACAACGCATATATGGCGTTTTCCTAGTTATCACCTAACCTAACACAACACATATCACTTGGTCCGTAGAACCAGGTGCGGAGAGAGTACAGTATCGTGTTCATGTGTCCGCAGGTAACGCTGGAGGAGCAGATGATTTGCGGCGCGTTACAGACGCTCAACGAAGAGGCGTGCGAGGACGTCCTGGACGAGGCCGACGAGAAGACCGACAAGTCGTTAGATCCAGGTGAGTTGGGAAGCGAGACTGATGGGAAACCGAAAGACGTTCAATTGTGATCTGGTTTTTACTCAATCGTCCTCCCTTCCCATCTCCCCGCCTCTTGCATTCCAAGCGGGCTCTTGCCAGTCGTGACGACGGTGATATCGCTACAATGCTGCCAATCGCCTCGGGCCTAACGCAATCGCATTCTTTCACTTACACGCTGTGCACTACTCAAGCACAGACGTTGATACGTATTAGTAGAGTACAATATGTTGCCGAAATAACTTCTCAGTAAACCATGTTACGTTTGTAATATGTTTGATTAGGTTTACATTATTGATATCTAAGAAAGCACATATTTATATCGTAGATTGAAAATAAAAAATGTTAGGGCTTATGCGAGTGTATAAAGTAGGGTTGCTGTTTGATAGGGAAATTGCAAACAATATCAAATTGAGCTCTAAATATATCTCAAGTTTTAATTTTCAGTCGATGTTGAATCAAATTTTTAAAAATCAAGATTTACCATTTCTATGTACTGAATCCAGATGACTCGGGGGTAGTGTTTTTTTCCGTAAAGTATTGATTTGAAGTATTTTAGAGTTCATACGTAGATATTTCTCATTTTAGTTATCCACAATTTTCAGTCGATATCGATCATTGTTTGAATATTGATTATTAAATCGCTCAAAAGTATCAACATTGAATGGCAAGCCTAATATGAAGCAATCGCATAAGCTACTTCTATTGTTCAATTTATTGTATTATTGTTTGGCATATTATGTACGTTATTAGTAGTGTATCTCCAGCTTGGGTTGACCTCCTTCACAATCTTGCTTGCTATCCCTGCCTTTCAACATTTGCTTATTTCACAACTAGGCCCTACTGTGAATTATTATATTATATCAATATATTTTATTAAGATTTTCAACTAGTTATGGTTGAACATATTCAGTATGTAATGTGTTGATTGTAAATAATATTGCCTAACTTGTTTATACAGTATTATATGAGCTTTTATGCTTGGCATGGATGAATAAAGAGTTACGTTTTCTTAGCATGAGGTGTTGAATTTTGTGCAATGCACGTGGTTAAACCTTTTTGCTGGTGTTTTGGTTCGAAACTATTCCAATATCTGACATTTCATATTATTCTTCGTTATTCCCCAATTTTTCCAACTTTTTTCGTTTTCTATTCTCATGTTTTCATCTTCTAAAATCTGATTTTTTATTGATCAATCTGACAAAATGTAAACATTAGATATTGGGTAATGGCAGAAAGACTGATGAATTTTGGATGATACATTTATATGATACGTATCTACTACGTACTGTACTTAGTATGTTCGTACCATCATTTAAATATTCGTAAATAGATACTATATGTATGTACGATGCGATATTGTTAATTCGTTATATATTTTTTTTTTTTAAATATATTGTTATGACTGTGGGTTTAGTCACTATACAGGCCTTATGTATTTTACATATTTTATTTTTCCATTTTATTATTTTATATTTTTTATTTTTTTGTAGCTTTCAAATAATGACATTGGTTCTCTGTGTCAAACGTATCCAGTAAATACTGGTATTTTTTCATTACTTGGTTTTTAATTTTTAGTAGTCTGTAGACATATCAAAAATATCTACAGCTAATTTTTCTTATATATTCTATAATTAATAATACATATTTTGTATTATTCTTCAATACACATATTTTGTATTTTAATAAAGATGAATCACAATATCAAATTCTTCACGCTATTTTCGTAGTTTGGAGTAAATATTTTGTAGCTATGTTAAAATTAAAAAGTATGCAGATATCGATGTGAACAGATCTGAAATACGTTGTGGGGAGGGGTCTATTACGAGGCTGTGAGGTTGGGCCAAAATGCAGTGACTCGGAAATACCTTAACTTTTATATTTCTCATTCAAAAACTGTCAGATTTTATCGAGTGTTTGGAAAAATACAACTTACTGGATAGCTTATTCAATTTACTGTGAAAAACGTATTTCCCAAGATCATAACTGTAGCTAGAAGTTGATAAAAGTGGTTAGCGAATCAATTACTCACTCAATATGCACATTCACATTCCGTCCAACTACGCGCTCTCAAAGTACTTGAATGATAACGAGAAGGTTTACCGTCGATTAAGAATGTTCTCCTGCGCTGGTATAAATGTAGGCTGGCATATCGGTACGAACTTTGCAGTAGACTCGAGTATAATCCATTCAAGTTTTTTTTAGAGAAAAAGTTTCAGAAAAGTAGGCCTATACTCTAATTATTTAATAATTACTTCATTATTTCAAATAGCCAGGTTTAAGCGTATGAATGGTGGTTCTTCTTTGCTTCCTGAACCTGCCTTTATATTATTCTACTCCATTATTCAATCTTGTATTGATTCTATTTCTTGATCATAGATGCCTATGATGGGAATTTGTTAGTACATCTTAAGGTTTCTTGGTGTCCGGTACCTTTGATGACTCGTGGAATTTCCTGCTTTTTCTTGTTCACTCAGGATTTGGACTTCTGTCCTGTTGAATAAAGTTTTTGATTTGCTTATTAATTACGTACCAAATTTCATTACAGTAATATCATGAAGGGAAATGATTTTAAAATTGGAAATTAGGCTTTTTAAAAAGAGTATCTATATCATCGTCTTCATGTAGGCCTATGTATTATAAATGATTCATAAGGGTGCAACCCTATAATTTTGTAGTATAAAATGATAGTGAATAGAAAAAGTATTTCAAAATAATTTCAAAACTTGGACAATTTATTGTTACATATATTTTTTATTGGAATTTGGATGCCATAACAACTAGTCAGTAAATCTGTCGTTTAGACATATTAATTACATATGATTCACATATAATATTGATTAGGTCATAGGTCAAGTATTCTGTGACTAAGTGCTCTTCTGCATATGTGTGCATATTTACTGCTATCCCCAAGTTTGAACAAATGCATGGGTTTTGGCTGCACGGGACCACTGCCTTAATCCAAGCCTGGTTTGCGTGCCGTGTGATGAAGTTAACTTGTCCGAGACTGTTAGAACTGTATCCAACTCTATTGTGGCAATGACCACAGACTACGCCCTAGGTACCGGGTCTCGGTTACGCACCACGAGCCAGTCGAGCTGCGTCACCGACTGTAACGAGACGGACGTGATCCTCTTGCAAGCGTCGCCGCTACAGCACCCGTACTGGCAGCCGGTCACGATCAGCGTCGGCGACTGCAGCAGCGCTTCGAGCTCGCTCTGCGGCACGCCCGTCACGTCACGCAAGAACAACAAACCTCCGTTGCCTCCCGGTAAAACCGAAGCAACCCGTCTGAACATGTCCCAACGTATTGGTAGTTCTAGTAGCGTATCCAAAGGGAAATCCCGTTCGAGACCTTCGTCGCTGTTAGTGTCGGACGAGCACAGTCACGTGGTCGTTTATGAACATCTGACTCCTCCGGCATCGCCCAAGCATCACGTAGCATTCCGTTCTCATTCGGCTGACGACGGCGGTTTTTATTACCCTAAACAGCCTTCAACGTCTCTCATTTCTAATTTAACTTCTTCATTAAAATCTAAACTCTCTAATGCTTCTTTGAATGATTTTGTTGCCGAGTCTGTTTCACCTACTTTTATAGGGACACCGGCGTCTAGTATGGAAAAGTTGAACCGCCTCAAAGATCGTTTGATTCGATCTGTTGTTACTCCGAGTTCGAGCCTAGAGGGAAAAGGGGATACGGATAGAGATAGCGATGACGAGAGTACTCCTCTCGTGTCTGAGATTGCCACCCCGACGGATACAAATACTAAAGAGACAACTTCTCTATTCCTTAATCACGGATTTTCCGGTAACAGCAGTGACAATTCTTCGTCTCTTAAAAGCACTCCCGTGTCTCCTGTACGTATTTTCGAAGATCCTCTCATCGAAAACGATAACGGTAATTCTACATTAATAGAAATGGATGATAATTTACTCGTCGACCGAGCATCGTCCTGTGGTTCATCCATTTCGTTGACGAATGTTTTAGAACCTACTGGTAATTATTATCACCTGGTGGCCGTTAGCGAAAGCATGAGCAGCGTTGCCACTCAGCGAAGTGAATCTCAGGAGATGTTGAACGACGCCGACTTCAAGGTAAGGAAGAAATCTGTGTCGGGCCACTTTTCCAGGCAAGACGCTGTCGACAGGTCTGAGAACAAGGGTGGACAGGATGACGGGAACAATCCAGAGACTACTGTATGATGTAAACACAGGTTACGCTAGGTACGGTTTTAACGTGGAGGACTTTGTTCTTGGCTAATCAGCGAGACTGAGCAGTTAGTTCTTATTTATTTGGGGATGCTTTTTACATGATTTTACCGACTTGATTAGATAAAGACTCCATAATGAAATATAATTTATTATTTTTGTTGTTGTTTTTAGTATGCTTACTTCATAATGAGCCAAACAGTATTAAGTCTGCTATAAAAAATTATTAGCAAAACAATTCCAGGATTTTGTTCATTGTAGGCCTGCATGTAATAAATAATGAGTTATAACGCATTTACACAGTACTGTATTACGGGTGGCCTAGGTTGGATTTAGTGAAGAACCTTTTTTTTTTTAAATAAGTTCAACGAGTCTAGGGGTCAAAATTTTAAATTTCAGATGTAGGCTTACCCAGTAATGTTCATATGCATAAAACAATAAAATTATATATTTTCTATGTGTGCCCAACTTGTGGAATTTGCATATAGGAGCCTAATAAGTATTGTAATGGTCTTTACTTGTCACACTATTTTATAGTAGATCTGTTCTTCTCATATTTGTGATAGTATTACATTTTTTATATCTCATATTGTGTTATGCCAAAAAACTTCTAATTTCACTAAATCCCACGTAGACTGTTCGTAATTGCCGCACTAGATAGTTCTTATATCCATTTCATTGTGCTCATTAGCATACCTTTCTTTGATCTGCACACAACGTGTTGTATTATCGCACTTATGTAATGCGCTCAATTAAACTTGAGATGCTTGATTGTTTGCTGTTCTGCCAGTCACGAACGTTACCTAAGACGAAGGAAATTGATCGGACCTTAGCAGACATGCGTGGAAATCTTTGTATGGTAGTGAATGGAACCTAATAAAGACTCGTCTTACAGAGTACGAGTTTGACTTGTGTAATGCTTATTTTTGTAATTTTGTCTGTAGTTGGTATGTTGTAAAAAATAAAGAATACATGCCAGATGTATTTTGGTGACAATAAAACTTGATTGGCCTATACTGGTATTATTTGTTATTATTTGTAATCATTTTATATTACCAGTACTATGGTGAATATTCAAGTTGGTACTAACTTATTAAAGCATAATTCTAAATTTTTCTTCCCCGTTAAATAGAACTTATTGAGACTATTCACTGATTGACCAGTATACTGTGAGCACAACCTTCTTTATTCAGGTTATTCTGTTCTAAGAAGAGACTGTCTTATCCAATCAAGAAGGCTGTGTGTTTAACATATTGTTGTGTTGCTTGTGAACACTGTCTTACCCAGGGTGATGTAGTGGTAGGGAATTATCTTTAGCTCAAAGCAAAGAGTATTAAATACTCTGAAGATGAAATGCTACTGATACACGTGGTAATTATCTTGTAGTGTTTTTACTATTTATTTGTTGAACCTTGATTTGCATTTTTTCTCATTTTGATCTATCATCATGAGTTGATATGAAATGGTGTTCATGTGTTTTCTAATAACAAAAACTACACCAACATTCTCTTCGTAAAGAGTCCACGAGAGTCGATTTAGTGGAATATCAGTTTTTTTGGTAATGATGTTCGAACGGTACGATATCGAAATTCTGAAAACGAGGAAACACAGATATTTTCAATAACTTCAAGACGGGGTAAGTAATAACTATTCACATCAAATTGCCTGATTGTCAGGCCTGACAATTATGAGATATAAACAGTCATTACATACATCATCTTGAAGATATTGAAAATATCTGTGTTTCCTCGTTTTCAGAATTTCGATATCATACCGTTCAAACGTCATCACCAAAAAACTGATATTCCGTAAATCGACTCCCGTGGACTCTTAAATGATATTTATTGAATAATTGAATAGAGTAAAGTGTATGAGCATTCGATATGTAGATTGTTCAGTATTTTTAGCAATCAATTTTATTTTGTGGTCACTTTATACTATTGATTCTGTATTGAAAATGAATAAATAAATGGATCATTAAATGGATCTTATCATTAAGAAGACTCATTTGAGTGTGTGAGTGAATGTTTGTCCAACTGAGCTGTCCATCTGATTATGGAATGTAAGTATGTGCAAGTTTGAATATGTTATCATCGCATTGTCTATTGGTAAATAATTGAGGTACCGGTATCATATACTAGGCACCCATACTCGTATGTTATATCGGATAAAAATAATTCCTCTTTTTTTTTGCCATGTCGTTTCATTATTTATCATTTTCAAATTTCTACGTAGATATTTATTTACAATAACGATAGTAAATAAATCTCATAATTTTCATGGAAGACTTGACTTGACTTGATTTTCAGACTTCTGGAACTTGAAAATCCTAAAAATGATGAATATGCTTACATAAATCTTTTCCAAAATACAATACAATGATGTTGATACAATATTGATATTCTTATGCCAATCCTAATCACAGATTCAATTAAAAAAAAAAAAGTGTTGAAAATGTGGGAGTAATGTTTAACATCTATTGAATGTTTGCAGGACAATATCTTGAATATTGCAAGCATTTTGAAGTCTATTGTGGAACCTAAATAAAGAAATATAAATATTTTCATCTTTTTTATATATATCACTGAAGCAAGTCTTTCACATGTCCAATGCAAATTACCACACTCATTCTTAAAATCTGAGTAGAGTTGAAACCTCCCGCCATTTCAAACGGCCAATCATATGGCGAGAGGGTATATGACGTAATGGGACGGGATCGTGACCGTGACGTGAGCCTAGCTACGCCCATTAGGCTTTGCTCAATCAGCTGTTCCGATAGAATCGTACAGGCGGACACGAATGTGGATTCCAACGTAGCACATGGCTGAGTAGGCCTACTTCTACACTATTCTTCGAGTCACGTTTATTTGAAACATATTTTGGCAAGCAAAGTCAAAGCTACGGCGCCAAGGTAAAGTTATTTACAAGTAATTGTTATCTTTATCTTTTCACATATAAAGAATGTGTTTGGAAATGTCGCAATGCAATTGTAGGCTAGGGCCTACTATTCGTGAGTGATAGGAATAACTATACCATAATATTCATTCATGTATTCAGGATTACGTAATTTTGTTATTTTTTATGTGAGATTAGTACACTATACATTCATTCATGATATCAATTTTTACGTCATTTGTTATTATTTTAAATAGTAGGCTGATGTAATACTCAAAGCTATCATTTGACGCCAAACAATTTTAATTGAATCCATTTCAATGAAAAGAAGAGAATTTGATATTGGAAAAAAAATATTGTTGAACCGTGAATAATACAAAAACTTGAAACACTTGAATGTTCTAAAACTGCAGAAATAATTCTGGTTATTTATTAAATATCCAATATGTATTTTTTTGGAGAAATTCATCAAATATGATTGTTTCATGAAAAAATCCTTACCCGAATAAGTTATTGTCGAAATATTTTTCTGTTGTATTCGTATTCGTTGTATCCGATTCGTACCCTATTTTATTGTGATACTATTCAGTGACAAGTCTGCCTTGAAATCTTGAAACAATGCCGCTTTTAAATTGACATATTTGATTGATCCTTAACCTTAATTGGGAAACAAAGGTTGGAAATCAAGATTTCGATTCCATGCACCGTAATAATAATTAAACATCGCCCGGGTACGGTAGTCCAGCTAATAAATTATTATATTATTCCTTATTGGTATGATCATTCTTGAAATCAAAACGTGTATAAACTGTAAATGATGATTTAATTGATCAGTCTTGCTGAGTTTATTAATCTTGCTTCAAATCTAATCCAACCTTGTCTGAGAGTAGGCCTAAATCTACAATCTATTATGTCAATTATAGAGATCCACATGTCGCTATGAGAACTGAATTATAGGCATCACCCATACTTATGTTTCCTGGAATACAATTATTGTCAAAGTGGGTTAATAATGTCATATAAGGAAAATATTACAACCGGAATTGGAAAGAACTTTTCTTTTCATCTCTGATTATATTCTTTTCATTCAACTTGAGTTCAACAACATAAAAGTTTCTTAGAGAAAGTTAATAAACAATAAGTTAATATAAATTTGTTAACGCGCTCGCTTCATGCGATCCAGGAGGCGAGGGTTTTTCGGACCCAGTTCGATTTCCGCCGCCGACCATCTTTACAGGGATTTTTCGTGGTTCCCCTCTGTATAGTCTAGGCTAATGCCGGGATGGTTCCCACAATATTGGCCGCGACCGCTTCCTTCCCACTATCCTTCCCATTGCCCAAGAAACATTCATCTCATCATAACAGTGCGTCGTTAAACCCAATATATAGAACAAAATATGTAAATTTGCTAATAGAACTTGAAGAGTCCATGGATCTTGGGAGCCGAATTTACAGCTATGCGACATGAGTTATATAGTTTTAATTTATGTAGTTATAATATATAAATACAAAGAGCTGTGTTTCCTTCGTATTAAAATTTTGATATCTTATGGGGTCAACCGTTCAAAAGCTATCACCAAAAAACTGATATTTCACTAAATCTACTCCCATTGACTCTTAATAAAGGCAAGTAGTTCTAATGGTGGTGTGTCTTACAATGCCACATGCGAAGTCAATGATTATTCCTCCTGGGATTATTCCTCCTGGAATCCTTCAGTTTAACCTATATTCAAATATAATTCCCTTAAGTACGTTTAATTCTGGAAGTTTTAATCACTTGGAGAGGGACTTGCGTGCGATCTTCAGTGTAGGCCTATTCAGTATAATCTTCGTTATTCATCAGTCTAGTGATAGGCCCTAGATCTTACGTGGGTTATCATTTAATATTGATTGAAACGTCTAGCATTATTTGCTTTTTTTTTAAATTAAAATTGATTGCTAGAATAAGTATTATATTCCCATCGGAATTTGAGTAAAAGGAATGTTCGAATAAATTGATTTTTTTATATTTTTCATTTCGTTTGTTCTTTCAGTTTATAAACTTTCTTCGTTTTAATTTTTAAACATTGTTGCTTTGGAATGGTCTTATATGAGTCCATCCTTGGGAAACAATAGATTACATTTACATTGTTAATAATAATAATTTAATAAAGCATAATAAAAGAAAACAAGAAAAGAAAGGCTCGATTTCAAATCTATGAGAAAAAATAATACGGCACCGGTAGTAATAGTTTTTCAGCGTTGCTATAGAGGAACTAGATCTAGTTATCTTTAACATTTCCCCAAAAATTATTTCCATTCATTTGAGAACTGTGTTGTTAATGTTTGTTGAAAGGTTGACTTGACCACTAGATTTATGAGTAGGCCTAACATTCTCACTGATTCTGTCTCACTTTATTATTGTTGATATCACGGAAGCAACGTTAAATTGTAATCTCTTATGATGACAAAATAAACTGCATTTATGCGGGCATTTTTAATGTTTCAATTCAGCATTAATAACGATATAGTATGTAAATGTCAATATCCTCCGCTTGTTCGTTGCCTACCATCGCAGTGAAGAATAAAAATAAGTAGGCCTGCTATTACATATATAATACACGCTTTAGTTTCTCGTAATCATGCCATTTATCTATTAACGACGTTCAAATTGACTGATTGATAAATGATTAAATCTTCCTAAATCCTGTTATAAATTCACTTATACCGATCAAAATTAGATCTAAATTAATTGTTTTCATAGTTCAAGTATCCACGGTCAATCAATCAATGAAGTGCAATATCTCAAACAATTTGTATTCGCGTGTTCTCTTTCCACTCCGCCACCCAGCCAATGAGAACAAAGCGCGACACGGTCAGCCAATCAGAGGGCAGGAGGAAAGTGTTACGGTCGGTAGATCTACAAGAGAACGGTATCGTTCGAAGTCGCTTGCAGACCGTGCACGACGTAGGTGTTTTAACTTTCAAACAATGTCTAGTTATTATTAAACTGTTCTTTTCCTAGTTTGTGTGGATATTAAATAATAGTGTATAGATAGTAACAACAATACAACTGAAGTATTGATATAGGTAAGAAACTTAACTTTCATAATTATATATTGTCTACGTAGTACGTATACAGGTAAAAAAAAGAACAACAGTGATTTTAGTAGGTTATTGAATCAGGTTGTTATATGGCTCCCGGCTTTTTCGTTGGAGAGATAAGTTTATTTCAAGTTCAAGCCGTCATGCAGGAAGGTCATTTGGTGCGACGTGCCATTCTCATGGCCGATCTTGATTCTTTCACTATCACGATAATCAATTCAAAAGTGAAATACGATGATAATAATCAGATAACACGTCTCGAGTCTAGTCGGTATAGATCTGTCACATCCGTGTGTGGTGTTACGTAAGCCGGCGAGTGGGTGCCAAGTAGCACGTCTCTTCAAGTGCTAGTATTGTTATTTGCATTGGGAGGTTGCCGAGGCATTATTATATAAATATCTCGTGTGCGTGCACTCCATGTGTGCACATGTGTCAATTAGTCTCGAACCGGCGCTCGTTGCTCAATTAACTTATTAGGCGTGTTAGTTTGATAAATCGTGTCTTTCCGAATTGAGTTAAAATAGTTAAAATACAGCTTAGCTGCGATTGTCTGTCTGATTGCAACAGTGCTATATTTAGGATTGTTGCGTGTTTATTCACTGTGTTTGTTATCGGGATACTTGTGCAGGTAAGTCGAACTGAGTGCAGTTGACATTTCTTGGCATGAGCCGAGTACATTGTACAAAGAAAGTGTAGTGCGGTCAGTAGACCTAAGGGTAAAAATATTGCATTTCCGAATCCGATTACTGGCATGAAATTTGGTATAGGGCTAGAAAACATTATGACAATTCAAAATTAACCGGGAGGGGGGGGGGGGGGAGCTGCCCCTTGACCACTCTTTTCAAAGGGGGGTAAAAAAATACATTTTCTCACAAAAAAACGCGAAAAAATTGCATACGGTGCAGCAATTAAATTTTAGAATATTATAGCCACATTCGCTCTCATTTCTCAATAATGTAAAAATGTTGATGATCAAAAAATGCGTCACGATGAGTTTGGGTGGTGAAAAAAATATATATTCCCAACGCAAGTGTTGGTATGTTGGCACGTGTACCCGTAATTATATTTCTCAGTGTTTTATTTGTTCCAAGATATTGTCGAGAGTTTCACAGATTAATTTTTCGAGATCAAGATAAGTATATTATAAAGGGCATAATTGAAAGGCCTTTTGAGAGTGGCGTATCCAATGGACACATAGTGCAGGGGGGGGGGGCGGTTGCTATTGAATCTACTCTCTTTTATCATCCCCAGAAACACAAACAGGTGGTCGAATTGGATAAGAATGAATTATGAGGTTTATTAATAACAACATGAAAATTGAACGAATCACTTTTCATCACTTTTGAACCTGTTTTGCACCAATAAATTGTTGATGAACTCAATAATTAATATTTCCACCAAATTGGTGATTTCAATCTAGGCCCGAGGCGTTAAAACTCGCAAATTTGGTGTACACCTGATTTCAGGGGATTTCAGAGATTTCAGGGGATTTCATACGGATTTCAAGGGGATTTCAAGTGATTTCAGGGATTTCAATGGGATTTCATGGTAAGTGTACACCGGATTTCAGGAGTTGTTAACCCCTCGCCTAGGCCCTATGCCGGGGTAAAATGCGAAGGGGACATTAAACAGCAAAAAAAAAGAAAACTTCAACTGAGTTCCACCGCTTTATCCCAATCTGCGGTTACCACTTATATACACCTTGTTTACTCTTTCTGTTTCCTACTTTCCGTGTACATCGTAACAGCGTTTCACGTTTTAATGTTTTTTCATTTTGTTTCATTCAATTGGCCTTGCCATTCTTTTCTTCTTTGTTGCATATTATATGAGTTTGTTTTGTTTGTAATTTTTGAAGACATGTTTGTTGACTCTTCATTGAAACGCTGTTGCTGTTTATAAATAAAATAAATATTTGAGTGTTTCGACAGTAATTGTAGACCGTACCGTAGTCAGAATTGACGTCATCATTATTTTAGTGTCAAGCTTTTAATTCTTCCATCACTGTTCAAATGTCTGATTCCTATCTTGTGACCTGTACAAGTACATGGGGCCTAGTTCCAGGGAGTCTCTCTCTCTAAAAAATCTCGCAGTACGTTGACCTCATTACTTTTATTTTATTCGTTTTTATTTATTTCTTAATTTATTTTATTCATTTATTCACTACACTAAGTACAGTACCTGTGTTACAGGAAATCAGAATAAAGCGAGTGCCCGTAACAACGTTAGCATACCTGTATACTATAATCTAATCGCTCCTACCTATAGCCTGTATCATTCTCTAATCATGCAATAACCAATGATATGAAATCAAATAAGATATACAAATCAAAATATTTTAATAAGTGAAAGTTTTATCTATGACTTTGGTATATGTTCTATATACATATGTAAGGGCTTGATCCACCTACAATATCTAAATATAACGATTACAAGGCGCGTGGTATAGAATTATAATCATAACTTGTTGATGCTACTACATTCTGTTCAATCACTATCAATACCTTTATCTACAACATCAACAACAACAACTAAATAACTGATTGTTAGAGCGTGCCAGAAATTGCACGTAGGCCTACAAAGCAATAATTGATAAACAGTGAATAGTGACATTGGCAGCAAGGATATGTCTTTGTTGAGAGCTTGAATCCCTTGGAGAGGTCCGTTTTCTGTCCATCTGATATCTGATAAATCCTTGAAAAGCAATATTCAACGGTTGGCTGGTTTAGCTATAGAACTTTAATTTTGGTTGAAACTGTACCCAATGCTTTACCCGTTGCGTTGTTGTGAACCTGAATTAAATTTATCAACCTAACCTGCGTATAAAAACATAATCTAGCTATAACCTTCCACTATCCAAAAACACCTAATAAAATGACCTTTCAACTCACCATCCCATCATCTCATTCATCGTTCACCGACGCCAATAGATCTTAGTCATTAGTACAGCGCGTTGTTGAACCAAATAGAAATAAAATATAATCCCGAACTAGCCACTGAGGACGTCGATAATTCCGGTAGAGCAGATTTCTGGTAGGGCAGTTAGCAGGTAGTAGAATCGCAGAACTCCCGAACTAGCCGCTGAGGACGCCGATAATTCCGGTAGAGCAGATTTCTGGTAGGGCAGATTTCTGGTAGGGCAGATTTCTGGTAGGGCAGTTAGCAGGTAGTAGAATCGCAGAACTCCCGAACTAGCCGCTGAGGACGCCGATAATTCCGGTAGGGCAGATTTCTGGTAGGGCAGTTAGCAGGTAGTAGAATCGCAGAACTCCCGAACTAGCCGCTGAGGACGCCGATAATTCCGGTAGAGCAGATTTCTGGTAGGGCTGTAAGCAGGTAGTAGAATCGCAGAACTCCCGAACTAGCCGCTGAGGACGCCGATAATTTCGGTAGGGCAGATTTCTGGTAGGGCAGTTAGCAGGTAGTAGAATTGCAGAACTCCCGAACTAGCCACTTGTAATGACATTTCATTCTATTTCAGTTCCAGTACCGACGTGATCATGTGTCCACTATATCCACTCCACCTCCTGGTGCTGTACGCCCTCGCTCTCGGCCCCCTGTGGCTGTTCTCCACCGCCGTGGTCGCCCAGGTCGCCCACAAGACCGAGAAATGGGGCGTCGAGTTCTACCCCAAGGAACTGCTGGAATTGCAGATCAACAGCCAGCGAACCGTCCAGGTCATCTCGTCGGAACTCCTCGACGAGAATGTCACCGCGCAGAGCAACAGTGAACACATCGCTAAAGCGGGATCGCTTTATAAAATACTAGATTTGGGTAACAATACTTGGACTGCGTTGTTTGATGTGACGGGACATTTTATTGGCTACGCGAAAATACGTCTGCAACAATTGAATAACGGCGAGTTGGTGACAGAGTCGGATCCCATCAATGTGACGGTGATACGGGAAGATCGATTGATCGATCATATATTCGTGGGGAGTGTGGCTACGCTGGTGTCGATTATCTATATCAACTTCGGGTGTGCTCTGAATTGGTCGCTGGTCAAACAGATGGTGAGGAGGCCGGTGGGACCGGCCATTGGGTTCGTCTGCCAGTTCCTCTTTATGCCGCTGGTAAGTTGTCAACATTCAATTACATCTGATGGTCTGAGATCAGCTGGGGCAGTGTCACGATATTTAGCGCCCCTAGGCCCGAAAGTTATAATCGCTCTCCCCCCCATTCATTTAACTTTTCGTCAAATGAAATTTTTCGTCAAATTTACCATCAAATGAATAGTTTTAAATAAATGTGCTTTGAGCGTTGTTTTCAATAGTGTCTTTATTCATATAAAGACATATATTATATACAATATTATAAAATATACAATGCGTATAATATATTCTCTAAAATGAATGCAACGTTATATACTTCTTTGGAAATATCCATGAGCAGTGCCCTTTGGGAATTTAGCGCCCCTTGCCCTTGATTATCTTTTATATCTTGTGAATATCTTTTAAATGAGGGCTGCATGCGTACCATATGAGCCGTGATGTAGGATTCTTTCAGGTGATGTCACATATTGTTGTAATAAGTGGACAACAGTGTCTCCTAAATTATGTTCTCCAATTGTCTCCAATGACCAAACAACTGTAATATTGTTTTTTTGCCCTCAACTTTTCTATCGCTATCGTAACGTGATAAAACATGCATCTCCGTATCAAGTACCATTCTCTATTCAGATGTTATGTTCAATCAATTATTCTAAATTATTTAATTAGATAAGGAGATAAATTATTTACAAAAAGTCATAAACTAATGATAGCCAATGTAGGCCAATTCAATAAGGTTTAATTACAATTACCAATTTAATCTATTGAAGATGTCATTTCATTTACATTCGTATCATGACGAGGGGATTAATATCAATTTAATATCATAATTTTTAATTATTCATCATTAGATCAGATCGTAATAAACACAAACACTTAGCATGAACTAAACCGCGCAGGAAAAGGATGTTGATATAATGTGTTGGGTTGGTTAGTCATATAACTCTACCACTTCCACGCGTCGGTTGTCCTTCAGCCGTCATAGTAGGCCCTACCGACACCCGTGCTTGCAAGTGCGACTAGATAGAGTATGTTGATGCAGGCCCAACAGCTTGGGAGGGGGGTGGGAGGGGGGGGGGGGCATGGCGGGAACGTTAATGACGCAGTAAAATGAATCAATCGTTCACTCACAAGAATACGCCGGAAATCACAGAGAAAATGCAAAATCACTTGATTGATGATATGGAATTATCCAGCATTCATTTAGATTCAGTGGAAATTTGAATTATTTCGGAGAGATTTTATTTTCCAAATTTTCTTACCCACCCTAATCTTATTGGGTTTTTAGAAATTTTGAGATGGTGTTTCTCAAAAATGGTCCAACCGATTTGAACCCGAAACTATACAGTTCTAAGGTGGACAAGCATTCATTTACATTCAGCAGAAATTTGAATTATTTCGGAAAGATTTTATTTTCGAAATTTTCTTGCCCATCCTAATCTTATTGCGTTTTCAGAAACTTTGAGATGTGTTTCTCAAAAATGGTCCAACCGATTTGACCCAAAAACTATACAGTTTTAATAACTTGGATAAATTTGCATATACAGAAAAAGTATCATGTCGATCCGTGCGTCCTGTGCAGTGCTAACAAACAAACAAACAAAAAACACAGACAAAGCTCCATAAAAGTGGGATGGAAACCTTCGCTGACGCTCATTAGTCATTGCTATAGCACAATGATGTAAAAACATATTTTTTCCTCAAGTTTTTTAATCATGTTCCCATCTTCATATTATTTTATCCTCGTCATGCAGATGCAATAGAGTATTCGTGTATTTTCGGTTCTAGTCATGCGTGAGTCAGAAATGCACTTTCAATTGATTCCAGTTGAGTTTTGGTTTGGGGAAAGCGCTGTTTCCTGGGAATGCTCCAATGCAGCTGGGAATGTTCTTCACCGGAGTTAGCCCCGCAGGTGAGTTATTATTTTTTGATATTTTTAATAACATCGAAACTTGATACAAAATCATTTTCCTAGAATTTAGCACATGTGGCGGGTAAAGTATACAAAATAGACCAGTTAAAACAAAGAGGGTGTGATGCTAAGAATTAAGTTATATGGAACCGAGGGGTCAACAACTAAAAAATTCAGGTGTACACTTTGAAAAAAAATCCCAAAAATCTGGGAAAATCGAACAAATCTGGAGAAATAAGAAAAATCGAAGGAAAATCAGTAAAATGAAGGAAAAATAAAAAAATCAAGAAAATCACAAAAATCAGGAAAAAATCTAGTGAAAAAAAAGAAAAGATTACAGAAAATCAGAAAAATCAAAATTAAAAATGGAAAAAAAACACGTAAAATCAAAATAATCAAGAACAATAGAAAAAATAATCAGGTGAACACTGAAATGTCAAGTTGTTTGACCCCTTGTATGGAACTATATGGAATGTGGATACACGTCATCTCAAACAAGTTAGTCGTCGGAGTATCATCTCAGTTTCAAACACCTTACTTCTTTATGGTTATGTTAGAATGTTTGTGTTGGAATTCTTGAGAAGCTTCAAATGTAATTTGTCAGAATCTGGTTATCCGTGTTCGACTGTTCGCTAACGTGTACAACTGGCGGCTGTTTCAGGGGGTGCTTCCAACATTTGGACCGTCGCACTCGGCGGTAACCTCAACCTCAGTATCACCATGACCACAATCAGCACGTTCGCGGCTTTCGGTAAGTGCTGACTGCATGCCTAGCTTGGGCCCTACATATTATGCTAATTTCTCTGCAGTATGTATGTTCGGCAAATTATCAAAATAACTATATAGTACACGAGCAGGTCAGTTTCCACCCTGCTACTATAGTGATGTATACGTCACTGTGGCGCTATTGTTAGTGTCGCTGGTTCCCGTACTCTTCTTCTAAAACAAAATATCTAACAAATGTTGACTCAAGCGTAGGGTTATGGTAAAGTTCATTTTTTGTCAGGTCGACCACAGAAACTAGAATATTTACACAAATATTGTGACTTTCAAATATTATTTTCAATTCCATTTAAAAAACGTCTTGCAGAAAAATTCTCGCTACCGGGGAATAATATAATTTTTCTCAAGTTCTCTAATAAATAAAACATTGTTCGTTTCAGCAATGATGCCGTTGTGGATTTTCACTCTCGGAAGCCAGATCTTCAAGGAGGGTAACATCAAGATCCCGTACTCTCGCATCGCTGGCTTCGCCGTAGGCCTCGTCATCCCGCTAGGCATCGGCTTCCTCATCCAGAGATACCTGCCGCGAGTCTCCAAGTTCATGGTCAAGATACTCAAGCCGTTTTCAGCCTTTCTCATTCTCTTCATCATCATCTTCGCCGTCATCACGAATCTCTACTTATTCGAACTGTTCTCGTGGAAGGTATGTTGGAAATACATGTTTATATATACCTGTATCACTGAGAAGGGAGTCGAGTGGCTAGGGCACTGAACCATCATTGAGGAGACCTGCGCCCTTATTCTATAACTGTAAACGAATTGAAAGCGCTACGAAAGTGTCAGAGCCCATATGATACTACAGGCTGAAGTATACGGAATCGTTCGAATAAAACAAATATGTGTACCTTCCATTTCGTTTACAGTTATAGAATAAGAGGCCTGGGTTCGATTCTCTCCCTGGTCGACCTTCCTGACTGTAGGGTTTGTTTCACTATGTCGTTCAGGTTGATACTGGGATAGTTCCTACTTTCAATTGAAAACAGGCTAAAAACACGTGGTAAAAAACTTCTGTCTCATCGTGCATCATCCTATTCATCATTTACTGACACCATTAGATCTTGGTCGTAATTACAGGGCATCGTTAATCCCAGCATAGATAAATATACTTGTGTCCACATAAGAAGGAGCTTGTTTACAAACTAAATAATTGTTAAATCTTTGTTAATTGGATGAGCTAAGCAAAGACTTAATTTACCGTACTCGAATCTTACATAATCAGAATGGTATTACAGGTGAAAATTTTTATATATTTTGTTTACATCAATCAAGGAAGCAACAAGCAAGGAGATCAAAAAGTAAAATTAGATCCATTAAACGATTTCCATAATAAACAGGTGAATCAGGAAGGCTGTGAGTTGAATAGATTTAAAATCAAGGTGCGTATAGGCCTATATAGCGGGTGCATTACATATAATATAAAACATCGCTCATCTCACAACGCATAAGTTTTCCCATTTAATATTTGTTTTCGCCCGTTGTTTTCCAGATCATAGTCGCGGGTCTGGGCCTGCCGTGGATCGGCTTCATGTTGGGCATGATCGCGGCGTGGATCTTCAAGCAGCCGCCCAACGACATCCTGGCCATCGCCGTGGAGACGGGCATCCAGAACACGGGCATTGCCATCTTCCTGCTGAGTGCTTTGCAACAGCCTGAGGGAGATCTGACAACAGGTGAGTCCTGTGACCTTGTGCAGGCTCTTCATTTCATTTAAGAGGAACCCACTCGGAAAAATGTATCAAATATTTCGTTATTTATTGATGTATCAATGTTAAAAATTTTAAATACAGTGAAACCTGTATGCATCGTTTCTGGATCCATTCTTTTCCTGCTTGTATCATTCATTTTTTCTCACTCCACTCCCATATAAACAATGTTAAATTTTCCTGGATGGATGGTTTTATTTACCTGGTCCCTTGAAAAACGATGGATAGAGGTTTCACTGTAGTATATTAAAAATTTGACGACGAAAAAAAGTTGAAAATTCCGATTAAATTTTAGAAAAACTAGTTGAAAAATTATGTTAAACCATTACATACACGAAAACCAGTAGATAGTTAGCATTAAGATGAATTATCCTAATTTAAAACCTTTCGATTACAAGTAATTATTCAATCAATTGATTGATCACTTAATAATAGATTAATTTATTATTATCTGTGTATAATTATTCCATGTCCATGTGGCAATTGTTTTGGTAGTGTGATTTGTAAATCAATAAATTAATAGTTTCCCGCTTCGAGAGTGCAGCGATATAAACGAGTTATGAGTGAGAGTATAGTAGGCCTCAGAAGAACCTCGCTACTTAGTTGACACGCGCCCTCGTGTCAAAGGGCAAAGAGTCAAGAGCGTGAAAATGCAATGGTAGAGGTTTCTGAAATGTGTTGTGTTTACATGATAGCATGATAATAGATACATGATTTAGCAAAATATCAGTTATTTTGTGATGACTTTTGAACCATACGAGCGATATGAGACATCAGAATTCGTACGTTTTTTTGAAATTTATAAATATGTGTTGTTTTGTTTACAAGCATTTCATGATTGCAACTCACCAATAATTTTGTTCAAATCAAGATCAAGATTGTATGTGTTTAGGCCTATAGCCTACTAATCACCACAAGCAGGAAACGGCAATTAGCAACTTTTTAGGACATGACAACCCTGGAAATAGATTCGAATGAATGGTGACTACTTTTTCCGTAATTTCAGAGAAAACTAGAAACATCTTCATCCCAGAAATTATAATTAATTAATTTGTACGTCAAATTACCACGTAGGACCCCCCTTCTACTATAATCTAATCTGCTGAAACTGCATCGATGTAATCTCATCTGCTTCTGCCGCTGACCTATGAACTTTGTCCGTTTCAGTGGTCCCTGTTTCCGTGGCGATCATGACTCCGTTCCCGCTGATGATCCTGTACATTTACCGCAAGTGCTGGGCGAGTCCTTCGGGCGCTCACAAGATGTCAGACTTGCGCGTAGACCCCGAGGATGCGGAACGAGAGAATATTACCAGTCTTGCCAACTCGGTGGATGAACCTTTTGCCAATGGAAATGTGCGAAAATATTAGACTTTTTTATATTGTGATGAATTAGTGTGTAGTCTTACTGAAAATGTATTATTGGATATCTCATTCTGGTTCGTGGGAACATTACGTTTATAGTTTTATAATAGTATTTATAAATTATTAATAAAAATGTTGAATAGTTTTATAACAAATGTTGAATGATACCTGATAATCCATCAATTTTGTTCCTTCATTTCCAAGGGTTGTAATTTTGAAAAATGCGTATATCCTCAGGAGACAAAAACACAATATATTTCCAGAGATTTTGAAAGGAAACTGAATAATAATCCACCACTTTTATTAACTTTGATCAAGTTTGTCTATTTTCTTAAAATGGCAAAAATCCTTCATGCATATATAAGTCTGCTAGAAATGATACTAATTAATCCATCAATTCTATCAAAATCAAATCAATTCAGCAGACACAATTTGATTAAACAAGAACATTTCAAACTTTTCAAGTCCAATATTCAGCTTCATCATTGAACAGGCGCGTATAGGAACTTTTATTTGAGGGGGGGGGGGACATAAATTGTGAATCGAAAGGTAAGATATATCCAGGGTTCTCCGGTCAGATTTCAAACCCTCCTATTATTCTGTGGTTTTGACTTTGATCTTTCTTTGAAGCATATTTAATCTGAGAGAAGAGAGCGAATCAGACCCTACGCGATTGTGAGTGGGCATTTATAGTGGGTGTGGAGGGGGATAGGTCAGGAACATAAGTGGGAGGGGGGTCCTTTCCTCATATACGCCCCTTTTGAACTTTTGGACAACTGTTATGGACATTTTTGAAATAATTTTCTGGAATATAAATTCTGGAACGCGACTAAATAGTCGCGTTCCAGACTGAGGCGCTTAGCTAGCGCTAGATTAGCATATGATGGTGCAAAATGCATGTTTTTTATTATCATTTCTTCAATATTGATGGTCTACTTTGTCGACTCTGGCTAGACGTAGGTCGAGGAACTGCATTATCGACTCGGTATATAATCGTTGCATATACTACACGTGTTGCGCGGTACATGTGCGCGGTTGGAAATGTATGGAAAGCATGGAAGCAGCTGTGAATTTGTAGGCCAATCAATTTGATTTTGATTGAGATCCTCACTCAAAATACCCCAAACAACCGTGAAAGAGTATTCAGGAGTATTAATGATTATTCAGGTCAGTGTACAGATTCATGAAGAGTGATAATTTCTCGTTAAAAACATTCTAAGCACTACAAACACTAATTGTGGGAGCCCTCTAATCGATCCAGAAGGACCATTTTGTTGATTATTCTAATGACAGAAAATGAAGACTTTGGCCTAGATAGGCTACATGATGATGTATTGTTGATTGCTATTGTAACACAATCCAGCTAGCCTATAAAATGAAAGCAGTACAATACACTAGGATGATAATAGTGTTGACACTGACAGTCGCTATTAAAATTGACTAGAGGTCGATGCCTTATTTGAGGTTAGGTTTGACCGAGGGGTTAACAACTCCTGAAATCCGGTGTACACTTGCCATGAAATCCCATTGAAATCCCCTTGAAATCCCTGAAATCACTTGAAATCCCCTTGAAATCCTTATGAAATCCCCTGAAATCAGGTGTACACCAAATTTTTGAGTTGTAAACCCCTCGGGTTTGACCACCTTACCAAATCAATGGTTTGACAATTTGACAATGGTTTGACTGCCTGTTGTGTCATATCAAGACGAGACTCCACGCGAAGCTGTAGAACCATGGCTATAAAAAATGACATATTTTATATCAATAAAAATTCGTTGACTACGGTAATATGTGGTAAATAGGGTCTAGATGCTGTATGCCATTGACTTTATAATTACTACGTATGCATAACCGAACTACCGTACCGTACCATTTTAGGGTTAACTAAAGTTTGTGGAATTTCATGGTTTTAGGGTGAGAAGTGAGGATTGACCTGTGAAATTATAGCCTAGTTCCTAACTCGACAGAAGCCTTACCTTTACCATCACTAAAACACCCTGAAACCACAAAATGAAACCCTAAAATAGATCTGTTACTCATAGGCCCACTGCATATTTGGGCCTACCCGATCTTTTTTAGGATGTTTTCTTTTGGATGTTGGCCGGTTGGCCCTAGAGGGTATTGTATAGTGACAGTCAGGTTTGGGTAGGGTAAGGTTTGTGTCGAATAAGCGAGATTGAATTTTTTAGGTCGTACCAGTAACTAAAATTTATTGGCATCGGATGAATCAATTAGATGATGGGATGATACAATAAGGGTTTCTTAAGGTACTGGTAATGGTAGTGGGAAAGAAGTGGCTGTGACATATATTGAAGGAACCATCCCAAATGAATATTTGGATTTTATGGCGCGTCGATATCTAGGTCATTTTGCTCCGGCATTAGCCTAGCCTTGGAGGAGACTATAGAGGATACAATGTAACTTTGTTGACACATTGTTATATAGAGTAGCGGTACCGTACTAATTATTGCTTTATTTCACAGTTGGTGGATGTTCAGTACAATGCATGGAAATCAGAATGTTGGAGAGAAGGAGGTGGAAGAAGCAAGAGAAGAGAGAAGAAAAAGAAGAGAGAAGAAAAAAGGAGGAGAGAAGAGGGTCCGATTATCATCAACGTCACGTCTTGACCGGTTAGTACAGCACTTATTATTGTAAGCACAGATTGAAATTCTTCCGTTTTGATATGAAAACAACCAAACAATAATGGTTGTAATAAAACAACCGTCTTGTCGACTTCAGTGTCATTGAGCGTAGCACTTTACTGCATGATCATTTGAAATCATCACACACAAGTTTTAACAAAACAATGTCAAGTCACAGGCTTTTTACTTTTTTAAAATTGTTTTTTCGAGTTTTTTCTGTATTAGAAAGATTAGGCCTAATTTTTTATTCTACGGGTGGATTGCAAAGACGAAGTTTATTATCAATTATTAAAAATTGATATTCCACTAAATCGACTTCCACGTACCGTACTCTCAACTTCATGCTACAAATTCAAGTTTGCATATTATTGGTACATAGGCTATTGTCATTATGCTATATGAACATCATTTAATTATGCATAAATACAAAATTACAGGTAACAAAATTCACCAACAAATATATGACAAAAATAACATAGGCCTACCAGTACTGTAAATAAGAAGGGGTGAAAAATTATGATCATCGTTATTTTGTAGATACCACACAACAGTTATGGCTTCAATAACAGAATTGTCTCAAACCAGATGGTGAGAGAGAAGGAGACGACTACAATCAAGGTGGTGAGAGAGAGAGAACTACAATCAAGGCAATGAGAGAGAGAGCTAGGACCAAGGTGATGGAGAAGAGGACTCGAAGAATGGCGCCGACATCACCGTGGGGACGACTTGAGGCAAGCGAATGAGAAACAACACAAGGGCGATAACACGACACCGGTCAGTCCAGGTGAATTAATCTGCTAAGAGCCGGTTTTACGAAACTGTTGATTCTCCAACTAGTACTTGAAATACGAGAATAACTCTGCTAACTGTCGCGTAATCCAGTAACAATCAGTTGCCCTAATGTTTGAAAAAATCCCAAGTAGGCTACATTTTTTTGGTTTGGGAGCAAGAGGGAGCTGTATTTTTCAGTTTTAAATTTGATTATTGCCTTCAATTTTTATTTTTATTTTAATGCTGCTTAATGACCCCACCAATAGCTAGTTTATACGGGGGTAAGAATAGTGATGATGTGTGACAGGACGTTTACAAAAACCCATGTCTTATGCGGGATTCGAACCCACGCCCAACGGTGACTTCACTTTCTACCGCTAGCGATAAGTGACTGAGCCACCGGGGCGGCTATCGCCTTCATATTTTGTGTATATTTGATTTTAGAAATATAAAAACAATTGTTTTCTCAGAATTATCATCATCAGCCGTAAGAGTGAACCATCTTGGAAGTTTATCTACGTCTGTGCTATAATATACTAATCATCATCTTATTTCACAGTTGGCAGTACTTCCAATCCGAGGCGTGAAGACAGGATGGAAGCTGGAGAGAGAGAGAGAGGGAGGAGGAAGAGGAAGTCCAGGAGGCACGAGCAGACATGACTGGTAGGTAGGCCATCTTATAACCAGCCGCTATTCATCGGACCATCGATCACATGCACATGCAGAAGTTGTAGTTTCGAATATTCAGTGTCGAAAAAATTTGTATTCCTATGGTCTCTGGTCATGAACTTATAGAGTACGTAATGAATTTATAACTCAAATCTAGTCTCCGTTGCAAAATAGAATGAAATTTAGAGAATTTAGAGCAGAAAATAACTAGGCATATTTGTCATATTTCAAGTTGAATATTATACCTCCTTGTAATCCATGTAATTACTTCAAAAATGAATATATTTGGAACATTTCAACGGATTTAGGTTTTTCAAATGTCCCGGAATACAAAGGTTTAGCCAATTGAAGAATCATGTTTTTTCCCTCTAGCTTCCTTTTTCAAGTTTAATGCCTGATTTGAATTTTGGTTTGAAAATTTCCAGAAGAATATTCTCATCCTCGGAATTGATTCTTCCTGCTGAATATCTAAACATAATTAGACAATTGTCGTTATTTCAACATTCAGTTCGGAAAATTTGCTGGAAAAGACAGTTTTTTGATAATTCAGACACTCTTTTCTTGGAAACGGCTTGTGCGAGCGTAGCCAAATTTGCTAGGAATTTAGGGATTCACACTCATAGAAATGTGCTAGAACATCATAGGTCTCACCAGTTCATAGAAATTGATTGCAAAAAGTCAAAAACTAGTTGTCATTATGATCAAATTTTTTGTGACTTGAAACTAAACTTTTTGTTGAATTTCGCAGTTCTATTGTTATGTGTGTGTAGAATAATCAAATTGGAATTCAAATCCGGTCTCAGTTTCAAAATTTAGTCCAATTGAAAGTATTTTATAGCTAACATCAACTTGGTATATTTGCCATGGTAGCGGCTCATATGGAATTTTAGAATCCTTATAATTAGGCCTACTTTGAAAAAATAAAAATTGAAAAAATTTCAATGGATATCAGTTTTTGAAATGTACTTTCGTCGTCCTGCGAAATTTCAGCCAAATCTGAAATCATTTTTTGCTTTTTTTTTATGTTTTTCAAATTTTATTTCTGACTTTAAATTGGGTTTCATTTATTTTTTTAAAATATTTTTTTCCTTGGAATCGAATTCTCTTTCTGAATATCAAAACATAATGGTACAACTATCGTCATTTTAAAAGCCCGTTCTGAAAATTGGCTGGAAATGTCCATTTTTTGATAAATCAGCGACGTTTTTCTTGGCAACCGCTAGATCAATATTAACGAAACTCTCCAATGATTCTAAGATCTTGAAGTTATAAACAAAAAAAATACTAGAACATCATAGCTCTCACCAGTTCACGGAAATTAATTGCGAAAGGTCAAAAAGTAGCTTATAAACCCCTGTGCTTTTTGGTCAAATTTTTTTGTCGCTTGAAATTTGTGGTTGAATTTCCCAGTTCTATTGTTATGTATGTGTAATGTGATCAAATTGGAACATCAATCTGGTCTCAGTTTCCAAATTGAGTTTGATTTAAAGATTTTAGAGCACAAAATAACTTGGTATTATTTGCCATGTTAGGGTCAATATAGAAATATAAAATCCTTGTGATTACTTGAAAAAAATTAAAATTGGGAAAATATCAGTGGATTTGTTGTTTTAGAATGCCCTTTCGTCATACTACAAAATATTAGACAAATCAAAAATTATGATTTTTGGCCTTTTTCACTTTTTTCAAATTTGATTTCTGACGTCAATTTTGATTTTAAATTTTTCTAAAAGATATTTTCTTCTTTAGAATTGAATCTTCTTACTGAATATGTAAACATAACTCAACAATTGTCGTTAATCCAAAAGACCGTTCTAAAAGTTGCCTGAAAATGTCTGTTTTTTGATAAATCAGCGTCGTTTTTCTTGGCAACCGCGAGGGCAATCCTCACGGAACTTTCTAATGATTTAAAGGTCCTAGAGTTATGATCATATAAAAATACTAGAACATCATAGGTCTCACCAGTTCACGGAAATTAATTGCGAAAGGTCAAAAAGTAGTGTACCCTGTGCTTTTGGGCAATTTTTTTTGTGATTTGAAACTTTTTGTTGAATTTCTCCGTTCTGTTGTTATGTATGTGTAGTGTGATCGAATTGTAACACAAATCCGGTCTCAGTTTCCAAATTGAGTTTAATTTAAAGATTTTGTAGCAAAAAAAAACTCTGTGTATTTACCATGGTAGGGGCCTACAAAGAATTTTAGAATCCTGGTAATTACTTCAAAACAAAGAAAATTGGGGAAATGTCAATGGAATTAAGTTTTTAAATAGCCCTTTCGTCGTCCTACAAAATTTTGGTCAAATCGAAATCATGAAATTTTGCTTTTTCAACTTTTTTCAAATTTGATTTCTGACGTCAGTTTTGGTTTTGGAACTCCCCAAAATACATTTTCTTTCTTAGAATTAAATATTCTTACTGAATATCCGAACATATTGAACAATTTTTGTCATTTCTGAAGCCACTTCTGAAAATTGGCTGGAAATTGCAGTGTTTTGGTAATTCAGACATCTTTTTCTTGGAAACGGCTGAAGCGAGCGTAGCCAAATTTGCTAGTGATTTAAGGATCCTAACGTTATGCTCATAAAAAATACTAGAACATCATAGCTCTCACCAGTTCATAGAAATTAATTGCGAAAGGTCCAAAAGTACCTTAGTTAACCCTGTACATTTTGGTCAAATTTTTTTGTCGCTTGAAATTTTGGTTGAATTTCTCAGTTCTGTTGTTATGTATGTGTAGTGTGATAAAATTGGAACACAAATCCGGTCTCCGTTCCTAAATCGAGTTTAATTTAAAGATTTTAGAGCGAAAAACAACTTAGTGTACTCACCATGGTAGAGTCCCATATTATAGAATTCTGGAATCCTTCTAATTACTTTTCCATTAGCATTATTAGCAAAATTTCAACGGAATAACTCTTCTGAAATGTCCTCTTGTCTTCCTACAAAATTTTAGCCGAATCAAAAATGATGATTTTTTATGACTCTGAAAAGTGGCTGGAAATTGCAGTTTTTGGGAAATTCAGACACCTTTTTCTTGGAAATGGCTGATGCGAGTATAGCCAAATTTGCTGAGGATTTAGGGACCATCAAGTTATACTCTTAAAAAAATACTAGAACATCATAGCTCTCACCAGTTCATAGAAATTAATTGCGAAAGGTCCAAAAGTACCTTAGTTAACCCTGTACATTTTGGTCAAATTTTTTTGTCGCTTGAAATTTTTGGTTGAATTTCTCAGTTCTGTTGTTATGTATGTGTAGTGTGATAAAATTGGAACACAAATCCGGTCTCCGTTCCTAAATCGAGTTTAATTTAAAGATTTTAGAGCGAAAAACAACTTAGTGTACTCACCATGGTAGAGTCCCATATTATAGAATTCTGGAATCCTTCTAATTACTTTTCCATTAGCATTATTAGCAAAATTTCAACGGAATAACTCTTCTGAAATGTCCTCTTGTCTTCCTACAAAATTTTAGCCGAATCAAAAATGATGATTTTTTATGACTCTGAAAAGTGGCTGGAAATTGCAGTTTTTGGGAAATTCAGACACCTTTTTCTTGGAAATGGCTGATGCGAGTATAGCCAAATTTGCTGAGGATTTAGGGACCATCAAGTTATACTCTTAAAAAAATACTAGAACATCATAGCTCTCACCAGTTCATAGAAATTAATTGCGAAAGGTCCAAAAGTACCTTAGTTAACCCTGTACATTTTGGTCAAATTTTTTTGTCGCTTGAAATTTTTGGTTGAATTTCTCAGTTCTGTTGTTATGTATGTGTAGTGTGATAAAATTGGAACACAAATCCGGTCTCCGTTCCTAAATCGAGTTTAATTTAAAGATTTTAGAGCGAAAAACAACTTAGTGTACTCACCATGGTAGAGTCCCATATTATAGAATTCTGGAATCCTTCTAATTACTTTTCCATTAGCATTATTAGCAAAATTTCAACGGAATAACTCTTCTGAAATGTCCTCTTGTCTTCCTACAAAATTTTAGCCGAATCAAAAATGATGATTTTTTATGACTCTGAAAAGTGGCTGGAAATTGCAGTTTTTGGGAAATTCAGACACCTTTTTCTTGGAAATGGCTGATGCGAGTATAGCCAAATTTGCTGAGGATTTAGGGACCATCAAGTTATACTCTTAAAAAAATACTAGAACATCATAGCTCTCACCAGTTCATAGAAATTAATTGCGAAAGGTCCAAAAGTACCTTAGTTAACCCTGTACATTTTGGTCAAATTTTTTTGTCGCTTGAAATTTTTGGTTGAATTTCTCAGTTCTGTTGTTATGTATGTGTAGTGTGATAAAATTGGAACACAAATCCGGTCTCCGTTCCTAAATCGAGTTTAATTTAAAGAATTTAGAGCGAAAAACAACTTAGTGTACTCACCATGGTAGAGTCCCATATTATAGAATTCTGGAATCCTTCTAATTACTTTTCCATTAGCATTATTAGCAAAATTTCAACGGAATAACTCTTCTGAAATGTCCTCTTGTCTTCCTACAAAATTTTAGCCGAATCAAAAATGATGATTTTTTATGACTCTGAAAAGTGGCTGGAAATTGCAGTTTTTGGGAAATTCAGACACCTTTTTCTTGGAAATGGCTGATGCGAGTATAGCCAAATTTGCTGAGGATTTAGGGACCATCAAGTTATACTCTTAAAAAAATACTAGAACATCATAGCTCTCACCAGTTCATAGAAATTAATTGCGAAAGGTCCAAAAGTACCTTAGTTAACCCTGTACATTTTGGTCAAATTTTTTTGTCGCTTGAAATTTTTGGTTGAATTTCTCAGTTCTGTTGTTATGTATGTGTAGTGTGATAAAATTGGAACACAAATCCGGTCTCCGTTCCTAAATCGAGTTTAATTTAAAGATTTTAGAGCGAAAAACAACTTAGTGTACTCACCATGGTAGAGTCCCATATTATAGAATTCTGGAATCCTTCTAATTACTTTTCCATTAGCATTATTAGCAAAATTTCAACGGAATAACTCTTCTGAAATGTCCTCTTGTCTTCCTACAAAATTTTAGCCGAATCAAAAATGATGATTTTTTATGACTCTGAAAAGTGGCTGGAAATTGCAGTTTTTGGGAAATTCAGACACCTTTTTCTTGGAAATGGCTGATGCGAGTATAGCCAAATTTGCTGAGGATTTAGGGACCATCAAGTTATACTCTTAAAAAAATACTAGAACATCATAGCTCTCACCAGTTCATAGAAATTAATTGCGAAAGGTCCAAAAGTACCTTAGTTAACCCTGTACATTTTGGTCAAATTTTTTTGTCGCTTGAAATTTTTGGTTGAATTTCTCAGTTCTGTTGTTATGTATGTGTAGTGTGATAAAATTGGAACACAAATCCGGTCTCCGTTCCTAAATCGAGTTTAATTTAAAGATTTTAGAGCGAAAAACAACTTAGTGTACTCACCATGGTAGAGTCCCATATTATAGAATTCTGGAATCCTTCTAATTACTTTTCCATTAGCATTATTAGCAAAATTTCAACGGAATAACTCTTCTGAAATGTCCTCTTGTCTTCCTACAAAATTTTAGCCGAATCAAAAATGATGATTTTTTATGACTCTGAAAAGTGGCTGGAAATTGCAGTTTTTGGGAAATTCAGACACCTTTTTCTTGGAAATGGCTGATGCGAGTATAGCCAAATTTGCTGAGGATTTAGGGACCATCAAGTTATACTCTTAAAAAAATACTAGAACATCATAGCTCTCACCAGTTCATAGAAATTAATTGCGAAAGGTCCAAAAGTACCTTAGTTAACCCTGTACATTTTGGTCAAATTTTTTTGTCGCTTGAAATTTTTGGTTGAATTTCTCAGTTCTGTTGTTATGTATGTGTAGTGTGATAAAATTGGAACACAAATCCGGTCTCCGTTCCTAAATCGAGTTTAATTTAAAGATTTTAGAGCGAAAAACAACTTAGTGTACTCACCATGGTAGAGTCCCATATTATAGAATTCTGGAATCCTTCTAATTACTTTTCCATTAGCATTATTAGCAAAATTTCAACGGAATAACTCTTCTGAAATGTCCTCTTGTCTTCCTACAAAATTTTAGCCGAATCAAAAATGATGATTTTTTATGACTCTGAAAAGTGGCTGGAAATTGCAGTTTTTGGGAAATTCAGACACCTTTTTCTTGGAAATGGCTGATGCGAGTATAGCCAAATTTGCTGAGGATTTAGGGACCATCAAGTTATACTCTTAAAAAAATACTAGAACATCATAGCTCTCACCAGTTCATAGAAATTAATTGCGAAAGGTCCAAAAGTACCTTAGTTAACCCTGTACATTTTGGTCAAATTTTTTTGTCGCTTGAAATTTTTGGTTGAATTTCTCAGTTCTGTTGTTATGTATGTGTAGTGTGATAAAATTGGAACACAAATCCGGTCTCCGTTCCTAAATCGAGTTTAATTTAAAGATTTTAGAGCGAAAAACAACTTAGTGTACTCACCATGGTAGAGTCCCATATTATAGAATTCTGGAATCCTTCTAATTACTTTTCCATTAGCATTATTAGCAAAATTTCAACGGAATAACTCTTCTGAAATGTCCTCTTGTCTTCCTACAAAATTTTAGCCGAATCAAAAATGATGATTTTTTATGACTCTGAAAAGTGGCTGGAAATTGCAGTTTTTGGGAAATTCAGACACCTTTTTCTTGGAAATGGCTGATGCGAGTATAGCCAAATTTGCTGAGGATTTAGGGACCATCAAGTTATACTCTTAAAAAAATACTAGAACATCATAGCTCTCACCAGTTCATAGAAATTAATTGCGAAAGGTCCAAAAGTACCTTAGTTAACCCTGTACATTTTGGTCAAATTTTTTTGTCGCTTGAAATTTTTGGTTGAATTTCTCAGTTCTGTTGTTATGTATGTGTAGTGTGATAAAATTGGAACACAAATCCGGTCTCCGTTCCTAAATCGAGTTTAATTTAAAGATTTTAGAGCGAAAAACAACTTAGTGTACTCACCATGGTAGAGTCCCATATTATAGAATTCTGGAATCCTTCTAATTACTTTTCCATTAGCATTATTAGCAAAATTTCAACGGAATAACTCTTCTGAAATGTCCTCTTGTCTTCCTACAAAATTTTAGCCGAATCAAAAATGATGATTTTTTATGACTCTGAAAAGTGGCTGGAAATTGCAGTTTTTGGGAAATTCAGACACCTTTTTCTTGGAAATGGCTGATGCGAGTATAGCCAAATTTGCTGAGGATTTAGGGACCATCAAGTTATACTCTTAAAAAAATACTAGAACATCATAGCTCTCACCAGTTCATAGAAATTAATTGCGAAAGGTCCAAAAGTACCTTAGTTAACCCTGTACATTTTGGTCAAATTTTTTTGTCGCTTGAAATTTTTGGTTGAATTTCTCAGTTCTGTTGTTATGTATGTGTAGTGTGATAAAATTGGAACACAAATCCGGTCTCCGTTCCTAAATCGAGTTTAATTTAAAGATTTTAGAGCGAAAAACAACTTAGTGTACTCACCATGGTAGAGTCCCATATTATAGAATTCTGGAATCCTTCTAATTACTTTTCCATTAGCATTATTAGCAAAATTTCAACGGAATAACTCTTCTGAAATGTCCTCTTGTCTTCCTACAAAATTTTAGCCGAATCAAAAATGATGATTTTTTATGACTCTGAAAAGTGGCTGGAAATTGCAGTTTTTGGGAAATTCAGACACCTTTTTCTTGGAAATGGCTGATGCGAGTATAGCCAAATTTGCTGAGGATTTAGGGACCATCAAGTTATACTCTTAAAAAAATACTAGAACATCATAGCTCTCACCAGTTCATAGAAATTAATTGCGAAAGGTCCAAAAGTACCTTAGTTAACCCTGTACATTTTGGTCAAATTTTTTTGTCGCTTGAAATTTTTGGTTGAATTTCTCAGTTCTGTTGTTATGTATGTGTAGTGTGATAAAATTGGAACACAAATCCGGTCTCCGTTCCTAAATCGAGTTTAATTTAAAGATTTTAGAGCGAAAAACAACTTAGTGTACTCACCATGGTAGAGTCCCATATTATAGAATTCTGGAATCCTTCTAATTACTTTTCCATTAGCATTATTAGCAAAATTTCAACGGAATAACTCTTCTGAAATGTCCTCTTGTCTTCCTACAAAATTTTAGCCGAATCAAAAATGATGATTTTTTATGACTCTGAAAAGTGGCTGGAAATTGCAGTTTTTGGGAAATTCAGACACCTTTTTCTTGGAAATGGCTGATGCGAGTATAGCCAAATTTGCTGAGGATTTAGGGACCATCAAGTTATACTCTTAAAAAAATACTAGAACATCATAGCTCTCACCAGTTCATAGAAATTAATTGCGAAAGGTCCAAAAGTACCTTAGTTAACCCTGTACATTTTGGTCAACTTTTTTTGTCGCTTGAAATTTTTGGTTGAATTTCTCAGTTCTGTTGTTATGTATGTGTAGTGTGATAAAATTGGAACACAAATCCGGTCTCCGTTCCTAAATCGAGTTTAATTTAAAGATTTTAGAGCGAAAAACAACTTAGTGTACTCACCATGGTAGAGTCCCATATTATAGAATTCTGGAATCCTTCTAATTACTTTTCCATTAGCATTATTAGCAAAATTTCAACGGAATAACTCTTCTGAAATGTCCTCTTGTCTTCCTACAAAATTTTAGCCGAATCAAAAATGATGATTTTTTATGACTCTGAAAAGTGGCTGGAAATTGCAGTTTTTGGGAAATTCAGACACCTTTTTCTTGGAAATGGCTGATGCGAGTATAGCCAAATTTGCTGAGGATTTAGGGACCATCAAGTTATACTCTTAAAAAAATACTAGAACATCATAGCTCTCACCAGTTCATAGAAATTAATTGCGAAAGGTCCAAAAGTACCTTAGTTAACCCTGTACATTTTGGTCAAATTTTTTTGTCGCTTGAAATTTTTGGTTGAATTTCTCAGTTCTGTTGTTATGTATGTGTAGTGTGATAAAATTGGAACACAAATCCGGTCTCCGTTCCTAAATCGAGTTTAATTTAAAGATTTTAGAGCGAAAAACAACTTAGTGTACTCACCATGGTAGAGTCCCATATTATAGAATTCTGGAATCCTTCTAATTACTTTTCCATTAGCATTATTAGCAAAATTTCAACGGAATAACTCTTCTGAAATGTCCTCTTGTCTTCCTACAAAATTTTAGCCGAATCAAAAATGATGATTTTTTATGACTCTGAAAAGTGGCTGGAAATTGCAGTTTTTGGGAAATTCAGACACCTTTTTCTTGGAAATGGCTGATGCGAGTATAGCCAAATTTGCTGAGGATTTAGGGACCATCAAGTTATACTCTTAAAAAAATACTAGAACATCATAGCTCTCACCAGTTCATAGAAATTAATTGCGAAAGGTCCAAAAGTACCTTAGTTAACCCTGTACATTTTGGTCAAATTTTTTTGTCGCTTGAAATTTTTGGTTGAATTTCTCAGTTCTGTTGTTATGTATGTGTAGTGTGATAAAATTGGAACACAAATCCGGTCTCCGTTCCTAAATCGAGTTTAATTTAAAGATTTTAGAGCGAAAAACAACTTAGTGTACTCACCATGGTAGAGTCCCATATTATAGAATTCTGGAATCCTTCTAATTACTTTTCCATTAGCATTATTAGCAAAATTTCAACGGAATAACTCTTCTGAAATGTCCTCTTGTCTTCCTACAAAATTTTAGCCGAATCAAAAATGATGATTTTTTATGACTCTGAAAAGTGGCTGGAAATTGCAGTTTTTGGGAAATTCAGACACCTTTTTCTTGGAAATGGCTGATGCGAGTATAGCCAAATTTGCTGAGGATTTAGGGACCATCAAGTTATACTCTTAAAAAAATACTAGAACATCATAGCTCTCACCAGTTCATAGAAATTAATTGCGAAAGGTCCAAAAGTACCTTAGTTAACCCTGTACATTTTGGTCAAATTTTTTTGTCGCTTGAAATTTTTGGTTGAATTTCTCAGTTCTGTTGTTATGTATGTGTAGTGTGATAAAATTGGAACACAAAGCCGGTCTCCGTTCCTAAATCGAGTTTAATTTAAAGATTTTAGAGCGAAAAACAACTTAGTGTACTCACCATGGTAGAGTCCCATATTATAGAATTCTGGAATCCTTCTAATTACTTTTCCATTAGCATTATTAGCAAAATTTCAACGGAATAACTCTTCTGAAATGTCCTCTTGTCTTCCTACAAAATTTTAGCCGAATCAAAAATGATGATTTTTTATGACTCTGAAAAGTGGCTGGAAATTGCAGTTTTTGGGAAATTCAGACACCTTTTTCTTGGAAATGGCTGATGCGAGTATAGCCAAATTTGCTGAGGATTTAGGGACCATCAAGTTATACTCTTAAAAAAATACTAGAACATCATAGCTCTCACCAGTTCATAGAAATTAATTGCGAAAGGTCCAAAAGTACCTTAGTTAACCCTGTACATTTTGGTCAACTTTTTTTGTCGCTTGAAATTTTTGGTTGAATTTCTCAGTTCTGTTGTTATGTATGTGTAGTGTGATAAAATTGGAACACAAATCCGGTCTCCGTTCCTAAATCGAGTTTAATTTAAAGATTTTAGAGCGAAAAACAACTTAGTGTACTCACCATGGTAGAGTCCCATATTATAGAATTCTGGAATCCTTCTAATTACTTTTCCATTAGCATTATTAGCAAAATTTCAACGGAATAACTCTTCTGAAATGTCCTCTTGTCTTCCTACAAAATTTTAGCCGAATCAAAAATGATGATTTTTTATGACTCTGAAAAGTGGCTGGAAATTGCAGTTTTTGGGAAATTCAGACACCTTTTTCTTGGAAATGGCTGATGCGAGTATAGCCAAATTTGCTGAGGATTTAGGGACCATCAAGTTATACTCTTAAAAAAATACTAGAACATCATAGCTCTCACCAGTTCATAGAAATTAATTGCGAAAGGTCCAAAAGTACCTTAGTTAACCCTGTACATTTTGGTCAAATTTTTTTGTCGCTTGAAATTTTTGGTTGAATTTCTCAGTTCTGTTGTTATGTATGTGTAGTGTGATAAAATTGGAACACAAATCCGGTCTCCGTTCCTAAATCGAGTTTAATTTAAAGATTTTAGAGCGAAAAACAACTTAGTGTACTCACCATGGTAGAGTCCCATATTATAGAATTCTGGAATCCTTCTAATTACTTTTCCATTAGCATTATTAGCAAAATTTCAACGGAATAACTCTTCTGAAATGTCCTCTTGTCTTCCTACAAAATTTTAGCCGAATCAAAAATGATGATTTTTTATGACTCTGAAAAGTGGCTGGAAATTGCAGTTTTTGGGAAATTCAGACACCTTTTTCTTGGAAATGGCTGATGCGAGTATAGCCAAATTTGCTGAGGATTTAGGGACCATCAAGTTATACTCTTAAAAAAATACTAGAACATCATAGCTCTCACCAGTTCATAGAAATTAATTGCGAAAGGTCCAAAAGTACCTTAGTTAACCCTGTACATTTTGGTCAAATTTTTTTGTCGCTTGAAATTTTTGGTTGAATTTCTCAGTTCTGTTGTTATGTATGTGTAGTGTGATAAAATTGGAACACAAATCCGGTCTCCGTTCCTAAATCGAGATTAATTTAAAGATTTTAGAGCGAAAAACAACTTAGTGTACTCACCATGGTAGAGTCCCATATTATAGAATTCTGGAATCCTTCTAATTACTTTTCCATTAGCATTATTAGCAAAATTTCAACGGAATAACTCTTCTGAAATGTCCTCTTGTCTTCCTACAAAATTTTAGCCGAATCAAAAATGATGATTTTTTATGACTCTGAAAAGTGGCTGGAAATTGCAGTTTTTGGGAAATTCAGACACCTTTTTCTTGGAAATGGCTGATGCGAGTATAGCCAAATTTGCTGAGGATTTAGGGACCATCAAGTTATACTCTTAAAAAAATACTAGAACATCATAGCTCTCACCAGTTCATAGAAATTAATTGCGAAAGGTCCAAAAGTACCTTAGTTAACCCTGTACATTTTGGTCAACTTTTTTTGTCGCTTGAAATTTTTGGTTGAATTTCTCAGTTCTGTTGTTATGTATGTGTAGTGTGATAAAATTGGAACACAAATCCGGTCTCCGTTCCTAAATCGAGTTTAATTTAAAGATTTTAGAGCGAAAAACAACTTAGTGTACTCACCATGGTAGAGTCCCATATTATAGAATTCTGGAATCCTTCTAATTACTTTTCCATTAGCATTATTAGCAAAATTTCAACGGAATAACTCTTCTGAAATGTCCTCTTGTCTTCCTACAAAATTTTAGCCGAATCAAAAATGATGATTTTTTATGACTCTGAAAAGTGGCTGGAAATTGCAGTTTTTGGGAAATTCAGACACCTTTTTCTTGGAAATGGCTGATGCGAGTATAGCCAAATTTGCTGAGGATTTAGGGACCATCAAGTTATACTCTTAAAAAAATACTAGAACATCATAGCTCTCACCAGTTCATAGAAATTAATTGCGAAAGGTCCAAAAGTACCTTAGTTAACCCTGTACATTTTGGTCAAATTTTTTTGTCGCTTGAAATTTTTGGTTGAATTTCTCAGTTCTGTTGTTATGTATGTGTAGTGTGATAAAATTGGAACACAAATCCGGTCTCCGTTCCTAAATCGAGTTTAATTTAAAGATTTTAGAGCGAAAAACAACTTAGTGTACTCACCATGGTAGAGTCCCATATTATAGAATTCTGGAATCCTTCTAATTACTTTTCCATTAGCATTATTAGCAAAATTTCAACGGAATAACTCTTCTGAAATGTCCTCTTGTCTTCCTACAAAATTTTAGCCGAATCAAAAATGATGATTTTTTATGACTCTGAAAAGTGGCTGGAAATTGCAGTTTTTGGGAAATTCAGACACCTTTTTCTTGGAAATGGCTGATGCGAGTATAGCCAAATTTGCTGAGGATTTAGGGACCATCAAGTTATACTCTTAAAAAAATACTAGAACATCATAGCTCTCACCAGTTCATAGAAATTAATTGCGAAAGGTCCAAAAGTACCTTAGTTAACCCTGTACATTTTGGTCAAATTTTTTTGTCGCTTGAAATTTTTGGTTGAATTTCTCAGTTCTGTTGTTATGTATGTGTAGTGTGATAAAATTGGAACACAAATCCGGTCTCCGTTCCTAAATCGAGTTTAATTTAAAGATTTTAGAGCGAAAAACAACTTAGTGTACTCACCATGGTAGAGTCCCATATTATAGAATTCTGGAATCCTTCTAATTACTTTTCCATTAGCATTATTAGCAAAATTTCAACGGAATAACTCTTCTGAAATGTCCTCTTGTCTTCCTACAAAATTTTAGCCGAATCAAAAATGATGATTTTTTATGACTCTGAAAAGTGGCTGGAAATTGCAGTTTTTGGGAAATTCAGACACCTTTTTCTTGGAAATGGCTGATGCGAGTATAGCCAAATTTGCTGAGGATTTAGGGACCATCAAGTTATACTCTTAAAAAAATACTAGAACATCATAGCTCTCACCAGTTCATAGAAATTAATTGCGAAAGGTCCAAAAGTACCTTAGTTAACCCTGTACATTTTGGTCAAATTTTTTTGTCGCTTGAAATTTTTGGTTGAATTTCTCAGTTCTGTTGTTATGTATGTGTAGTGTGATAAAATTGGAACACAAATCCGGTCTCCGTTCCTAAATCGAGTTTAATTTAAAGATTTTAGAGCGAAAAACAACTTAGTGTACTCACCATGGTAGAGTCCCATATTATAGAATTCTGGAATCCTTCTAATTACTTTTCCATTAGCATTATTAGCAAAATTTCAACGGAATAACTCTTCTGAAATGTCCTCTTGTCTTCCTACAAAATTTTAGCCGAATCAAAAATGATGATTTTTTATGACTCTGAAAAGTGGCTGGAAATTGCAGTTTTTGGGAAATTCAGACACCTTTTTCTTGGAAATGGCTGATGCGAGTATAGCCAAATTTGCTGAGGATTTAGGGACCATCAAGTTATACTCTTAAAAAAATACTAGAACATCATAGCTCTCACCAGTTCATAGAAATTAATTGCGAAAGGTCCAAAAGTACCTTAGTTAACCCTGTACATTTTGGTCAAATTTTTTTGTCGCTTGAAATTTTTGGTTGAATTTCTCAGTTCTGTTGTTATGTATGTGTAGTGTGATAAAATTGGAACACAAATCCGGTCTCCGTTCCTAAATCGAGTTTAATTTAAAGATTTTAGAGCGAAAAACAACTTAGTGTACTCACCATGGTAGAGTCCCATATTATAGAATTCTGGAATCCTTCTAATTACTTTTCCATTAGCATTATTAGCAAAATTTCAACGGAATAACTCTTCTGAAATGTCCTCTTGTCTTCCTACAAAATTTTAGCCGAATCAAAAATGATGATTTTTTATGACTCTGAAAAGTGGCTGGAAATTGCAGTTTTTGGGAAATTCAGACACCTTTTTCTTGGAAATGGCTGATGCGAGTATAGCCAAATTTGCTGAGGATTTAGGGACCATCAAGTTATACTCTTAAAAAAATACTAGAACATCATAGCTCTCACCAGTTCATAGAAATTAATTGCGAAAGGTCCAAAAGTACCTTAGTTAACCCTGTACATTTTGGTCAAATTTTTTTGTCGCTTGAAATTTTTGGTTGAATTTCTCAGTTCTGTTGTTATGTATGTGTAGTGTGATAAAATTGGAACACAAATCCGGTCTCCGTTCCTAAATCGAGTTTAATTTAAAGATTTTAGAGCGAAAAACAACTTAGTGTACTCACCATGGTAGAGTCCCATATTATAGAATTCTGGAATCCTTCTAATTACTTTTCCATTAGCATTATTAGCAAAATTTCAACGGAATAACTCTTCTGAAATGTCCTCTTGTCTTCCTACAAAATTTTAGCCGAATCAAAAATGATGATTTTTTATGACTCTGAAAAGTGGCTGGAAATTGCAGTTTTTGGGAAATTCAGACACCTTTTTCTTGGAAATGGCTGATGCGAGTATAGCCAAATTTGCTGAGGATTTAGGGACCATCAAGTTATACTCTTAAAAAAATACTAGAACATCATAGCTCTCACCAGTTCATAGAAATTAATTGCGAAAGGTCCAAAAGTACCTTAGTTAACCCTGTACATTTTGGTCAAATTTTTTTGTCGCTTGAAATTTTTGGTTGAATTTCTCAGTTCTGTTGTTATGTATGTGTAGTGTGATAAAATTGGAACACAAATCCGGTCTCCGTTCCTAAATCGAGTTTAATTTAAAGATTTTAGAGCGAAAAACAACTTAGTGTACTCACCATGGTAGAGTCCCATATTATAGAATTCTGGAATCCTTCTAATTACTTTTCCATTAGCATTATTAGCAAAATTTCAACGGAATAACTCTTCTGAAATGTCCTCTTGTCTTCCTACAAAATTTTAGCCGAATCAAAAATGATGATTTTTTATGACTCTGAAAAGTGGCTGGAAATTGCAGTTTTTGGGAAATTCAGACACCTTTTTCTTGGAAATGGCTGATGCGAGTATAGCCAAATTTGCTGAGGATTTAGGGACCATCAAGTTATACTCTTAAAAAAATACTAGAACATCATAGCTCTCACCAGTTCATAGAAATTAATTGCGAAAGGTCCAAAAGTACCTTAGTTAACCCTGTACATTTTGGTCAAATTTTTTTGTCGCTTGAAATTTTTGGTTGAATTTCTCAGTTCTGTTGTTATGTATGTGTAGTGTGATAAAATTGGAACACAAATCCGGTCTCCGTTCCTAAATCGAGTTTAATTTAAAGATTTTAGAGCGAAAAACAACTTAGTGTACTCACCATGGTAGAGTCCCATATTATAGAATTCTGGAATCCTTCTAATTACTTTTCCATTAGCATTATTAGCAAAATTTCAACGGAATAACTCTTCTGAAATGTCCTCTTGTCTTCCTACAAAATTTTAGCCGAATCAAAAATGATGATTTTTTATGACTCTGAAAAGTGGCTGGAAATTGCAGTTTTTGGGAAATTCAGACACCTTTTTCTTGGAAATGGCTGATGCGAGTATAGCCAAATTTGCTGAGGATTTAGGGACCATCAAGTTATACTCTTAAAAAAATACTAGAACATCATAGCTCTCACCAGTTCATAGAAATTAATTGCGAAAGGTCCAAAAGTACCTTAGTTAACCCTGTACATTTTGGTCAAATTTTTTTGTCGCTTGAAATTTTTGGTTGAATTTCTCAGTTCTGTTGTTATGTATGTGTAGTGTGATAAAATTGGAACACAAATCCGGTCTCCGTTCCTAAATCGAGTTTAATTTAAAGATTTTAGAGCGAAAAACAACTTAGTGTACTCACCATGGTAGAGTCCCATATTATAGAATTCTGGAATCCTTCTAATTACTTTTCCATTAGCATTATTAGCAAAATTTCAACGGAATAACTCTTCTGAAATGTCCTCTTGTCTTCCTACAAAATTTTAGCCGAATCAAAAATGATGATTTTTTATGACTCTGAAAAGTGGCTGGAAATTGCAGTTTTTGGGAAATTCAGACACCTTTTTCTTGGAAATGGCTGATGCGAGTATAGCCAAATTTGCTGAGGATTTAGGGACCATCAAGTTATACTCTTAAAAAAATACTAGAACATCATAGCTCTCACCAGTTCATAGAAATTAATTGCGAAAGGTCCAAAAGTACCTTAGTTAACCCTGTACATTTTGGTCAAATTTTTTTGTCGCTTGAAATTTTTGGTTGAATTTCTCAGTTCTGTTGTTATGTATGTGTAGTGTGATAAAATTGGAACACAAATCCGGTCTCCGTTCCTAAATCGAGTTTAATTTAAAGATTTTAGAGCGAAAAACAACTTAGTGTACTCACCATGGTAGAGTCCCATATTATAGAATTCTGGAATCCTTCTAATTACTTTTCCATTAGCATTATTAGCAAAATTTCAACGGAATAACTCTTCTGAAATGTCCTCTTGTCTTCCTACAAAATTTTAGCCGAATCAAAAATGATGATTTTTTATGACTCTGAAAAGTGGCTGGAAATTGCAGTTTTTGGGAAATTCAGACACCTTTTTCTTGGAAATGGCTGATGCGAGTATAGCCAAATTTGCTGAGGATTTAGGGACCATCAAGTTATACTCTTAAAAAAATACTAGAACATCATAGCTCTCACCAGTTCATAGAAATTAATTGCGAAAGGTCCAAAAGTACCTTAGTTAACCCTGTACATTTTGGTCAAATTTTTTTGTCGCTTGAAATTTTTGGTTGAATTTCTCAGTTCTGTTGTTATGTATGTGTAGTGTGATAAAATTGGAACACAAATCCGGTCTCCGTTCCTAAATCGAGTTTAATTTAAAGATTTTAGAGCGAAAAACAACTTAGTGTACTCACCATGGTAGAGTCCCATATTATAGAATTCTGGAATCCTTCTAATTACTTTTCCATTAGCATTATTAGCAAAATTTCAACGGAATAACTCTTCTGAAATGTCCTCTTGTCTTCCTACAAAATTTTAGCCGAATCAAAAATGATGATTTTTTATGACTCTGAAAAGTGGCTGGAAATTGCAGTTTTTGGGAAATTCAGACACCTTTTTCTTGGAAATGGCTGATGCGAGTATAGCCAAATTTGCTGAGGATTTAGGGACCATCAAGTTATACTCTTAAAAAAATACTAGAACATCATAGCTCTCACCAGTTCATAGAAATTAATTGCGAAAGGTCCAAAAGTACCTTAGTTAACCCTGTACATTTTGGTCAAATTTTTTTGTCGCTTGAAATTTTTGGTTGAATTTCTCAGTTCTGTTGTTATGTATGTGTAGTGTGATAAAATTGGAACACAAATCCGGTCTCCGTTCCTAAATCGAGTTTGATTTAAAGATTTTAGAGCGAAAAACAACTTAGTGTACTCACCATGGTAGAGTCCCATATTATAGAATTCTGGAATCCTTCTAATTACTTTTCCATTAGCATTATTAGCAAAATTTCAACGGAATAACTCTTCTGAAATGTCCTCTTGTCTTCCTACAAAATTTTAGCCGAATCAAAAATGATGATTTTTTATGACTCTGAAAAGTGGCTGGAAATTGCAGTTTTTGGGAAATTCAGACACCTTTTTCTTGGAAATGGCTGATGCGAGTATAGCCAAATTTGCTGAGGATTTAGGGACCATCAAGTTATACTCTTAAAAAAATACTAGAACATCATAGCTCTCACCAGTTCATAGAAATTAATTGCGAAAGGTCCAAAAGTACCTTAGTTAACCCTGTACATTTTGGTCAAATTTTTTTGTCGCTTGAAATTTGTGGTTGAATTTCTCAGTTCTATTGTTATGTATGTGTAATGTGATCAAATTGGAACACAAATCTGGTCTCCGTTCCTAAATCGAGTTTGATTTAAAGATTTTAGAGTGAAAATAAACTTGGTACTTTTGCCATGGTAGGGCCTATATGGAATTTTAGAATCCTTGTAATCACTTTGAAATGGAATAAAATTGAATAATTTTGATGGAATTGTGTCTTTTAACTCATTATGAAGTGTAATATAGTACACCTACAATATTTCAAGTAAGATTTACCATATGTTAATTCTTTGTTGTGTTGCAGGCTCCAGCTTACCTTGAAGACCGATTCCGTGGAGCATCGTGGCAGTACGTAGGAGTAAGTTGGTTCGGTAAGCTGCACCGGCAAGTGGGTAAACTGACCCCCCTGCGCCCGCACCCCCAAAGGTATGATCCAGCCTAAACTGATCCCTGAGCCGGGTAGGCCAGCCTAGCGTGGTTTGATCAGCCCTGATGCCTTAATCCAACTCGATCAAACTCAGAATGGTGGAGTTTCCGGCCTAGAGTCCAACAACAGGCAGTGACCAAGCAAAGTCATAGTAAATAAACTACTGCTCCGAGTAGGGATCTTGTTGCCCTGAGCTAAAAGAAACCTGATAACCATGAGCACTGGTGCCTGTTCTCACCTGGACCGTGGCTAAAAGTCTGACCCCACCTGGGCCGTGGCAAAAGGTTGCCTGCACCTAGGCCGTGGATAAAGTGCCTATCCCTGGGGGGCGAGAGAAGGAATCTGGATCGTTGTTTGACGAGACGTGTACTCTTGCGTGCGAGACGGACTCGTGGGAGTCTGTCTTTCATTCAAGGCTACACTGTCACGCGTCTTACCACCATCTAAGATTGTGGACGGGCTTTGGTGAAGACCTTGTACTCGAGCATGTGAGAAGGACTTGTGTAGATTCTTCGGAATCTACCTTGCCTCTCTCGCATGCTAGGGTACATCGCCCTCCCCAAATCCCCTCCCTCCTTCCTTCGCCCCCCCCCCCTGCGGGCGCAGGCGGAGTATCGGTAGTATGTGGTGATCATGATCAGGATATACCAGGAGTACAACAACATCAACAACATCATAATTACAATGTACCTAATCATCAGTTTATTATCACTTTCTGTACAACTTGTATCAATAAATCATTCTATCACACAATTATCACTTGTTTTCTTTCTATTCATTATTCTTGATGATAACAATGCACTTAGCAAAGTGAAGAAATATCTCAGCAAGCCAACTGCATCGGAAGCTGCGATTGCTGCAACGGAGGGAGTCGAATCGATGCAAGTGATGCTGGATAACTCGCAGACGCCTGGGCATGTCATCAGCTTGTAAACCTGCAACAAGTGGAAAGGAAATCTGTTAGTCATATTACCGGTAGTCAAATCTGACTCGGGAATGATTCCAATGCATTTCTCACAAAACTTTTTTCAGAGTTGAGTGGATCATTCGATATCAAATCAACTCAGCCGAGTAGCAAAATTGACCTGACCATCTCCGATCTTGATGAAACGTTTTAAATCTATGTACTCTTGCATGTAGAACAATTGTGTGTTTCTAAGTTTCTTAGTTTTTGAGTTACGGCCCACCCAAAAAACCCAATTTGGCTACACCCCGCGGGGTACCAAATTTTTTACTTCAGTACCGTATGACATAGAAGCCTGATTTTTTTTCTAAATGCTGAGATTACAATGGGCATTCAAAAAATGTTGCTTCAAATCCATTCCTACGAGAGTATCATGCAAGAACATGGGGACAAAATTTCAAGCCCACGCCACACCCACAAAAAATCCTCCCCCCACAAAAAAAATACGCTGCACATGCTGTCTCCACATATACAAACTTTCATTATGGCATATCAAACGGTCATGTATCGAATGCGCGTAATATAGGCCCTACCTGATTTTTCACATATATTGATATTTCCTGCTCAAATGTGGTGCATATTTGGTTCATTACTACATCACACGATATATACACTAAACACTGGGGAATCGCTAGTAAGTATGTTGGTATAAGATTAAATAACGACCCAATTGTAGGCCTAGAAAGATTTTTGTTCTTGTAGGTCTAGGCCTACATTCTCAGGATTAATTTACAAATGATTTGTTAGAGTTCACATGCCAAATAGAGATCTACACGACACATAGGTAGGCCTATATGTTTTCAGAATATTATTGCTGATAAGTATATTTCACACCTAGGCCTACTTGCTGCTCTACAGGCCCAAATACATTTTAGCTCAATCAAAATTTTCTAAAACGCATCTATCCCTTTGCGATGTTTTTTCATGCTGCTCCACGACCCTACCAACAGCTAGGTTATATGGGTGTATGAACGAGCAGGTAATAATTAAAGAAGTGACAGATGTAATACTAATACCCGTATAAAGTTCAACACTGGGGATGAACATGGAATATGTGGAATGTAATACAGTAGGCCTAGTGAAATATATCTAGATGTAGGAATTTAGCATTAATGAAATTGACTATCAAATCTAGATATTTAACAAGAATATATGTCTCTTCATGTTCCATGGTATTTTGATTCATCCAACATATTCTATTTCACTACAAATGTCTTTTTAAAGCATTTAGCTTGGCTACACTTGGCTTTTTCGTGAAAATTAGCACGTTTTCGAAGATATTGAGCCTTGTTTTTTTTGTGAACAGTACATTCAAATATGTAATCAACTGAATAAAGAAAAGGTCAAGTTAAAAAGAATTATTAACGGTATCTATTTCCCAGAATGCCTATCAAAAATAAGCTTCCTGCCTCAGACTGAAGAATGTGGAAATTTTGTTGATAATCTAATAGTTGTTAATCTAGAGCAGCGATCACCAAACTACGGTCCAATTGTGAAAACAATCGCAATAAATAATATGTATTCTTTGTCTATTATGTAGAATGTTAATGTAACTGTCACATAATTTGTTCTATTTTATATATATTCATCTCATCAATTATAATTTGTGTGTTTAATAAAAACCTGCCGAACATTACAAGCTATAAGAATGAAATATGAATGAATGAGTAAAGATGAATCAGAAATGTGGTAAGCAAGGTGTGTAATATCTAGTTTTCCATTGGGCCTACATTCTCTTTAGAAAGAGTCAATATATAAAGAAGTATATGTCAGTTGATTAGTAATTTTCCAGTACTGGCAAGATGGACTGATTGATCTTTTCACAAAATACAATCTTTTTAGGCCTACTAAACATTTATAACATGAACCAAAAAAAAAAAATCTCCAACTACTCGGCCAATAAAAAGTCTTCATAAACTACATTAATAATCAGAGAAAAATGCAACGAAACTGAGTTGAAATTTCATTTTTGACCAGTGCCTACCTGTTAATGTTCCGGTTTTCTCCGACAGTCTAAGTAAGGAAGCTGCCAACACTCGGAGCGTAAAACTGGTAGTTCAGTGGCTAGGGACTGGGCTTCTCTTTCCATCGAGTCGAACCACTGGTCACACTAAAAACAATAAAATGTAACAGAATGTACAAAATAAGAATGAATATTTATAACATGTAACTCATGGGGGCGCATTCCTGTACGATTAAATCTGATTTTAGTGAAGATATTACAAAAAAAAAAGAAAATGGGATATCCTAATACGGCATGGTAGGCCTACACAGCCACCTTGAACTCTGGGTTCATCTTGTATATGAATGCACCCCCTGAGGTTGAAGGTCACGTTTCAAGTTCATAATAGGCCTAATACACCTACATAATTATTTTATTTTTGGTTCAACAACGCACAGTAACGATAACCCAAGAAGATCTATTGGCGTCAGATGAACGATCAATGAGATGATGGGATGAAATTTGTTTAGGTAATAGGAAGGAAGCCGTTGTGTCCTAGATTTTAGGAACCATCCTGGCATTAGCCTAAAAAAACAGATGGGAACCACAAAAAACCACTGAAGAGATGAATGGTGGCAGGGGTCGAACCAGGTTCGATATGCCGGTAAAATTACTGAGACACTGAGCATGCCTATTTTTATTTTCAACTCCGCCACTAACCTAACCGACATATAATCCCCTTCAGCACCACCCCCCCTCCCCAACAACGACCTCCCCCACTAACCTAATTCCAACAAAATCACCCCCCTCTCTCCCAAACAACATGCAAAACCCCATCACTTTCAAGTGAGTTTGAAAACAATAAAAATCAATAATTCTCTACATCCCGCAACTTTTTCTGAAAGATATACACCTACAAGATCTTTCAGAAAACACCGAAAAATCGAAAATCAAACACCAATTGGCAATGCTCAGTGTCACAGTGAAAAAAAAATGGCCATCATTTTACAGTTTAATGCTAGCGGGGCCTACCTGTTAATGTTCCCGATGTCTCTGGCAGTCTAAGGAAGCCGCCAATAATCGAAGCTAGAAACTGGTGGTTCAGTGGCTAGACGTTTGTTCGGGAACTGGTCTTCTTCATCATGTCAAATCGCTGGTCACCATCAGTCTGCAAACAAGATATACAAACTTCAAGGTGGATGTACTTCGTATGTTTTAGATACATGTGGATGTAGACCACTGATCCCTAAATGGATAGCATATAGTAGCAATCTGCCTGTAAGTGAGTGATGTATGCTGACCGAAAATGTCCTAACTATGAAGTGCCTACTATTTAGAAAATTTCGTTCCCAGTGAATGTAGAAAACAAAAATAACCTAACCCATAGCATTCGTAACACCAATTTATAGTTAAAAAAAGTTTCACAAGCGGGAAGCGACCTATGGACCCTTGATACGAGAATCAGCCATGCCAGCCAATGCGATTCATGCCGAGCATATTGTTATTTTTCCCACAATACTACCATTAAGTATATAGTCTTTACTACCTAGTAAAGCACTGGTGCTGGCCTGTCGAATAATATTCTAGGCCTACTATTTGGCCAGTATAGACACTCCGATTACTCAAGTAGATAGGCCTACTGTAAGATAACTATTATTCAAATGTAATGCCTACTTTATAAGTTAAAAGGACATCCTAAGCTGTATCCGCCAAACTGTCTATGATTTTATCCGGCATCGAGATTGTAAATCAATGCTAGGCCTAGGCCAAGGCATTGATAGACCATTGACCATGTGCAACCACATGGTCGAACTAGCAACTTTCGACTTTTATTAGAATTTATACCTATTTCATGCAAACTTCGAAAGCCGAAGTTACTCTTTGCACAACTAAAATTACATCTAGCCTTGGAATATCACGTCATAATATTTTAAACGTCATAATTACGTGCGAATATTAAATTTTCTCACCATCAACCACAGGTTTGGAGCGAGGGCCTACTCGAGAGTCTTCTGCTGATTTCAATATGGCTGACAATCTTTTCCGGTTCCTAAACATAGTCAAATCATAGATTTATACTGTCAAGATTCATCTTTTCATACACGTATGTACAAATATCGGTCACTAAAATTGCTAATGATATAATTATCGACTCAGACTCAAAATAACTTCAGTACACATCTCAGAATCTTCGTAACAAATACTATATTAAACATTGTGTTGACCGAAATCTTCCTAATGTGTGGTTCACGGTCTAAAGTAGACCGTGGTCAGTTACTCGATCAAGTTTATAACTGCTTTATCGACTCTATTATAATATTAATCTAGATTATGTGTAGGGCACTCACACAGTCAATATTTTAATACACATCCAAACAGTCGAGAGTGCCAAGACAAGTAATCGATTTCATTTAATATTCAATTAATGTATTCCTTCTGATCATATTGGTCAATGCAATGATAAACTATTAAACTGATAGTTATATATTGGAACAATAAACAAACTATTTGACACTTTAAATTAATATTTATCAATTACTGGTTGTTGTTGTTGTTGTTGTAAGTCTTTATTTGAATGATAATTGTATAATATAATAAAATATAATAGAAATAATGTGCGAGACCGACCATGTTTTGAATCAGCACACTACCTGCCAGTACACCCTATAAATTTAAGAGTTACGAGACTGTTAACACCAACCTCTTCCCTTAAATATTATCAACTTTCATGACTTATGATTCACGAATTATTCGTCATGAATTTCAACTTTCATGACTAGAATTTAATAATAATGCACGCATACTCTAACAATGACATTATTAAAAATATAACATTATCGACAGTTTATTTGTAGTCTCGTCGTCCATAAGCATTTACAAGCGCATTCTGTTGTTACTTATACTAGAGATATTCCTGTATAGTCCATGCCAAGCCAGAACATATCTGTCCTGGCCTCATTTTGTCTGAATCTAAATCAGAAGATAAAATAATCTTGGTTATATAATGTACATAATTATTATTCTGACTTGGACTTTCTAATTTTGTTTAATCTTGACTATGTCAGTATCGCTAATGTGATGTCTTTCATCATTTATAAAATTATTAGTTAATTTATTTTGATCATTTTATCATTTATTTGATATTTTATACGTGACACATTCTATAGGGGGGGAAAGTTTGTTTGAAAAACACTGCCGCCAAAACGGTTGCCACACGGACACAGTATAACAAAATGTATAAAAAACAATGCATTATTTTAAAGAAAATAAGATGAAGAATTAATAATGTGACAGTAATAAGAGGTATAAAACAAAAGAACAAACGGGAATATAAATTGATAACACTAAATTATGGATAGAAAATTGAATGATATGTTGGCCGTATAAATGATTTCGTAAAATGGTAATAGATCCTCTCAAAGCTAATAAACTTATATGTTCTATAATGTCTTTTTCAATTAAAAATTCTTTACAAAAGTTTACAAAAAATGACGTGATCGTACCCCTTGCTCCAATGCACAACCCAACCACGGTGATGTCTGAAGCATTATACTTCTCAGTATTATATATGGCTCCTTGAATAAAGATTATTATTATTATTATTATTATTATTATTATTATTACTATTATTACAAGGACACATGTTCCAGTAGGTGGAATTGATAATATGACCTATGACAATGACTGTGAGCTGACATGTGAAATGCGGGCAACTCCAGGTAAGATAAGTATCCTATTCGTAAGAATGATGAATAGTACATGCGGGGAGCAAGAAAGGATGTTTCTGTGGTAGGATATATGTTGCATTAGATAGATGGATAGATTTTTTTTAAATTTTTTTATTCGAACAGTATTTTACAAATCATATACAATAGTTTAACAAACACAAAAACACAAACAATAACTGTCAACTTGATCTAATAATTCTAGAATTGAGTACAAAACATTAAAATTGGAAGTAAATTACCCCAATTATATCCTTACATTATATGGGATTCAAGAAAACTGGAACAAAGAATCATTAAATACATGGATATAGATATCGTTCAATGTCATATTTTTTTGAGAATTCTCTTACAGTGTTATACACTGAGTATACATTGATGGATTGTGCAGTCATTTTTATTCTCGGTTGATTGTGGTATAAACTGAAAATAAGTAAAAAGTATTAATAATAATTAAAGTGAAGATTTCTAAAACTAGGCTAGACAGTATAATTCATTATAAATGTGAAACTGACAATGTGACATATGACAATGAACGTCTAGTGCAGAGAGAAACTCCAGGTAAGATAAGTATCATATTCGAGATATTCGTGTATGGTATATGTGGCAAGCAAGCTAGGACGTATCTGTCCTAGGACATAATTATATTCCAGTATGTGGAACTGACAATGTGACGTATGACAACGAATGTATATTGCAGTGTAATAGCAGAGAAACTCAAGGTAAGATAAGTATCATATTCGAGATATTCATGTTATTCGAGACAATGTTCATGCTAAAGCATTACGTATCTATCCTAGGACATACATTCCAGTATGCGGAAATGATGGCATCACTTACGAAAACAAGTGCCTACTGAAGATTAAAATCAGATAAATTCCAGTTGTGATTGTATCTTATTCAAGATAATCATGTACGGTACATAAGGCAAACAAGCCAGGATGTATCTGTCCCAGTATGTGGAACTGACAACGTAATCAAACCCAACGACTGTGAATTGGCGTGCGAAATGCAGGAAACTCCAGATAAGACACTTTGTATCATATTCAAGATATCCATGTATGGTACAAGCAGCATCCTAGTATCCTAGGTATTACAAACCAGTATGTGGTTCGGACAGTATAACATACGGCAATGAATGTGTATTGCGGTATAAAATGAGAGAAACTCCAGGTAAAATAAGTATCATATTAGTTATATTCATGAATGGTACAAGCAGCAAGCAAGCCAGGACGTGTCTGTCCCAGGACATATGTTCCAGTATGTGAAACTATCAATGTGACGTATGACAATGATGTCTACTGTGGTGTCAAATGCGGGAAACTCCAGGTGAGATAAGTATCTTATTGGAGACATTCAGGTATGGTCCATAAGAACATAACATACACTAATGAATGCCTACTTCAGTGTAAGAGCAGATATAAATGTAACATAATCATATTCGAGATAGTGCAAAGGCACTATGTAAATGTCCTCGGATGGTACATGCGATGTGGCAAGCAAGCCAGAACATATCTGTCCTAGGACATAATTAATTAATTATGTTCAAGTATGTGGAACTGACAATGTGACGTGTGACAACGAATGTCTACTGAAGTGTCAAGTAGAGAAACTATAGGTTAGATAAGTACTATTTTTGAGATTTTCATGTATGGCACATGCGGCAAGCAAGCCAAGATGTATCTGTCCAAAGACATATTTTCCAATATGTCAACTGATCACATAACTTACGCAAATGACTGAGAGTTGAAGAACGAAATACGGGAATCTCCAGGTAAGATAAGTATCATATTCCAGATATTCATGTATGGTAAATGCCAAGCCAGGATGTATCTGTCAATAGGATATAACAGCCAGTATGCGGGTCGGACCACGTTACGTACATAAACCAACTCATGTGTTTTTGAATGCGGCATTGCCAATAACCTAGGTAAGATAAGTATCATATTCCAGATATTCATGTATGGTAAATGCCAAGCCCAGATGTATCCGTCCTAGGATATAAAAACCAGTCTACGAGTCAGACACTGTCACTTATGGCATTGAATGCATGTTGAAGTGCGCTATTGGCAAAAACCCAGGTAAGATAAGTATCACATTCGAGATATCCACGTATGGTACACCCCAAGGATGTATCTGTCCCAGGATATATGTTCCAGGATGTGAAACTGATAATGTGAAAGCAATGTGACGTATGACAATGACTGTGAGTTGACGCGTGAAATGCAGGAAAATATAGGTAAGATGAGTATCAAATTCAAGATATTCAACCATGGTAGCCTACATGTGGCGTCATAGTATCATAGGATATATCAACCTGTCCGTGGGTCTGACAACATAACGTACGGCAATTAATGTGTATTGCGGTGTAAAATGAGAGAAACTTTGGGTAAGATAGGTAGCATATTATATACTTATATTCATGTATGGTGCATGCGGCAAATAGGCCAGGACGTATCTTCCTAAGACACATGTGCCAGCATGTAAAGATGATAATGTGACATATGACAATGAATGTCTATTGTAGTGTAAGATGAGAGAAACTACAGGTGAGATGAGAAAGAAAGAAATTGTTATTCTACAGAAATTTCAGAACCAAGTAATGAGAAATATATTAAGGGTTAGAAGAGATACGCCGATAGCTGATATGCGCAAAGCATTATGCTGGTTGAACATAAAAGAACGAACATTGTTAAATACACTGACACCAATTTATAAAATGAATAGCGGGTCAGTTCCAAACGACCTGTGTGGTAGGGTGACATTAAATAGAGACCAGCATAAGCATAAAACTAGAGAAACGACAATTCCAAATCCTCTCTAACCTCATCCATCTCTTCGACGATAAAACGTTTTTACTGAATTCATACCGGTATAACATTCAAGTGAAATCTCCGCATAACCGAACTATTTTGTGACACTAGTTTTGAAACAATATTTGATACAAGACGTTGGAATAATAATAATATTAATCGAATTTCTTAGAGAATATTCTTCAACAATGAGCTATGAGCTAGACAGAGAAATTATAATGGCGCTGTTTTACTTAATTAGGTTTACCCTCAATCAACCAACCTTCGTGACCGCAGCGTAGTCAAACTCATTTACTTGGTGAATCCTATTATTTTAATACTTTTAATGATCTACTCTCGTCTTGTCTAGACTCCCTCTCCCATGCCGCAGCATCATTTGGGGATCAAGGATTTATCCCACATTTCGTCCATCAAATATCCCATAGGTAAATTCAAGTCTAAACAGTATTAGAGATGAATGAATGCTACTACAGGGTAATTAGTTTTGAAAGACAAGCAGTATTCGGCTCCAAATTATGAAAAAATAGAGAGATCGTTATTAGAACTGCGCAATCAGCATACCTACAACTAATTCAGTTACAGACAATGATCTGTATATTAGAGGACAACAATAACAAAGTTGAATGGAATCAAGTTAGAACTATATTACGTTTTATTTACGAAAATACAGTTGTAAAGGTACATGTTTACTTCGTACCGAACATTATTCACGTCCTGCCGAGGGAACAGTAGAGTATTATTCAAGAAAATCATGAACCAGTGTTAGGCGGACATTCTGAGTCAATAGAACTCATAATCGAATGAAGAAAAATTATTAATGGAAATCTATGAAATCGAATGTAGTAGAATATATACGGGAATACCCATTTTGTCAAACAAATAAGTTGTTGAAGCCCAAATCAAAAATGGCCATGGTAATAACAGACACTCCAAGCATAGCCTTCTCTAAATGTTCACTCAATATTTTAGGGCCGATAATGGTATCGCAGAGATATATTTAAATAGATATATTTCAACTCTCCAAGATCACCTCACCAAGTTTTCGGAACCTATTCCAATACCTAATCAAGAAGCGTTATAAATAGCCAGGGCATTTTAACGAGAATAATACACAAATTCGGATTATCAACTTGTATATTGACTGATCAATGATCGAATTTTCTGAGCGGTCTTTCAAATTATATGCAAATTACCAAGCATAAAGTACAGTGCATATGTTACAGACCTAAAGAAGTCACCATACGTTGGTTGAATATCTGAGACGCTTTATTAGTGATGAATGGATACCATTATGCTATGTTCACTCATAAACCTCACACAAGCACCAAATATTCAAGTACCACAAGTACCAAATATTTTAAATTATTTTATGGTATGAAACCAAGAATGCTAAGCTCAATCCAAACTGAACCGGAACGGCAGTATACGTATGATGATTATGTTCTAGAACTTGAGAAACATATACACTCAACTGACATGGTAGCTAGACAAAATTGATTGAACCATAAGGAGAATAAAAAAATCTTCATGATTAGAACATTATTATGATAAGGAAAGTTCTATTAAAGAATACGATGTCGGAGATTAGTTCTTCTTTTCGACGAGGCACTTAGTTAGTTAAAGGAGGCTGCTCTAAGAAACTATGTTCCCATGGGTGGGACCTCACGAAATCACTGAGAAAATAAGTCCTATAAACTACGTAACGAAACAAGGAATAAGATTGGTCAAAATTCACGTAACTTGTTAGACACTTGATTTCACCATAGAGTAATGAAGTCCTTAATCTATGATTTCACTTCAGTACAGCATTTCAGTTATATAGCTACCTGTATATAATTATAACTTGAAATGAGTAAAACTAGGGTTTACTTTAAACATGTTTATTTAATTAGAATACACGTACGTGTCATTGGTAGACATTGCATGTACCGGTATATATATCAGTCATTGCATGCTGAAGATCCAACAAAACCGTATCAAGCCAGGAAGTTCGACTACAGTCCGGGTAAAAATGATGAATATTTAGACATTGTTCCATGTTTCAATATCGAATGGAACCTTGTAACTTATATTGACCTATCGTACTAGGCTTCATGTTTCAAGCAACTAGAATTTTTACATGAGCAATAGTGGAAAAATTTCCATCCCTGCTTTGCGATTATCATCATTAGAAAATCTTCATTATTATTCAACAATCTTCATTAATAATTTTTAATGTTATCATTATTATTACACAACATTATTTATTATTATCATTTCTATGCAATTTACCAAACAGTTTGGTTATCCCGACTCCACTGCACGATTACTCAACATGCATCGGCAAAATGACTAGCCCAAACGCAGATAATACTCGCATTAAGTTTTCCACGCATGTTTATAATGCCAAAAAGCGGCAAGCTGAGATGTGTCACCTGAAAATACTTTCGCTGAAACGAAGCTCTTCGGCAAGTAGATTTTGCAGAAAATCATTCTATTGAAACGTCAGCGTGAAATCATGATTGCACACTGGGCTTCTGCGACCCTAACAGTCTATACTGGAGTAGAATATTATAGAAATGATAAAACTGAGCTCGCTAATTAGTCTTACGCTATTGTTTCTGATGACCTGGTACAGAAAATGAGTAATGGAATACCCACATAAGCAGTGCTCGTGTGTGGGAGCAAAGATGCTGTAAGTCTTTAATGCTCAGATCATAACCCCCCCCCCCCCCCCCCCCCAACATATACTGATAGGATGAAAGTAGGGTTATGTTTCTTCTTTGCCAGTGGGGCCCGTCACGGCGGTAGAAATGGAAGAGAAGAGGCCACGGTAATGAGGAGTAGACTGTGCGGATAGGAAACTACAAGAGCAACTAGAGAACTGAATTTCGTTAATTTCGGTTCGTTGATATTCGAAATTTTATTTCTCCGTTTGATAGTAAGTCGATAGTGAACCGATAATGCGTGAGTGTTCGAGTATTCGAAGTAATTTGTGTCGTAATTAGTTCCATTCATCTTATTATTTACGTCGATGTAATACCTGGGCGAACAATTACTGATCAGTTACGTGTTTCGTCATATAACTAGCGATATTTGTGGCCAGGGAAAAGGGAAACGATTGATTACGTATTATTTATGGCTCCAACGTCAGGTACAGGAAAGACAATAGAGGTACCTATGAATGTGATAAGGGGTGTGTTACAATCGATTGATTACTTTACAGGGGATGATCCTACTAAAACTACAGATCATTTTAGGCAGGGAGCGTCTCAATTAGGGAATTGGGGTGACACGCAGAAGGCGACGGTAGCCCGACTTGGACTAAGGGGGGCAGTGTTCCGTTTCTAGATCCGCGACCTGACCTTCTTACGTCCTCTTTCGATGCGTTAAGGAAAGCTCTCATACAGCGATTTAAAGAACCTGAACCACATGCGTTTTACGCCCAACATTTTCTACTGTGCGTACAGAAAACCGGTGAAACCGTTTGTAACTACGAAACTAGGCTTCGCTTAGCTGCTAGGAAAGCGTTGAAACCTGCCGTTGACCCCGCCGAGACTCTGTGGCGGAAGATGGCTATGGAGGACAATTTGCTTAATCCGTTTCTCAAGGGGTCGAGTCCGCAAATCTAGCGGTTTATTCTGTCCAAATCTCCTGCAACTTTTGACGATGCGTTAAGAATTGCAAAACAGGAAGAACAAAATGATTGGTTGTTCAGGGGATCACATAGACATCAAGTGGGCACAGTAACAATCTCCAATGTGCAAGGAAAAACAGACTTTCAAAACAAAGGAAAAGACAAATACACACCTAATAATAAACTCTCGCATCTTAATTCTGATAGGCAGGTGACGTTCAAAAATCAGCCTCCCACAAGACACGTTTATTGTAATAATACGAACAAAGAGGCATGTCGACCCAATCGTGAGTCCAACGCAGGACCTAGAAATTATATGCGAAACCGGCCACAACCAAATGCAAGACCGAATGATCATTCTACGGGTACCAAACAGTTCAACGCGGGGTTCAATAATTATCCACAGGGTTTTCGACAGTCAAGTCAAGAACGTACCGACCATCGGGGTGTTCAGTGTTTCAAGTGTACAGAGATGGGACACTATGCTAATAACTGTTTCTGAACTAAGTGCACATTCAACCTCATCTGAACCACGATTTGTCTTTACTAACTAGCTTAGAATTGGGCGAGGTACACAAGTACTATGGCATTGCTCGAGTGCATGCAGCAGCGATTGAAAGCAAAATCAGACTGTTCATCGAAATTCCATTAACCAGTATAACCAATAAATAACCCAAGAATATTGTCGAAAAAAGTGTAGCCCCATATATTGACAACGATGTTAAAAATATACCAGATATAGGTTGGTAAACATTTATTATAAAAGAAACTGCGTATATGTGTTTACCAGGTGCTATTAAAATATGACAGTGTGTGTAAGAAGATGGGAACCTCCTTCAAGATCAACAATCAATAACTCGGTTGCATGTCTTGTACGGAGCAGATCAGCGAGTCGATAAGTACAATGTTAAATCATTATTTTGATTGATCATTATTCTTGAGGGATTGATTGTCTAGAACGTATTAAAATTGTTGAAAAACCAATGCGATGCACGTGTTAGCATCTATAACCTTTCATTGTTTGAATGCCTACTTAGCATTCTCATCTCCCTTAAGCATTCAATAAACCTATGTTCATTATTTAATATCTGGTCACCTAGAAAGTGTACCAGTTAAACACATTTCCACACCAATTAAATTGACCCCTTGAAGAAAACGTGTGCCCGTTTCGGCAGCTTGCCTCTCGTTGTTTCGTCAACGGCAGACCGATGAAATGTATCGTCTCACGCGGATCCACTAACCAGAAGTATCAACTAGGATATCGTGATACCGCGTCAGTGCCACAATAACACGAATAAGATGAATCATTTGTGATAATACGTTATTCGTTTTATGTCATTCCAATTCAGTACACATGCCGAAGTTTGTAACTAAAAGTAGATGTCACTCATCGACCAAAGCGAATAAAGGCTAATTTCATTTCCATTATTCGGCGTATGTAGGTGTCCGTATATATTGTAACAATTCAATTAATTTGGCATGTAAATGTATGGCATGTATAACCAATGCGATGCACATGTTCGCATCTATAACCTTTCATTGTTCGAATGCCTACATAGCATTCTCATCTCCCTTAATCATTCAATAAATCTATATTCGCTAGCTAAATTACTAGTGTCTGAATAACTAGAACGTACACAAGTCAATAACCAAATCTATGAATGAACTCCTTTCCTTTCACATATCAAGCGATAACAAAACCATTGCTACCAAAGTTCGAGCTACATTTCCCAATATCTGATTATGAGTAGATACTACAAGTGTAACATACGAAATAATTTACAGACTATTTATATTCGTGACAATATTAATGAAAAGTCATCTATTTTAATTTGTGACAATTCTGTATAAAGCATTTTCAATAGATTTAAAGTTGTAAAGTTTTACAAAATATAGAGATGAATACGATAAACTGACGAGTTTTCAATATAAATTCATTTGAACGAAATAATAAGTTCCTATCGACCTTCCATCTCACGAAATTAAGTATTTTTGTAAGTCGATTAATATCTTCATTACATTTTCCAAGTTTTCGAACTTGAGAAACATATACACTCAACTGACATGGTGGCTAGACAAAATTGATTGAACCATAAGGAGAATAAAAAAATCTTCATGATTAGAACATTATTATGATAAGGAAAGTTCTATTAAAGAATACGATGTCGGAGAATAGTTCTTCTTTTCGACGAGGCACTTAGTTAGTTAAAGGAGGCTGCTCTAAGAAACCATGTTCCCATGGGTGGGACCTCACGAAATCACTGAGAAAATAAGTCCTATAAACTACGTAACGAAACAAGGAAAAAGACTGGTCAAAATAACGTAACTTGTTAGACATTTGATTTCACCATAGAGTAATGAAGTCCTTAATCTATGATTTCACTTCAGTACAGCATTTCAGTTATATAGCTACCTGTATATAATTATAACTTGAAATGAGTAAAACTAGGGTTTACTTTAAACATGTTTATTTAATTAGAATACACGTACGTGTCATTGGTAGACATTGCATGTACCGGTATATATATCAGTCATTGCATGCTGAAGATCGAACAGAACCGTATCAAGTCAGGAAGTTCGACTACAGTCCGGGTAGAAATGATGAATATTTAGACATTGTTCCATGTTTCAATATCGAATGGAACCTTGTAACTTATATTGACCTATCGTACTAGGCTTCATGTTTCAAGCAACTAGAATTTTTACATGAGCAATAGTGGAAAAATTTCCATCCCTGCTTTGCGATTATCATCATTAGAAAATCTTCATTATTATTCAACAATATTCATTAATAATTTTTAATATTATCATTATTATTACACAACATTATTTATTATTATCATTTCTATGCAATTTACCAAACAGTTTGGTTATCCCGACTCCACTGCACCATTACTCAACATGCATCGGCAAAATGACTAGCCCAAACGCAGATAATACTCGCATTAAGTTTTCCACGCATGTTTATAATGCCAAAAAGCGGCAAGCTGAGATGTGTCACCTGAAAATACTTTCGCTGAAACGAAGCTCTTCGGCAAGTAGATTTTGCAGAAAATCATTCTATTGAAACGTCAGCGTGAAATAATGATTGCACACTGGGCTTCTGCGACCCTAACAGTCTATACTGGAGTAGAATATTATAGATATGATAAAACTGAGCTCGCTAATCAGTCTCACGCTATTGTTTCTGATGACCTGGTACACAGCAAAGATGCTGTAAGTCTTTAATGCTCAGATCATAACCCCCCTCACCCCCAAAAATATACTGATAGGATGAAAGTAGGGTTATGTTTCTTCTTTGCCAGTGGGGCCCGTCACGGCGGTAGAAATGGAAGAGAAGAGGCCACGGTAATGAGGAGTAGACTGTGTGGATAGGAAACTACAAGAGCAACTAGAGAACTGAATTTCGTTAATTTCGGTTCGTTAATATTCGAAATTTTATTTCTCCGTTTGATAGTACCGTAAGTCGATAGTGAACCGATAATGCGTAAGTGAGTGTGCGAGTGTTCGAGTATTCGAAGTAATTTGTGTCGTAATTAGTTCCATTCATCTTATTAATTACGTCGATGTAATACCTAGGCGAACAACACGTGTTTCGTGATATAACTAGCAATATTTGTGGCCAGGGAAAAGGGAAACGATTGATTAGGTATTATTTATGGCTCCAACGTCAGGTACAGGAAAGACAATAGAGGTACCTATGAATGTGATAGGGGGTGTGTTACAATCGATTGATTACTTTACAGGGGATGATCCTACTAAAACTACAGATCATTTTAGGCAGGGAGCGTCTCAATTAGGGAATTGGGGTGACACGCAGAAGGCGACGGTAGCCCGACTTAGACTAAGGGGGACAGTGTTCCGTTTCTAGATCCGCGACCTGACCTTCATACGTCCTCTTTCGATGCGTTAAGGCAAGCTCTCATACAGCGATTTAAAGAACCTGAACCACATGCGTTTTACGCCCAACATTTTCTACAGTGCGTACAGAAAACCGGTGAAACCGTTTGTAACTACGAAACTAGGCTTCGCTTAGCTGCTAGGAAACCGTTGAAACCTGCTGTTGACCCCGCCGAGACTCTGTGGCGGAAGATGGCTATGGAGGACAATTTGCTTAATCAGTTTCTCAAGGGGTTGAGTCCGCAAATCAAGCGGTTTGTTCTGTCCAAATCTACTTCAACTTTTGACGATGCGTTAAGAATTGCAAAACAGGAAGAACAAAATGATTGGTTGTTCAGGGGATCACATAGACATCGAGTGGGCACAGTAACAATCTCCAATGTGCAAGGGAAAACAGACTTTCAAAACAAAGGAAAAGACAAATACACACCTAATAATAAACTCTCGCATCTTAATTCTGATAGGCAGGTGACGTTATAAAATCAGCCTCCCACAAGACACGTTTATTTTAATAATACGAACAAAGAGGCATGTCGACCCAACCGTGAGTCCAACGCAGGACCTAGAAATTATATGCGAAACCGGCCACAACCAAATGCAAGACCGAATAATTATTCTACGGGTACCCAACAGTTCAACCCGGGGTTCAATAATTATCCACAGGGTTTTCGACAGTCAAGTCAAGAACGTACCGACCATCGGGGTGTTCAGTGTTTCAAGTGTACAGAGATGGGACACTATGCTAATAACTGTTTCTGAACCAAGTGCACATTCAAACTCATCTGAACCACGATTTGTCTTTACTAACTAGCTTAGAATTGGGCGAGGTACACAAGTACTATGGCATTGCTCGAGTGCATGCAGCAGCGATTGAAAGCAAAATCAGACTGTTCATCGAAATTCCATTAACCAGTATAACCAATAAATAACCCAAGAATATTGTCGAAAAAAGTGTAGCCTCATATATTGACAACGATGTTAAAAATATACCAGATATAGGTTGGTAAACATTTATTATAAAAGAAACTGCGTATATGTGTTTACCAGGTGCTATTAAAATATGACAGTGTGTGTAAGAAGATGGGAACCTCCTTCAAGATCAACAATCAATAACTCGGTTGCATGTCTTGTACAGAGCAGATCAGCGAGTCGATAAGTACAATGTTAAATCATTATTTTGATTGATCATTATTCTGGAGGGATTGATTGTCTAGAACGTATTAAAATTGTTGAAAAACCAATGCGATGCACGTGTTAGCATCTATAACCTTTCATTGTTTGAATGCCTACTTATCATTCTCATCTCCCTTAAGCATTCAATAAACCTATGTTCATTATTTAATATCTGGTCACCTAGAAAGTGTACCAGTTAAACACATTTCCACACCAATTAAATTGACCCCTTGAAGAAAACGTGTGCCCGTTTCGGCAGCTTGCCTCTCGTTGTTTCGTCAACGGCAGACCGATGAAATGTATCGTCTCACGCGGATCCACTAACCAGAAGTATCAACTAGGATATCGTGATACCGCGTCAGTGCCACAATAACACGAATAAGATGAATCATTTGTGATAATACGTTATTCGTTTTATGTCATTCCAATTCAGTACACATGCCGAAGTTTGTAACTAGAAGTAGATGTACCTATTCTAGGTACAATAAGTACTTCAATGTCACTCATCGACCAAAGCGAATAAAGGCTAATTTCATTTCCATTATTCGGCCTATGTAGGTGCCCGTATATATTGTAACAATTCAATTAATTTGGCATGTAAATGTATGGCATGTATAACAAATGCGATGCACATGTTCGCATCTATAACCTTTCATTGTTCGAATGCCTACATAGCATTCTCATCTCCCTTAATCATTCGATAAATCTTTATTCGCTAGCTAAATTATTAGTGTCTGAGTCTGAATAACTAGAACGTACACAAGTCAATAACCAAATCTATGAATGAACTCCTTTCCTTTCACATATCAAGCGATAACAAAACCATTGCTACCAAAGTTCGAGCTACATTTCCCAATATCTGATTATGAGTAGATACTACAAGTGTAACATACGAAATAATTTACGGACTATTTATATTCGTGACAATATTAGTGAAAAGTCATCTATTTTAATGTGTCACAATTCTGTATAAAGCATTTACAACAGATTTAAAGTTGTAAAGTTTTACAAAATATAGAGATGAATACGATAAACTGACGAGTTTTCAATATAAATTCATTTGAACGAAATAATAAGTTCCTATCGACCTTCCATCTCACGAAATTAAGTATTTTTGTAAGTCGATTAATATCTTCATTACATTTTCCAAGTACAATATAAAATTATAAATACTTGACAATTTAAAAAACGTAAAATTCAAAGAGTGCCGTGTTTTACCGAAGCTGGTGGCCAGGGCAATCATATCGCCTGAACAAGGCGGGTATTCGAGAACACCCAAGATGTCTACCAAAGCACCCACGTGGCAATCACCACATGCCTAGAGTTATGGGGTCGTGTACCGTCAAGAGTGCGTGGACATCTTGCCCATACTAACTACCCCGTTGGAGCCCCTCTGAAGACTGTATTACCAACCGCGCGGCGTGCAACACGGAAACAGCTACGTAAGGAGTGTGAGAAACAGTATCCAGGCTACGACCTGTTACAGTAAGACTTTGACGAAGACTCTGATGAAGACTCTGACTTTGACAAGCTGAGTGAAGCTGACAAGGAATCGTGGGGTATGGGGTCGTTGACTTTCACCAACAGAAAAGATTGTTCTGAGACCCAACATTTTGGGTCAGAAACCCAACAACATAAGAAATGTTCATGTCGAGAACATTAAAAATATCAATTTCTAAATGTCTCACTTTTACTAATTACCTCGTTGGAGCTTCTCTGAAGACTGTATTACCAAGTGCAACGAGGAAACAGCTACGTAAGGAGTGTGAGAAACAGTATCCAGGCTACGACCTGTTACAGTAAGACTTTGACGAAGACTCTGATGAAGACTCTGACGAAGACTCTGATGAAGAATCTGACGAAGACTCTGACTTTGACAAGCTGAGTTAAGCTGACAAGGATTCGTGGGGTATGGGGCTGTTGACTTTCACCAAGAGAAAAGATTGTTCTGAGACCCAACATTTTAGGTCAGAAAACCAACAACATAAAAAATGTTCATGTCGAGAACATTAAAAATATCAATTTATTAAATGTCTCACTTTTACTAATTACCTCGTTGGAGCTTCTCTGAAGACTGTATTACCAACCGCGCAGCGTGGAACATGGAAACAGCTACGTACGGAGTGTAACATGTCAAGGGCATGGCAATGTTCATGTCAATGACATAAAAAATATCAGTTTATTAAATGTCTCACATTTACCCACTAAATAAAACAAAAAGGTGCACGTGTAATAACAAAGACATCTACTATTAATCATCTGGCTCCGTGAATATCACGTTTGAATGGCCAAGAACAGGTCAATTCTTTCGACAGCGTCACTGATTAGGCCTACTTGGTCAGGAAAAAACATGTCAAGGGCATGGCAATGTTCATGTCAATGACATAAAGAATATCAGTTTATTAAATGTCTCACATTTACCCACTAAATAAAACAAAAAGGTGCACGTGTAATAACAAAGACATCTACTATTACTCGTCTGGCTTCGTGAATAACACGTTTGAATGGCCAAGAACAGGTCAATTCTTTCGACAGCGTCACTGATTAGGCCTACTTGATCAGGAAAATACATCATGGCGATCAAGTGGAAAGACAAAAAAGATTTCCATCTACTTTCTACTGTGCATGCAAGTGCTGAAATAATTGACACTGGGAAAAACACAGCGACAGGAGGGTAAAACACCATCTGAGGAAACTGTAAAGAAGCCCCAAGCCGCCCCGGTGGCTAAGTCAACTATCGCTAGCTGTAGTAACTGAAGTCACCGTTGGGCGTGGGTTCGAGTCCCGCATAAGGCATGGGTTTTTGTAAACGTCCCTTCACCTATCATCACTTCATCGTTTCATTATCATCCGCTCATTCGTACCCCCGTATAACCTAGCTGTTGGTGGGGTCGTTAAGCAACATAAAAAAAAAAAAAAAAAAAGAAGCCCCAATGCGTGATCGACTAAAATCAAGGAATGTGTGGCGTCGACAGGCAGGATCAACAGCTGACGTGTTAACCCGTGATGCGTAAGACAGTGAAGGGGTACAGAAAAATCTTCTTCTACATGCTAGATATATGCATGTTCATTACTTATATACACTGTATAGCAAGCTATACACGACGCTCAGAATCAGCTAATTAACAGAAGTAAATTCAGAGATCAATTTGAAAACTAAACAACAATTTGTATGTGGATAAACTCACATGCGATCTAAGGCTTACATATACTACGAGTATTGTTTCCAATGATCAACAATTTACATATCCATATTCCTAAATTTTACTGTCTAGCCTAGTTTTAGAAATATGAATCATCATTTATACTACCGGGTATGTACTTATCTACAGTTGATACTACAATCAACTGAAAATAAATGTGTCCGCACAATCTATCAATGTATAACCAATGTATTACACTGTAAAAGGATTATTTAAAAGAATATGACAATAAACGATATCTATCTATGTGACAAAAAAATACATTATACTGACTACAGGCTCAACATAGCAGAACAATTTCTCGAAACTGTCAAAATGCCCGCGTACAAAACACGTGCTAGACCATCAGGTAACACAGACGCCGATGAGACTACAAGCGGAGCAATGCGCTCATTTTACGGGCAGAATCCCTGCTACAGAGGAGAAAAAAAATCCGTCACTTCGCTGTCACGTTTGCTCGGCTCGTGGGATACGGAGTGAAACCACCTTCAAGTGTAAACGGTGTGCCGTTCCTTTGCACGTGCCCGACTGTTTCGAGTCATACCACACTCTAACGACGTACTTAAGACTTGTGGTGAGCTGGAATAACATTGTAACAATTCAATTAATTTGATAATAATGAAATGTAAATTTTGTTTAAATTCTCTCTCATATTCTACTGATATGGTTTTCTATTAGACAATAATATGACATTTGTGGAAACAAGTACAGTTTACTTTGGTGTTTCAATCAATAAACTAAACCAAATGGAAAATAAACCGACTCAAGTCAGACAATTGTGTGACTGATTGAGGTTCGCTCTTCGTTGCCGTAACGGAAGAGCTGAACGCTAACCTTGTCCTAAGACGGTACTTGCATGTGATGTCTTGAATTCCTCCTCCCAGCAACCCGCTGACACCTGGACGACGATGCAGAGATCACGAAGATCCAGGAAAATCAGTCATATGACAGCTTCGAAGAGCCTGAAACAGTAATCAAGGCTAATTAATAATTTGTGCCTTTGCAAAATATGTTGCAAAATTGAAGTCAATTTTATTTTCAATCAACTTAACAAAGCAACCACGCCAGAAGGTTCTAGTAATATAGATATATAGCACAACTGAAAACTGTCGCAAGAAACACAGCACAAGGAACTGTCACAACGCGTCAAAATGATATTTTGTCGACGTTTTCATTTTTCACTCGTCAGTAGGCCTAGGCCATAGATGTTTTTTTACATCAGTGACTACCGTTTGTAATTATTTGCACATTTTCACTGTCAGTGACTGAATTTGAGTGATGGTGGAAAAAATGAAACTTGGTCAGTACGCCTGATAACTGATAATAAGTGAAAACCAGAACTACCTGGTGATGCAACTTGTAAAAAACAGAATTGAACCGCAAAGATTCAAAGTCTATGATTTTTTTAGTAAACCAAGCATGAACTATGATCACTGACTACACAAACCATTCATCTCTTGAACCTTAACCCCAGCTTGAAACTCTTACTCTTCTCCAACACATCAACTTAAACTTAAATCTTGACCCGTTCTTACCAGCGATGCATGGAGATGAACGAGATGCAGATGTCTTGTCCAACGAGCGGGAAATGGTCATCCTACGAGAGTTGGTTGTCATCGTGAGTCATCCACGAGACAAGTGCTCGTGTGCTGAAAGTGAAACAACATTAAGCATATTGTCCATACTTCATAGGTCCATCGTTCAGTACCATCTACAACACAATTTGTTTAGGGTACGAAGGTGTAAAATAAGACTGTTTTTATAATATCTTCTAATAGACATGGTTCCATAGTTATTGAATAAAAAAATAGTCATGATTTTCAACTTTCATCTGGCTAATTTTTAGTTCAAAACGGTAAAATAATTGCCATCGTCGAAGCTATTGATCAAGCAACTCGTAATCGAAAGAATATCAAATGTTATTGAAATGTTAATGTTGTAGTTCAAATAGTAGCACTCATCTATTATGTTTTGCATAGGCTGATATAATTGTTAAACAGTTTACAAGTTATGGCAATTACCGCTACGTATTAATGAACCTACAGTCTACATGGGACGTGAAATCATAGTTACATTCATGAACTAGAATATTACTATCTTAAAAACTCCTCATCCAGCCAACACAAACTACTGTAGGCCTACATCTATTTACATAAATTACCCCAAGTTTGAAAATACCCTAAAAATGAGTAATTTACATATCAAGTTATACGGTAAAACTAAGAAATCTTAATTATGTAAATTACTCATGTTTAGAACATTTTTAAACTTGGTGTAATTTATGTGAACAGATATGTAAAGATGTAAGAAAGGAAAACTTATGGTGTTGTGAAACATATTTCGTTTTCAAACTTGACTAGTTATATATAATTAGTAGATTTGTATTACCTTTCCAACGACACATCTCCTAACCCCGTATCTTAGTTAGGAGAGAAGCTGAACAGATCAACCTGTGGCAGTGCATGACCGGGATGCCAGTAGGTCAAATTTTGACAGCCACATATCTCCAAAACTAAATAAAGGAAATTTTTAAAAAAACATGTGATTATTCCAAGCAGTAATGTTAGCAATTCTGCCAAACATGCCATCAAAATCAGATATGGTCACCCAAAATTCAACCGTTTGATTTGTTATGAAATGATCCCACATAGGCCCTAATATAATACGGTATATCAGTAGGTCTACCGGTAGGCCTATTTTCAATCTTTTCAGGAATTGATTAAAACCAGCCGTTGAAATAACATTACTATTATGGAATTTTCATCAATATTTAAAGACGTGTATTTCCCAAACCATGTGTGATACTACTTTTATCCCTTATTGAGTAACAAAATGTAAAATAGTTAAAAATGTCGAACATTGGAAAAAATAGATATTTCACAAATATGGCGTCAGAAACATGATTTTCAATAACACATATTACAACAGCATATCCTAAGAATTACACCAACAAATGTCCAGCGCACTTTTGTGATTGGTGGAACGGTTTTTGACATATATGTCCAAAACTGTTCCACCTTAGGCCTATAGATATTGATTCAATGCAGTAGGCCAACTAAAAAACAACAATTTTCACTTCATCGCTCAATTTCAACGGTACAAAACTCCAAAATGGAGTAAAATATTGTGAGCTAATTTTTAGTGAGCCAACACTAATATTTCAAGCTTTGTGCGAATCCAACTTCACTCACGAGGCCTAGTTGGGCTACTGAATCGACAAACTCAAATTATATATATTTATACTTTTGTATTGGATTTTAACAACGCACTGTAATGATAGCAAAGACCTATTAGCGCTGGATTGACGGAGATGAAGGTTTACTGGGTAATGGGAAGGATAGTAGGAAGGAAGAGGTCATGACCTATAACGTGGGAACCATCCCGGCATTAGCCTAGACTAGAGGGAAACCGAGTCCGAAATTCCCGTCGTCAGTAAAATTACTGAGACACTGAGCATGCCCACTAACCTAACTGACATATCACCCCTCCCTCCCAAACAACATGCAAAAACCATCAGATTCAAGTGAGCTTAAAAACCGAGGGGTTAACCCCAACTTGACATTTTGATTATTTTTGGATTTTTCTTTATTTTTTATTTTTCTCAACTTTTTTATTCTCCTTGATTTTTCAAGGCCTACTGTAGGCCTATATTTGGGACAATTATTCATTTTGGAAATGCTGTAAGTCTATCCTTCGCCTGATGCCTGGACCTACCTCAGGGTCTAGCCTGTTGCACAAATTCAATGACTGTTGCCATCTTCATTAGCCACCATAGGCCTAGGCTTGGCTTGCATAATCCTTGGAATAGGACTAGGCCTATGCATATTATTAATGCTATATTTCCTAATTGTTCACTAGGCCTACTTGAAGGAGCTGCTATTGTAGCATAACCCACCTATATACTTAATGATTGTAGGTTAGATTGGAGTGGCGACGCCCATGTAGTTTTGTTGTGAGCTACAGCAAAACTAGCTACGTCTGGCCAATTGGTCTGGCTTGGTTATTATTGTAGGCTTAGGCTAGATAACCAGTTCTGAAAATGCATCTAGGCCTACGTCACATTGTGACAACACAAAATTTCAAAATATTGTACTTACCGGACAGTGAATACTGTGACAATTCAATTTAAAAGTGCAAAAATGATTGCCACCAGCCAACTACTACAACAGCCGACACACAACCAACATCTCAATGATCTCATTCTCTGTCTCTACCGAAGTTTCCCGAACGACTAGTGCGTAGTTAGTGAACTAAAAGTGACGGCGTACGTGATCTTGGTAACCCAAGTTTATAATGCCTACAACGATTTGCTAAACCATTGTCAAATAGTTAATGGTGCATTTAATGTTTGCATTTAATGGGCAAAATTTAATGACTGTATAACTGAAACTTTTGATTATGTTGAATATTTCATTAGGTTCATTCTTATTTCATAATTACCTTTTGTTTCTGGTTAATGTAGCCTTACAGTTGTAAATTAATGATGGAGTAATAAAATGATTTAGTCTAGGGGAAAACGCAGTATTCTCAATCTCCTGTGTGTCTTGGGAGATCAGCTTAGAAGGATGCAAATGTAGAATGAAAAATATTCTGTCAGTTCAATTTACAGACTTTGGATTACTTCAAACATTTAAAATCCCCACCTGCTATTCGTTTATTTTATAAAGCAACCTGTTGCCACCTGTTTCCCTAATATTCAATGAAAGGTATACTTTTATTGCGTTTTCTTCGTTATTTCTCATCAGCTTGCTGTACAAATCACTGAAAACGTGTATGATAGGTTTTTCATATTCAGTAAAAAATGTAGAGCTTTTGAAAAAAATTGTTCTTCAATTATCTTCCCGCAGAGTTGTTTTTATGGGGATTTTCCAAACTTTCCGAATTTTTTCCGGTAAAACCGTGAACCAATTATTTATCTGCAGAAAAAAATGCAGAAAAGTTTTTCATGGAAAACTATCCTAGCCTGTTCTGGTGTGACACCAATCGATGTGCAGAAAAGTGTCAAGTCAATGGTTTTTCCCTAACCTGTATGCCACGCCGCACAAAATTGAAAAAAAAAAAGTATAATTTATTTTTCTCATCATAAATGAAGCCATTGTTTTTTTGGTATGGAATAAAAGTCTTCGCTACGCTCATCTAACTGTTGTACAGCGCGAGCAAAATTTGTAGGGCCTAATTTGAAATCAATTTTATTAAAAAGAAACTGTTTGTGTCACTTGACTTGAGAAAAAGGGGAATTCATTTCATTTGATAGGCTTACGGGAGTGTTCGATTATTCTTGGTATATATATCTCGCTCATCTTGCAACGCATAGAGGTCTATTCTGAGTAATTATTGTTCTGAAACAATGAAATACAATAATGACTAGGCAAAGGGAAATAACTAAATCCAGTAAAGATTAAAAATGCAAACGACATACAACAATGAGTAAGTACTAAGTATAAACCGAAACCTATATACCTAGTTCATCTTATAGGGCCGTTAGCAAAATACAGCAGAAATCACTAATCACGCCTACAATGATCTGTATAGGCAACCGTTTTAGCAGCGTTCTCTAAAATAAAGCCCGACCGTAAGTAGTCAACTGTTCGGCCGACTCGGCCAGAAATCTATGATTTTTATGTTATAAAATGATTGAATCGATTGAACTGAAGCTTGAGATGGGCTCAAATTGTGAATCTGTCTTTCAATTCAATCTTTTTGATATATTTCCAAGATATGTTTTACCTATTCTTCTCTTATTCATAGGCCTATCTCTCATAAACTAGACATTTCCTGTTATTGTTTGAACATACATAATTTCGTATTTCGTGTTAATAATGAGTGTTTATCGTGGATCGAGAGTATTTTATAAGATAGGCCTACTTCTCTGAATGGTGTGAAGCAGTTTCACTGGAATATGTTCTGCAGGCGGATATCCTAGCTACACAATTTCTTATGTTTCGCTGTGGGTGATTACAACAACAAAAGCGATTGTGAATAACCACACAAGTTACCACGCAGTATTCCGTTATCACGCAGTTCACCACAGACTATAACATGTATATCTTTCCCACATGATAATGTTGGCTTTTGGTTATCATATTAAAATGATAACTATTAGTTACCTCCTTAATCTATGGATCGTATGTAAAATATAATGTTATTAGTTATTACTTATTAGTAATGTAATTGTGGACATGCATATATTATGTTTTGCACAACTTGGGCATTATATTGAAATGTATTGCAGATTGTATTATGTTATATTGGTGTATTAGTATATTGCATTTTGTACTGTATTAATATATGACTGAAAAATGTAATGTATGAAATGTAATGGGAGAAAAATAACATGATGCTAAATAAACGATTTACTACTACTATACTCTACTACATCTATAGCAGGGCTTTACTGAGAACTAGATCTCTTGAAGGGCCAAGTTCTTTCATGGGAAAAGTTTAGGTGAGCCACTCAGTTAATTAATTGGCTAATAATCCTTGTTTATTTTTCACTTGTTTTCAATATGGCACGCCGCTATACAAACAACATATTTTTTCATACTTACAACATTTTCAAGAACTTTTTTTTTTTTTTAATCCAAATTATATTATTAAAATTGCACTTTTTTCTTTTCTCTTTCTTGACGTAAATCAGGTGTTTATAACTGATAGGGAAGCAAGGAAGCGCTCAACGTTGTCAAATGGGTGCGCCTGTTGTCACAAGTCAAACGATAGGGCAGATCCAAAAAAGCAGTCCTATGGCTTTCCGAATATTTGTCGGGAATTATCGACTATAATGTTAGTAAGTTCAAACGTTGGTGATAACTTCTGAATGGTTCAAGATATTTAAATTCTAAAAACAAAGAAACAGATATTTTTGCAATACCTTTACGAAGGTGTAAGTAACAGCTATCTATCTTATATCGCACAATTGTCAGGTGGTAAAAAATGTGTCTTTTTAGCCGTATACGCCTGAAAATTACGCAATATCAGATAAATAGTTATCACTCACACCATCTTGAAGGTATTAAAAATATTTGTGTTTCCTTGTTTCCATCATTTCGATATCTCATACCGTTCAAAAGTTTCCCTTAAAAACTGATAATCCACTAAATCAACTCTCACGGACTCTTAATTGCCAAATATATTCTCAATTTGACTAAATTGAAGTGATACGAAGTGATGGCTGACCCGAACAAGCTGAAATTTTTTGAAAATGTGTACCAAAATGTAATTCAACTTCACGCGAAATTTCATTTTTTTGGAAAATAAAAATATTTCCTTTTTTTTCGCCATGTTATTCTAATGGGAATTTTTGAAATTTCTTAAATTCGTAAAAAAAAAAGTTAATCCCCGATAATGCCACAAAACTATACAGATCTAAGTTAGATGAGGAACCATATTGAACAAAAGTTTTAGGTTGATAGCTGTAGCCCTTTGACCTGTGGAGAACCGACAAAAAAACATAAAAAAAAAAAAAAACATAAAAACGAACACCAATTTTTTTCATTATGTCAAATTGAATCCTCGCTAAAGCTCGTCTAATTACGGTGGTTCATGAGATCATAACGCTGGCCGCCATTCGGGAAGTCCTGATCTATAGTCTAATTCACCGCCGCAAGCACCACACAAACATTGACATTTCATTATCTTTTCTTCTCTCATTGTCTTGTGATCAAGTCTATCTACATCTGCCGAGAGGAAAACACTTCGCATTCCTTGTGTTGCTCCTTCATTAGTCATCGCCGTGCGTCTCTCAGCGCTGCTCGCTTCTCACTGCGACATATAAACAGTCGCCGCAGACAGACTCGACTCATGCTAGTGCAGGTAGGGCTGACATTCATCCTCGTTGTGTCGTGGAATCGAGAGTGAAATATTATATTATATTTATTATTTTATATTTATATTCATCTAGTTATTGGGTTTCAAGACGCACTGTACTGCCTCCCTCGTGGCTCAGTCAATTATATCGCTAGGGTAGTAACTGAAGTCACCGTTGGGCGTGGGTTCGAGTCCTGCATAAGGCATGGGTTTTTGTTAAAGTCCTTTCACCTATCATCACTTCATTGTTTCATTATCACCCGCTCATTCGTAACCCCGTATAACCTAGGTGTTGGTGGGGTAGTTAGGCAGCATTGAAGTAGGTAAGCACTGTACTGATGACCAATATCTATTGGCATCGGTGAATGATATATGAGATGATGGGATTATGAGCTTTGATTGATGTAAAAAAATGTATTATATTTGTTAGAAAAACGACTGATCCTATTTAAGTGAAGCTTAAATGATTGTGATTGTGGTGATTGTGTATTAGCGGTATGTTGAAATTCCGTAAAAAATGGAATTTATTCAAAAAAATGTCTCATCCAAATTTCCTCCTCTGGGATATTTGTTTGAGTTTTTTTTTTAATGAGTTTTCTCAGAAGTGATGCAACCGATAGGTCACAACTCTTAGAGTATCGAATAAGATGATACCACTTTGTATATGCCAAGTTCAAACTGAATTTGTACTTTCATTTTACCTTTACGCGAACAAAAACACACACACACACAAATGTTCATTTTTTTAGAATATACCTACGGTGAATTTGCGTTTTCGCTTCGCTCATTCAATTGTCTCTACTGTGTATGAATATTTGTATTGTTTTACGGTTGCAGCAATCAAGTGCCAAGGTGAAATTCTTCTTCAAATCACACACGGCTTAGTGATTTATGGTCTACAGAGGTAAATACGATGCTGATTACGAAACTCTGAACAGCTCAAATGTTAACAACATAATGCGCCTCACTTCTTGTAGTTCTTGCAAGAGTACAATTCAGATACAGTACTGAATAAAACAAAAAATTATGACAAAATATGCTCGTCCACTTCTTCTCTTTTTTTATATTGGGTTTAACAACTCACTGTTATGATAACTTAGATCTAATGGCGTCGGATGGATGATTAATAAGATGATGGGATGATGAGATGAAGGTTCTTGGGTAATGGTAAGAATAGTGGGAAGGAAGCGGTCATGGCCGACTCATTGTAGGAACCATCCCGGCATTAGCCTAGAATACAGAGGGAAACCATGAAAAATCTCTGTAAAGATGGTCGGCGGCGGGGATCGAACTGGGTTCGAAATTCCTCTCGCCTCCTGGATCACATAAAGCGAGCGCGTTCACCACTGCGCTGCATGTGCCGGTCCACTTCTTCTCTTCTCGAATTTCGAATCGATGAATCCCATGGTTCAATGGACAGTTTAATTTCGTGAAGTATATTCTTTTTTACGGAATTCCATTCACTCTGCCACATTTGATCTCGAACAGATATTCGTAGATCCATACAAGATATCCTATGTTCAACAACATAATTTTTCTCTGTGGCTTCTTTTACTGCTTTATCGGCGTGTTCATTACCCTACGGATCGAAACAACTTCTTCTCTTCTCGAATTTCGAATCGAGGAATCCCATGGTTCAATAGTTGGTTCAATTTCGAGAAGTTTATTACGCATACGGAATTCCATTCACTCTGCCATTATATTTTGAACAGATGTTTAAAATGGGTTTCAAAATGGGCCCTATTTTCAACAACATAATTTATCTCTCTATGGCTTCTTTTGCTGCTTTATCGGCGAGCTCATTTCCCTGAAAATTTCCGACATGTCCATCCAGGTATCCAACAGAAAGCCACAAGGACTTGAATTGTTGAGACTGAAGCAAGAAGAACAAATGTCGGTGCTGGCGAGAAACATGTACATCATTATATTCGACTCTTACAAGAATGGCACAGACACTGCTGGACAAGGTAATAACGCGCAAATATACTCAACAATTTAACCTGATGGATATGATACGATAAAGATATGAATGAATGATATGATAAGGATATGATAAATGAGGAAAGAGGAATGATATGATACGGTAAAGATATGAATGAATGATATGATAAGGATATGATAAGATGATACGATAAATGAGGAAAGTAATATGAAGAGGTAATATGAAAAGGACATAGTATGATATGATAAGATGATATGATCAATGAGGAATGGTATGACTAGATAAGGATATGAATGAATGATATGATATGGATATGAGAAATGTGTATTCCCTCTGTAAAAACTGCAAATAATGAATAAATAAATGTCTAGGGTAGGCCTACATTATAGGGTCTAGGCCTATTATGTGATTTAATGGATGTGTTTTTGGAAATACTACTTTTTAACGTCTGCTTTGAATTGACAAGTACCCTAATCTAATTTTGACTAGTTTTGAGTTTATCCTTTACGTTCTTTGGGAAACATCGACTTTTCTTAAATGTATCTAAAAATAAACATTTTCTATCACTTAATTTGCTTTTATTCCCGCTAGAAACCGCATCATCCCAACTGGATCGATTTGCTCTTGTGCTCTACATCACATCTTTTGCTGCTCTCGTATTTTTCTTCCTCATCATCAGCCTGATCGAATGCTTATGTGGCAAGAATGCCGCCCCCATCTCGACGCCAGCCCCGCCTCCAACGTGTGCCGCCCCCGAGCCAGCTGGAAGGGCACATCAGCCCCCGCCGCCGCCGTATTGTCTGTTCGGACCACCGGACTACAACACGCTGTTTCACGCCCCTGACAAGACTGTCCCAAGTCAAGTTTACACCGTATCGGTCCATTTCTCCTCTCTGAACAATAGACCTACCGGTACTTAGTCCGTGATATTACAATGTGAAATAAGCTATGTCCAGAATCTAATACAATTTCATTAACTTCTAGTCATACTGTTAATAATTAATTAATAAAATGTTATTGTATTGAATTATATATATATATATATATATATATATATATATATATATATATATATATATATATATATATATATTGTATTGTAAGCTTGTAACTATTGTATAAATGAATAAAGAATAAGTATTAAATGAAACAATATTGAAAGCCAAATTTTATAATAAATGGAATAAGAAATAATTATTTGGAAAGAAGATGAAGAAGAATCAAAGAAGAAGTAGGTGAAGGCAGAAAGAAGATGTAAGATTTCTTCTCCCAATGTAAATGTTCAAATTGTTCATTATATCCCTTAAATTATCAGCATAATATTCATCACAAAAATATTGATTATTGTGACCCCACCAACAGCTAGGTTATATGGGGGTACGAATGAGCAGTTGATTATGAAAATATGAAGTGATGATTAGTGAGAGGACGTTTACAAAACTCCATGCCTTATCCAGGACTCCAACCCATATCGAACGATGTCTTCAGTCTCTGAAGCGGTGCCTCAGCTGACTGAGCTATTGAGAGTAGCAGGCAAAAGTATTAATAATGATAATATAATCATATTCATTAAATACCATATTTATTCTCACTTCGTTCAATGATTCACATTGTATTAATCATTCTTTTGTGGCGGTAGAGATCGTCACTTCCTAATTTCATTATAATCTACTTATTCGTACCCCCAAATAAACTAGCTCTTGGTGGGGTCGTTAAGAAAACAGTCATCAGTCAATCAATCGTTCAATTGTTGGAGTCTTCAAGATGAAACGGTTTCATTTAGATTATACTCTGATGAGATGATTTTTTCTTTTCATATATAGTCATCTCCATCAAATTGAAAATATGTAACTTTTCTAGTTTTTTGGACGAAAATTAGACCTAATTCGATTTGTAAAATACTTGTTTACATTAAACACTTCAATAATCGATTTAATGTAAACTTAAATTATTTTCTGTGTATTGTCATGTAAATCCCACCTTATTACTCAACAATAATTCAGATGTAACCACGTCACCAATAAATTAACTGTGATTCGCAATTGAACAAAATGGGTCCGAAAGTGACGCCCGAGTTCTCCGAAGCTATCAAGCTGTCTGGCGTGAAGAAGAGTATCTACAACCCGTACCAGGCGACGCTGCTTGAGCGAGAGAGAGACAACAAGCTGGGACAGCTGCACGACGTTCAACGAGTCACGACGCTACCGCCGGGTGTTGGTACGTACGTGGCTGAACATTCATATCGGCAGCGCCTACTTTAATACATTTAAAATAAACCAGGAAAACGCAGAATGTGCGTTGTGAGATGAGTGTAGAAGTATGTAAATCTGGGATTAAAAAAATATTCAAAAACCTTACCTGAAACTAGTTCATATTTATGCATGACCTGTAGGCCTATGCCGCGTGAAAAAAAAAGAAGACAATTTTTTCGGTATGTGAAATGGAAGTCGTAGCCACGCTAATCTAATTACATGACAATGTATATTATATATATATATATATATATATATATATATATATATATATATATATATATATATATATATATATATCTTTAATGAAGAAGATTCTGTCTTACACTCAAGATTTATATAGCGGTAATAATTTTTAATTTTTTAAAATTTGATTTCCAGAACACATCCCTAAAGAGCCGTTATCCATCTTCGATCCTCCCAGTCATTATGTGACCGGCTACGACATCGTCCCGTTTTACCGTAACGCCTGCCTTGAAGGGAATGCCGAGGAAATAGAACGGCTGCGGTTCCTCAACTATTGTCCCTGGATCCCGTGCGCCAAAAAAATTCCTCTTTCCGAGAAACGGATCGTAAATATACCTGTCATGCGGTAAGAAGTTGCATAATAATGACTGAAGTAGTTCAACTCACAACTTTCATAGCTAACTTTCGAGCTAGCGAGCTAATCTGGTTAGCACAGATGGTAAGAGCATATGTGTATCAAGCATAAGGTCCGGGGTTCGATTCCCCGACGAGGCGGTATTTTTCAGTGATTATAATATCCATCCTATCAACATCACGTGCTGTACGTTTCAACAGAAAGCCATGTACTCATATAAATATATATATATATATATATATATATATATATTATATATTATATATATATATATATATATATATATATATATATATATATATATATATATATATATATATATATATATATATATATATTAAATATTCAGCTTTTACTCTGACTTGGAATATGTTTACACTGGGCAATGGTAGTTCAAAGGCCTCTGAACTTGATGCGTTCCAGTCTGCAAACCTTCTTCCCAATACTGAAGAGTTACTGAGCTGTTTTTAGTGCTCTTCTTGATATCTTGAAGTGACTAAACTCTCTATCGCATGTCTTACTATGTGTCCCATGTTGCTCAGGACAATGACGTACGGTAATTACGTGGCACGCGGTCTCAAGCCGGAGGTAACGAGCTCGTGGCGGTCAAAACTAACGGACGGCTCAGCAATGGATAGACGAGATAAGATATTACGTAAAACTTTCGAAAACTATCACATGAAGCAAGAAACTATGACGGAGGAACAAGTTCTGCAGTGTTTGCCGATTCTTGAGAAGTGCATCAAAAACGACAACTTGAATATGAAAAGTGTTCAACACGATAGAGCGACTGTTGAGCAGTGTATACAAGATGATTTTGTTGGAGATCGTAATACGTCAATATGGACGAATACTGACGATAAGTGTAAATCGAAACCGACGAAGAAGACTTTTGAACCGACCCCACACGTAACTTGTGATTGCCCGCAAGAAGCAACAAAAAGAGACCGAGGAGTCAGAAAACCTTGTCCACCAATCAAAACTGACGATGATCAAGGACAAATCAATGATCCCAATTCACACTGCCGAAATAAATAGTAATTAGGCCTACCATGGTGAATTTAACGGCAACTATAAAATTTATAGTAAAAATAAAACTGAACTGTAATGATTAATATGTAGAAAATTACAAGTAATTTTTCCCTATATCAACTATGAATTAAATGAAAAAAATGTCATATTATTTATAAGCATTATTATTCATCATTAATGGCAAGTCTGTGTGATCATAGTGAGATCATATTTTGTTCCAGAAGGTTTTTATTTTTGCGTGTTGTCACGTTTTGATCTATCTACATTCTTCCTTAGTGTATAAAACTCTCTAAAACGGATAAAAAGGATAATGATTATAGAGTGGTATCAATAAAATAGCTGACGACTATTAAATGTTTTATTCTAGTGTCTAATGTCTAACTACGGTTATACAAAATACATCTTAATAGAATTAGAAAGATGAGTAAACATCAAAGCTCAGAGTAGTACGTGGGATAGCCCAGTTGAGACAACCATTTGCCAAGATGTTTTAGTGCAATATCTATAAATTAGGCATATCACCAGTGCTTTTTCAGCCCCAATCCTGGCAGATTGGTTAAGTACCGTGCCTTCGGTGTTAGAGGGCTTATGTTCGAATCCCCCCCACACTATTTTTTTTGGTTTGTGAATATAAGGTTTGTTCGATTTGGCTGCACCAAGCTACACCACTGCACCAGCATGTTCGATTTGTCTGGTGCAGACTACTTTGCCGACCCTAGTGCAGCACCGTGCGCGTTCGATTTGGCGCTGGTGTAACTTGGGGCAGATTTTTAGTGTATCAGCTCTGGAGGTGGTGTGTTGGTGTAGTGCAGGTTGTTTGGGCGCATTTTTATAAATGCAACATGGAGGGTTATGAAAATCATGAAAATATTAATTACCAACAACAATCCAGTTGTCCAGGACGGGCACTATATGATTTTTTTCCAGACGGTGAGTTATTTGTAGCCCATATTCATAATAATATAGAAAATATACGATCATGTCAACAGTAAAAAATCAAATCAACTCAAATGCCGCGTAACGAATTCGGACGTGTTCGATTTGGGGTGTAATATAGCAGCTTGGTGCTACACCAAACTGGCATGACGTCATTTCCATAGTGCAATGAGCCTACACCAACTGCCCCTGGTGCAGGCAAATCGAACAAACCTATAATATACAGTAAATAGGTTTTAGCCACGATTTAAAAGACAGAATGATATTTTTCAGCGATCGATATTGTTATGGTTGTTTTAGTTCATTTTCCTCAGGTTTTCTGTATTACTGTGACGACTTAATACATGGTTGTACGGACTAGGCTACCTGCATGTGTTTGATTTTACAAATTGTTACTAACATTACGCACGATAGTTTAGTAATAAATATTAGCAAGATCTATTTCATGTTTGGCATCGAGTATTCGTTGAAAGTGCGACGATAGCGAGCTACGTTTCATAAGTCGGCGGCGCTGTACGTTCCGATGGTCGGCCGTAGAGGATAGTAGAACACGGAAATCAGGCTGTCAACTGAGAACAGGACACGGATGTTAATGCACGGTGCTTATAAAAATAGAGAAATGGTTTTCTAGTCTTGATTGGCCTCTTCGTATTACCGTACTTTCAGTAGTTAGGATGTCGAGCAACAATGCGAGGCGGTCGTTGGCTGAGTTAACGCTTTCAATTTAACTACGGCATTTGACAATTATTAAACCGAGGGGTTAACAACTCCTGAAATCAGGTGTAGGCCTACACTTGCCATGAAATCCCATGAAATCCCCTTGAAATCCCTGAAATCACCTGAAATCCCTGAAAATCACCTGAAATCCCTGAAAATCACCTAAAATCCCTGAAAATCACCTAAAATCCCTGAAATCACCCGAAATCACCTGAAATCCCTGAAATCACTTGAAATCCCTGAAATCACCTGAAATCACTTGAAATCACCTGAAATCACCTGAAATCCCTGAAATCACTTGAAAACCCTGAAATAATCTGAAATCCCTGAAATCATCTGAAATCTCTGAAAACACCTGAAATCCTCTGAAATCACTTGAAAACCCTGAAATTATCTGAAATCCCTGAAATCATCTGAAATCACCTGAAATCACCTGAAATTCCTGAAATCACATGAAATCACCTGAAATCCCTGAAATCACCTGAAATCATCTGAAATCACTTGAAATCCCTGAAATCACCTGAAATCACATGAAATCACCTGAAATCCTTGAAATCAACTGAAATCACATGAAATCAACTGAAATCACCTGAAATCATCTGGAAATCACCTGAAATCACATGAAATCACTTGAAATCCCTGAAATCACTTGAAATCACCTGAAATCACTTGAAATCACCTGAAATCACTTGAAATCCCTGAAATCATCTGAAATCCCTGAAATCACTTGAAATCACCTGAAATCACTTGAAATCCCTGAAATCATCTGAAATCACCTGAAATCCCTGAAATCACCTGAAATCACTTGAAATCCCTGAAATCACCTGAAATCACTTGAAATCCCTGAAATCACCTGAAATCACTTGAAATCACCTGAAATCACTTGAAATCACCTGAAATCACTTGAAATCACCTGAAATCACTTGAAATCCCTGAAATCATCTGAAATCCCTGAAATCACCTGAAATCCCTGAATCCTGTCAAACAAACACAATGGACGGCACATCAACGAATTATGTCTCTTAGTCAAAAATATTGCAAAAATGCAAAAAAAAAAAGTTAAATAAAGATCGTCTTTTAGTGAATAGTTAAAAATAACACTACATAATGGTAATTATTTAGTTATTTACCACTATATCCTATCCACACGAAAAGAGTATAAAATTCCATAAACCGAAATCAGTGTAGTAAGAATACACCGAAAAGGTGAAAAAACTCCGCAAATGCTATTTCACCATTGAAACGATTTTTGTGAAATTATTGAACATCAATTCACCCCATTTAGCAAATTAAAAACGAAAATTGGGTTCATTTATTATAATTCATCCCAAATGCTTGCCCCTGAATACAGGCCATGGCCGCTTCCTTCCCACTATTCTCAACTCTACTTGAGGAACCCTCATCTCATCATCCCATCATCTCAATAATACATGCATCTAACCTTATTCTTCCCTCATGCCAGTCTGGTCCGAGGGGTTTACAACTCGAACATTTGGTGTACACCTGATTTCAGATTTCAAGATTTCAGGTGATTTCAGATGATTTCATGGATTTCAAGTGATTTTAGGGATTTCAAGTGATTTTAGGAATTCCAAGTGATTTCAGGTGATTTCAGGGATTTCAAGTGATTTCAGGTGATTTCAGGTGATTTCAGGTGATTTCAGGGATTTCAGGTGATTTCAGGGATTTCAAGTGATTTTAGGGAATTCAAGTGATTTTAGGAATTTCAAGTGATTTCAGGTGATTTCAAGTGATTTCAGGGATTTCAGGTGATTTCAGGGATTTCAGGTGATTTCAGGGATGATTTCAGGGATTTCAGGTGATTTCAGGGATTTCAGGTGATTTCAAGTGATTTCAGGGATTTCAGGGGATTTCAGGTGATTTCAGGTGATTTCAGGGATTTCAAGTGATTTCAGGAATTTCAAGTGATTTCAGGGATTTCAGATGATTTCAGGGATTTCAGGTGATTTCAGGTGATTTCAAGTGATTTCAGGGATTTCAGGGATGATTTCAGGCAATTCAAGTGATTTCATGTGATTTCAAGTGATTTCAGGTGATTTCAGGGATTTCAGGTGATTTCAGGTATTTCAGGTGATTTCAGATGATTTCAGGTGATTTCAAATGGGTTCTGGGATTTCAGGTGATTTCAAATGGGTTCAGGGATTTCAGATGATTTCAAGTGATTTCAGGTGATTTCAGGGATTTCAGGTGATTTCAAGGGGATTTCATGGGGTTTCAAGGCAAGTGTACACCTGATTTCAGGAGTTGCTAACCCCTCGGTCTGGTCATTGCAGATAAAAAGTACTTACTCTGAATCCGGTTGTCTAGCGGAGTAAAGTCAACCAATTGAAGGCCAATCGCTGTGTGAATCTTGCAATACATTTCTTCCATCTCCCCAAGTCTAGAAACACAAAAACATTACAAACCAACATTACTTCACGGGAACTAGTGATGAGCCTACTCCACCTAGGCCTGGGAAGCAAAAATTAGTATTTATGAATTTCTCATCTGATTTCCCACCACCCTTTCATTTTTTATATTTCTGTGATTGTTTTCCTGTACGTGTTGAGAAAATCATGGAGAAATAATCATAAATGTAGCATCGGGAATCATTTGTACAAACTATTGTATTTTTGTAAAAATAACTCAGCACAGCGCCTATACAGCTGCTGTCAGAAAACTCAGCAGTTGAAAGTTTAAGATAGTCCTTAAATGTGTAGAAAGCATTTGATAATCTGCAAGGCTTATCACATATACGGTATTCACATCAAGTTCTTTGTGCCCCGGAATTCAACAAATGTTGAACGATATGTATTCCTGGGGCAGTCAATCAGACTCTGGAATGACTTGTCCCAAGATCAGATGAAAGAATTTCCCGAAGATCTGATCTCCTTCAACAAAAATATCAACAGTATTTGTTTTTAATTTTGTTGTTGTTCTTCATGTTCTTCGGGTTGACATTGCATTTTCATTGCACTCGTTGCTTTTTTTGTTGTCATATTAGATATTTTTCATATTTTTGTCATATTAGAATATTAGATATATATGACTGCAAGTCATCAACCAATGAATTTGTATAATTAAAAGTTGCAAGTAATTAATAATAAATAAATAAAATAAATAAATGAAGGTGAAAAGTGTCAAGTACCTGTGATCCAGTGCTGCGTGACTCCCTTGGCTCCACAGGTCTGCCAGGCAGTGCGACAGAGTCAAGAGGTGGCCAAAAGATGGCAGCAGCTTACTGTCTTCGAACGGGTTCGTGCACAGCTGGTGGACCATGCGGACGTACTTGTTGTGAGCTGAAAGCAAACGACGAGGATTGACGACGAAAATTGAAATGTATATACCTTCAGCCGGGAACCGATTTCAAGTTCGATATACGTCAACTTTGGATTAACGAGGGTTTAGTGTACAGTAAAACCTCTACCTATCGTTGTAAAAAAAAACGAACAGTCCACGCAGGGAAATGATCCGAACAGGAATCATGCATAGAGGTTCAAAGTACTAAGCCTGCATATTACAATAAAGTACATGAATTGGGCAGAAGGGAAAGAGAGAACAGCAGCTTACCAATGCTCACAAGTAGATAGGCCTACTTATGGTGGTGGACAGTCGTTGATAGAGCACAGAGATGAAAAACATGAGATTTTAGACGTTTCGGCTGTTGCCTTGGTCACAGTAGAGTATGGTCCCAATTAATATATCAAGTCTCAGGTCATTTTCATATACACACCAAGTCATATTACAATGAAGTGTTATTTTACCGTCGATGAGCAAATCAAAGTCGTTTGCATCGTTGACGAACTGATCGAGCTGGACGCTGAACGAATCGATGACGTGTCCCATCGTGAAGCCGTGTATCCCGGCGACTGCGTTGAGCAGCCAGAACCTCAGCGTCTGCCAGCGAGCGAGGCGCAACGACTCGGACGCAGTCGGCTTACGTCTGCCGCGCAGGTCGGAGTGCCGCAGACGCTCTAACGAGGTCAACGTCCACTTGAGCCGGAGCAACAGACGGAATATCTCGTTGTACAGAGACAAGTTGGTGTCGTTGATGATTAACGAGAGTGGCCATTCAACCTGGGTAAATACAATAGAGATGGTTTTAGGTTTACGTGTATCCACCGAACAAGTCTACCAACAAAACAAACATAGGGCGCTACTGCTGCCTGGGAAGAACCATCAGAGACTGGAACGAGTGAGCAGCCACCACGAACTTTCTTCCACAATTCTCTTCTTTCTTTCATATCCCAACTAATCACTTCTTCCTCTTATCCTTGGTCTTCCTCATTTCCTCTTTCTTCCAACTGTTCCTTTTTTTCTTTCAAACTCTTGCCTTAGTATTTGCTCACTACCCTTCGTTCTCGTGTGTCCGAACCACCGTAGTCTCTCCCTTCTCATCCTGTAGCTCAATCCATAAACTTGCAATTCTCTACGTATTTTTGTACTCCGTACTTTCTCTATTTTCCTCACCCACAACACACTCCTTGATAATTTCATTTATGAATCTTACATTATTCTAGTTTCTAGTTCTTCGATCGTCCACGACACCCAATAGGAATAAATAAATATATATCATGATGAAGTACTCACGGCATAAGAAAGTTCGATCCCTTCAATGGCCTTCAACGGATCTTTATCAAGGAACTTGGAACTGACGAGGATCCTGAAATGATTCGATCCCTGGAATCTCCGCTCGAAGTAGTCTGACAAATGGCTCGTTAGGTACTGAGAATACAGCCAGAACGGCTCGTCTTTCACCTGTAAGAAATACGACGTTACGATCAACTCTCATGACCTTGGGAGCTACAGGTGTGGCTAAAGTACAGTAGAAGCTCTTTATGCCGGAATGCACATTAGCTACATATTGCCATTATGATGTGCAACATAAGAATTATCCAAGTAAAATAACACTGATTCTTTTGAATTTCAGAGAAAAGGAACCTACATAATATTTTGAATTACAGTGAAACCTCTATGCATCGTTCCCGGATCCATCGTTTTCCTGCTTCTATCATTCATTTCTTCTCTCCCCACTCCCATACAAACAATGCTAGACTTTCCTGGATGGATCAATTTTCTGCATGGGTAGTTTCATTTTCCTGGTCCCTTGAAAAACGATGGATAGAGGTTTCACTGTATAATGTTTATAACATGATTTGCTTCAACGATACACAAGATATTTACACAGAAAAAAATCTGCAGGAGGCTTTTTAACTACAAAGATGATATGATTATGTATCAATACACATATGAATGGGGTGAAATGATTGGATGATTATGATTACTAGGGGTGTGCAAGTTAAGGTTTTCAAACTCGAGAATTAGTGGAGTTGATAAATTTACAAAAGTCATGAAATAAAGATGAGAAAAAAGAAGCAACCATCAATAGGAAAGTTCCGTTGGGAGTCATGTAGTCTTCACTTACGTTCAATAGGATATAGGGATAGGTTAGAGACTGGGATATTGACTCACAAGGTACGGATAGACGCCATCAGACAGTTCACCGTTCTACACGACGTAAAGGAAACGGAACAGGCAATTTAGTGAAACAGAACACAAGTGATTCTAGACAGAGCGAAGCATTTTCAGCGTCAACATTACGTATGATTATAAAGGACTTTTAGGTGCGTAATGACCTCGCTGTCAACGCGACTTTAAACCCTAACAGTAACACTAACTATCATATATTTTTTCTTTTCATAGCATTTAGAATTAGGAAAATAGCACTTTGGTGCATCTATTATTTCGAAATATTGTGTTTTGTAGCGCGAAGCATAATAACGCAGGCCTGCCGTTTTCACGGATTTTTTCCGTTTTCACGGATTTTTTGGGTTTAAAAAGTGTACAGGATTTTTGAGCAAATTTGCTTAATTTCACGGATATCTGTGACTTCACGAAAATTTGAACATAAACAGCGGTAAATCGGTAGAGTTACCGTATTTACACGCATATAAGACGCAAAACTGTCACATTTTGCGATATATTCACGCGCGCTCGCTGAAAACAGTTTTTTTCTGATGTAAAAACATCGCAAAAACAGTTCCCGTGAAACACTGCCGGTCGTCCAGTGTTAAAGCATAGGGCGAACCCACAATCGTCTTCAGATTGTATGCACGACGGTCGTCCATATTAAAGCATAAGGCAGACCCCCAATCGTCAATTGTGGGGATGTAATATTGTCGTAAATGTGTCAACAAATGACAACAAACATACTCATAAAATATCCTTCTGCCTTTTTCCTCCATTAGAGGTCAGGAGGTCAGACTCTGATAATAACGGTATGGTACCGGTAAAACCATTAAATAACGTACAATAGTTATTGGGTATACAAAAGAAACACAACAATTGATGTTTTTTTTTAAATTGTGTCTAGCACGGGGCTGAGCCTTTGCCTCATCTGCCAGCTACATTTGCAATTGAACTTTTGTTTCCGAAATTCCTCAACTGACTTCACCCTTTTACTCCCCAATTGATGTAACTTTGCAAAAAATAGCATCTATAACCCTTTTATTTTGAATATAGCGTCTATATCGCTACAGTGAAACCTCTATGCATCGTTCCCAGATCCATTGTTTTCCTGGATGAATCATTCATATTTTCTCACACCACTACCATTTAATCAATGTTAATTTTCCTGGATGCATGGTTTTCCTGTATGGATGTTTTTATTTTCCTGGTCCCATGAAAAACAATGGATAGAGGTTTCACTGTAATTCATTGAGACGTAGCAGAATCATACTTTTGTAGCACTTTGTCGTCTTTTCAAAAACATGATCAAACAACGTCAAATGTATTGGAACGTCAATCAGCATTTGGACCCCTATAGGCCTAGAACTCGCACGAGTGATGTTAGGACGTACCTTCAAGGCCAGCAGGTCGCTGAAGACGGCCATGATGTCTCCCGACTCCAGCATGAAGACGGCTCGTAGCGTCTTCAGGTGGTGACACAGCTTCACCTCGTTGCGCATCACCGTGTTGATCATGTGACCCAGACCCGAGTACTTGGCGAGAACCAGGCTCTCGAACACGCCCTCCAGGATACCCTCGTACAGGATACTAGTCGACGATGTATACCATTTGATTCTGGAATGAAATTTCGACAAAATCAAATGGTGTTTAAAAAAATACAAATTGAAATTGGTTACAGTAAACTTTCATTAATTTGAAATGGAAAGAACCCGAAAATGGATTTGAGATATAATAAGTCAGATAAGAAAAAACTCGTTTTCCACGAATTATCACTCTATCTCTTTATCACTACTTATCACGCTTAGAATTCAGTCAATTTCGTATTGCCCGCGAGAGAAAGTTATGTCACCGGCCGAAACTACGTGTGAGAAACAGTTGAGAGAACAGAGGAGACCACACCGGCACATGCAGCGCAGTGGTTAACGCGCTCACTATCTTTACAGAGGTTTTTCATGGTTTCCCTCTGTAGTATTACCGGCATTAGCTTAGACTAGGAGGGAAACCATGAAAAACCTCTGTAAAGATGGTTGGCGGCGGGGATCAAACTGGAACCTCGCCTCCCGGATCACACGAAGCGAGCGCGTTAACCACTGTGCTGCATGTGTCGGTTCCAGAAATATTTCTGGGAATATTCCCAAAATGGTGATTTTTATGGAATATTCACCAAATGCAAATTTTTAAGGAATATTTGTTTTTTCTTGTTTACACTCAGCATGGAATGAAAAGCACGAACAAAAATATATACCTACAAAAGTAAACGTACCAATATTGCTTCATTCTTTATATACGGCTGCCTATATTGAATACCGGTATATATAATGGGATTAATGAGTTAATACAATCTACAGGAGGATATGAAGAAAAAACTAGATTATAGAGCCCGCTCACATATTTTGTGTATAAGTCCATAGAAAAATAATCACAAAACATTACATAAAAACAAAAATGGTACTACAAATATTCTCGTCGCCTTTCAAGATATTTCTACCACCGACAGTAGGCCTTGGATTCTCAAAAAGTCGGTAGTCTAACAGCAACAACGAGCTCACCTATCACAGCTCACGTCCACGTGAAACTTCTTCAGTCTCGTCGGGGGTTCGAAGTCTTGATTATCTTCGAGCTCGATGTAATCCTTGAACGCCAGCCGTAAGAACGGATCCGTTATATACTCGGCCATCGGGTTAGCTTCACCTGCAAACAGAGTTGAGACATATACATATATATTTGTATCCACAAATCGTGATGATCGACTATTAAGTGAATAATATTGTAAGATCTTTGATGATTAAAAATAGATAATTAAATTTTTCAAATAGGTGCAACTTTTAGAGTTCAAAGTTATTGAAAGATGTAGTTGCTTTTCTCGATTATTGTTTAATAAACGACCCCACCAACCAGCTAGGTTATACAAAAAAAAATACAAAAATAAAACACGTGTTTTTGACCGATCCTAGGCCGACATTCGCATACCGATAGCGACTTCTGGACCCTAAAATTCAGGGAAAATCACGTTTTATATTTGGAACAATACAGGTAGGCCTACAACAAAACTTGAAAAAAATAAAAATTTCCAAGTTCAGCTAAATTCAAGCTCAGGTTGAAACACGAAACTCGAAAATTCGAGTGCTTGCACAGCCCTTTTTATTATAGTACCAATGTTTCTGTGATTTTTGACTGGTCGTTAATCCCTTCCAAGGTGGGAAACTTGAAAGAGTTTTGTTGATTCTTGTGCAACCTACCTTCCAGCACTCATTGTCCGGTTTTTAAGGCTCTTTCCGTGTTTCCTCCAAACTGTGCATCTCACTATTTTTTTTAATTGCATTTACATGTAGCCTACAATTACTCAATTAGTTTATCTTGGAAATTTTTCCACTACTTTTCTCAAAGCGTTTCTCTACTTCTATCATCTCCTATCATTCATCTCTCACAAATTGATATTCAAGCACTATTTTCCCCAAAAATCATTGTAGTGTGTTGTTAAATGCTAGGCCTATATAAATAAAAAAAATATACATTGAACTTGTGCTGCATTTTACAATTACAATTAAATTAAATTAAGTTATAAACTGTCCCAAATGGAAATGAGTAGGTCTACTGCAGTTCATTCAAAACATAATTAATTAAATATACGCTAACGAGCCCGCCAAGTCATCTATACATACCAGTCAACACGAAAACAGGGTTGTCCGTGGATAGGTCTTCAAGGTCGTCGGGGGGAGGGGGCTCGGACGAGGGGTCGTTTCTGTACGCCGCACAGCCGGTTTCTACACCCGATAGAAACTCATCGAACAATACACAATCTGGAACAGTACGAAACAAGAAAGTTAATAACATGACCAGTATTTCTGCTTTCAAGGGGACAAATCACAGCCAAAGGTCCCATTTGCCTGTCGCGATTTAGTGACTGCCTCGTGAACTAGATGTAGATTAGAGTGGCTACGGTGCCGGTGGCATTGTTGAACTAATGAACTTGCTAAATCCATCATCTATTCGTAAAAACAAATGGCATTGCTAAAATGATTATCTTTAAGCCGTGTATAGTTTGATATAAAAGCGACAGTTGCGCTACCAGCAATCAGGCCCACGGTCGCAGATTCTGACCTCGGAAATACTTCACTTTGCCGAAGCGAGTGGGTACACCTTTATACTATAAGTGTACTTTGAATAATAAGCCTAATTAATGAATAAATAATAATAAATAATGAATATGTATTTGTTTGGGGCATGCGGACCACTCACACGATTTCGATTATGTACTAGATTACTCACAATCGGTAGGTTCAGAGTTTGGACGATAAATTGGTACACATTTTCAACATTGGTGGGAGGGAGTCAAACCGCCATGAGAGACAGGCAAACCAACGCAACCCTCAACACATCTTGCCACGAACATTGCACGTGTTGGTACCTGTGGAGCGCCCCTCTCGGGTGAACGCGATCAGCTTGTCGAGCTTGACGACGATGTAGACGCTCTTGCAGCCGAGCAGGATCTCGTTGATCACGTTGTCCAGCATCGTTGGAGCAGGGAGGCCAACGTCGCGCATCAACAGCGCCGCGTACGGGTGGAGGAAGAAGCCGCCGTCCCACGACTCGTGCATGGAGTTCTCAAGGTTGTCAGCCCTGGTGACGGACAAATTCAAGGAATTTATAATTGAGGGATATATTCCCAGGAATATTTCTGGGAATATTCTCAAAATGGGAATTTTTATGGAATATTCCCCAAATGGGAATTTTTATGGAATATTATCAAAATGGGAATTTTAGGGAATATTATCAAAATGGGAATTTTTATGGAACATTACCAAAATTGGAATTTTTAGGGTATATTCCCCAAGTGGGAATTTTCAAGGAATGTTTGTTTTTTCTTGTGAATTTACACTCAGAATGGAATAAAAACCATAAACAAAAAATATATACAAAAGTGAACGTACCAATATCCTTCCATTCTTTATACATGGCTGCCTATATTGAATACCGGTATATATAATGGGTTAATACAATCTACAGGAAGATATGAAAAAAAAATTATTTGAATTTTTGAATAATTGAATAATTATATTTGAATATTATTTGAATAAGTATAATATTCATCAAAGTAATTAATGGGCATATCGATTATAGAACCGATATTATCGCTAATCTTACCTGTAAACAACGAACTCGTTGTTGAAGTCGACGTTTATCCCACGCGTCAGCCACATGTCGATGATCGTTGCGTACGAATGGAAGCTCTTGAGGAATATGTCACACACGATAGAAGCTCGTCTCGGGTTGAATGACTGATCCATCAGCGTCCAATACAACACTGTGAGCAGCCTGTAGCAAACACTTCCATTAGAATACCGGCAAACTAGGAGAATCAACATACAGTAAACCCTCGTCTATACGAAATTCATGGAATCCAACAAAAATTATTTTGATTTTATAAAAATTCAGATTGACCAAAAAAAATCCTTTTCCATGAAAATCATCACTCTTCCCGGTTAGAATTAGAGGCTAGAGCAATTTTGTATTTCGAATTACGGTTTAGCTGGATTTCGGATTAACCCTATTAATTAGGCCTAACATTGAAATGCCTTCAGCCGGGGACCGACTTCTAGTTTGAAATGTGTCAAATTTTTTATTAAACCGAGTTAGGATTAAGAAGGATTTACTGTACTCCTACATCCAATATCAATTTTTGATATCAAATATAGGCCTATATAATTTTTGAAAAATCACAAGTAATTTTATGTCCTGCATGTATTTGTCATTGAAAGCAGTACGTACCGTATGGCAGCGAACCAGTTGGGTTCGTTCCTCCAATCGCACACAGCCTTCCTGTGTAGGTTCATCAGGAACTCCAGCTCATCCAGCGCGACCTGTAGGTCACGCCGTACAGACAGGAGCGAGTTGATCTTATCTGGGGACAAACACTTCATCAACCTTGGTCCTTCGTCAGGTTTGTAGGCCTACTTATTACTTATACAGTGAAACCTCTATGCATCGTTTTTCAAGGGACCAGGAAAATAAAACATCCATGCAGGAAAACGATCCATCCAGGAATATTTAACATTGATTGTATGGGAGAGGGGTGGTGCTGGAGGGGGTGATTTTTTGTTGGTTAGGTTAGGGGGGTAGGTTGATACCGTTGTTGGGGAGGGGGGAAGCAGCTGGAGGATGCAATATGTCGGTTAGGTTAGTGGGGGAGGTTGGGAAAAAAAACACAAATAGGCATGCTCAGTGTCTCTGTAGTTTTACCAATAATTCTATTCCTGAACATTTCTCGATAACTTGCAGATATGCCTACCTTGTTTAGCTACTATATTCATGATATTAGAAACAACGTTGTTGAATTTCGTGACGTATTGTTCGACAGCATAATGATAAGCCTTGTACGTATACGGCGGACTCTTCCCTCCCGTCTCGTCGTGAATATCGTCCCGGAACAACCGGAACTCCCGGATCATGTCGAAGTACGGACAGAACTTGTAGAGAAAGTCCCACAAAACTTCCTGTAATCATAAAGTATGCTCAAAACGGCCTGGAAGTACTTTGTGTAAAAAGTGTAGCGTGTAGCTGGCTTTGCGCGGGACTTGGCTACCGTCGAGCTACCGCTCGACTAGATGGTGAGGTCTTCAACATATCAGATAACTCAGCTGGCTCGTAATATAGTGTCCTAGGCCTAGCTAGCTTCTAGGGACTAGGAATTTTTATAGGTTATTGTTCACAAAAAGAGCTGAATACTATGGCCATCTTTTTGTATTTCTATCGTTGTAAGCACAAAATCCTACCTCTGCTCTTTGGATGAGCTACAAAATATCCAGACTTTCTGCAGTCTGAGAGACGGTGACTCTGTTATCATTTGCGTTGCCCGAGTATTTAGCTGAATGCTGGGAGGAAGGTTTCACAAAAATCAACAAATGTGAAAGGCAACCAAGCAAAAATTATACTCCAACTATGTTATTTTATTTGACCTTTACAATATTTATTGTAACTATTATTTATACTATTATATTCTACTTTTATACTACTATTTTATTCTACTTTTTTATACTACTATTTTATACTACTATTTTATACCTGACGATACCCGTACTTTGTACTATGTACTGGTCCACGGGACGATAATAAAATACAAATACAAATACAAAAACCACAGAAACATTAATAATAAACTAAAACTAACGAGTTAATTATCAATGTTCCTGTGATTTTTGCCTGGTGGTTATTTCCTTCAGAGTCCGTGGAAAAGGTAGTGGGAAACTTGAGTTTGTTGATTCTTGTTTACTCCAACCTATACCCGCCTCATTATTCTCATACCACTGGTTTCTTATACACTATATCATCATCTATCATGCATCTCTCATATTGTCCGTCACAAAAATATATTCTTTAAATCAATTTCTACTTTCCAAAAATGTATAAACGAGAAATTTATAAATTTAGATTCTACTGTAAAGAATACTCAAAAAAAAGTTCTTTCAATTTCCAAGTAACAGAGTCGAACAATTTCCTACTCCTAGTTCCATACGTACCACACTGACGTTGAGGATAGTGAAATCAGGACGAGGTTTGAACTTGTTATTATCGTCGAGGCCGAAGCAGCGGTTTTCCTCAGACGATAGGAACAGCCACAGCACTTCTCGTAGCACAAAGTACTCTGGTAAAACCGTGACGTCAGCCTCAATATCGAGCCTGCAGAAACATTCAATGATTGGTAGACAAAATCACAAGCTCAAAAATGAGAATTGATAATATTAAGCGTGTCCAGTTTCCGTGGGTGATTTTGGCTCACCCTTTGGGTCAATATCCAATAATATCCACAAAGGGGGTGCGTGCATGGTGCTTACACAAATCGAGAAATTTATCTAAAGTTACCGTTACTATTTTTTTTCATTTTCAAAAACCAGAGTAATTGAATGAAAAGTTCAGATCTCCAAGATAATTTTATGCTCTTTAATCAACATGACATTTTTTGTGTGAATTCAATCAGTTTTGAGACGATAGGTCAACGTATTTCATCACATTTCTTTTCAATTGAATGCGAAAAAATCCAAGTTTGGCCAAATCCGATGTTTGGTTTGCCGGCAAACAGGTTTTGGACACCCCCCCGTGCTGTGGGGTGTCGGAAAATTTATGATTTTCCCTGGAAAAGCTTCCAGAGGGCCGTGTGTGGTATCAAAATGAAGGTGCATTCAATTGAATGCGAAAAAATCTAAGTTTGGCCCGATCCGATGTATGGTTCTCCGGCAAACATGTTTTGAACCAACCCCTGCAGATCGGGAGTCGGAAAATTTATGATTTTCCCTGGAAAAGTTTTGACAGGGTCGTGTGTGGTATCAAAATGGAGGTACATTCAATCGATTGCGAAAAATTCGAACCTTAGCCCGATCCGATGTATGGTTCTCCGACAAACAGGTTTTGAACAACCCCCCGTGCAGAGGGGTGTCGGAAAATTTGCGATTTTCCCCGGAAAAGTTTTCACAGGGCCGTGTGTGGTATCAAAATGAAGGTACATTCAATTGAATGCGAAAAAATCTGAGTTTGGCCCAATCCGATGGATGGTTCTCCGGCAAACATGTTTTGAACAACCCCCTGCAGATCGGGTGTCGGAAAATTTATGATTTTCCCTGGAAAATTTTACACAGGGTCGTGTGAGGTATCGACATGAAGGTACATTCATTTGATTGCGGAAAATTTTCATTTCGTTCCAATCCAATGTGTGGTTCTCCAGAAAAAAAATTCGAGAACAACCCCCATGTGCTGAGGGGTGTCGGAAAATTTGCGATTTTCCCTGAAAAATTTTCCACAGGGTCGTGTAAGGTATCGACATGAAGGTACATTTATCAGATTGCGGGAAATTCTTATTTCGTCTCGATCCAATGTCTGGTTCTCCGTAAAAAAATTCTTGAATACCCTCTCGGAAAATTTATGATTTTCATTGGAAATTTTTTTGGAAAAACGTGAGTAGCATCAAAATGCTCACGTGATCGCTAGCTTCAAATCTAGCTTCGTGATCGCTAGATCGCTAAATTTTTCACGGGGTCGTGTATGGTATCAATATGAAGGTACATTCATTAGATTGCAAAAAATTTTCATTTCGTTCCAATCCAATGTGTGGTTCTCCTTTAAAAGAATCGTGAACAACCCCCCGTGCAGAGGGGTGTCGGAAAATTTGCGATTTTCCCTGGGAAACATTTGCCAGGGCCGTGTGTGGTATCGACATGAAGGTACATTCATTAGAATGCGAAAATTTCTCATTTCGTTCCGATCCAATGTATGGTTCTCCAGAAAAAAATTCGAGAACAACCCCATGTGCAGAGGGGTGTCGGAAAATTTATGATTTTTCCCGAAAAAGTTTTCACAGGGCCGTGTGTGGTATCAAAATGAAGGTACATTCAATTGAATGCGGAAAAATCTAAGTTTGGCCCAATCCGATGCCTGGTTCTCCGGCAAACAGGTTTTGAACAACCCCCCGTGCAGAGGGGTGTCGGAAAATTTGCGATTTTCCCCGGAAAAGTTTTCAGAGGGCCGTGTGTGGTATCAGAATGAAGGTACATTCAATTAAATGCGAAAAAATATGAGTCTGGCCAAATCCGACGTTTGGTTTGCCGGTAAACATGTTTTGAACAACCCCTTGCGCATAGGGGTGTCGGAAAACTTACGATTTTCTTCGGAAAAGTTTTCAGAGGGTCGTGTGTGGTATCAAAATGAAGGTACATTCGATCGATTGCGGAAAATTCAAACCTCAGCCCGATCCGATGTATGGTTCTCCGGCAAACAGGTTTTGAACAACCCCCCGTGCAGAGGAGTGTCGGAAAATTTGCGATTTTCCCCGGAAAAGTATTCAGAGGGCCGTGTGTGGTATCAAAATGAAGGTACATTCAATTGAATGCGCAAACATCCAAGTTTGGCCAAATCCGATGTTTGGTTTGCCGGTAAACATGTTTTGAACAACCCCTTGCGCATAGGGGTGTCGGAAAACTTACGATTTTCTTTGAAAAAGTTTTCACAGGGCCGTGTGTGGTATCAAAATGAAGGTACATTCAATTGAATGCGAAAAAATCTGAGTTTGGCCCAATCCGATGTATGGTTCTCCGACAAACATGTTTTGAACAACCCCCTGCAGATGGGGGGTCGGAAAATTTACGATTTTCTTTGGAAAATTTTTCTCAGAGTCGTGTTGGTATCAAAATGAAGGTACATTCATTAGATTGCGAAAAATTCTTATTTCGTTCCGATCCAATGTATAGTTCTCCGACAAACAGGTTTTGAACACCCCCCCGTGCTGAGGGGTGTAGGAAAATTTACGATTTTCTTTGGAAAATTTTTCACTGGGTCGTGTGTGGTATCAATATGAAGGTACATTCATAAGATTGCGAAAATTTCTTATTTTGTCTCAATCCAATGTGTGGTTCTCCGTAAAAAAAATCGTGAACAACCCCTTGCGCATAGGGGTGTCGGAAAATTTGCGATTTTCCCTGGAAAATTTTTCTCATGGTCGTGTGTGGTATCGACATGAAGGTACATTCATTAAATTGCGAAAAATTCTTATTTCGTCCCGATACAATGTATAGTTCACCGACAAACAGGTTATGAACACCCCCCCGTGCTGAGGGGTGTAGGAAAATTTGCGATTTTCCCCGGAAAATTTTCCACGGGGTCGTGTAAGGTATCGACATGAAGGTCCATTCATTAGATTGCGTAAAATTCTTATTTCGTTTCGATCCAATGTGTAGTTCTCCGTAAAAAAAATCGTGAACAACCCCTTGCACATAGGGGAGTCGGAAAATTTACGATTTTCTTTGATAATTTTTCCACAGGGTCGTGTGTGGTATCGACATGAAGGTACATTCATTAGATTGCAGAAAATCCTTATTTTGTTCCGATCCAATGTATAGTTCTCCGGCAAACATGTTTTGAACACCCCCCCGTGCTGAGGGGTGTGGGAAAATTTGCGATTTTTCCCGGAAAATTTTCCACAGGGTCGTGTAAGGTATCGACATGAAGGTACATTCATTAGATTGCGAAAAATTCTTATTTCGTCCCGATACAATGTATAGTTCACCGACAAACAGGTTATGAACAACCCCCCGTGCTGAGGGGTGTAGGAAAATTTGCGATTTTCCCCGGAAAATTTTCCACAGGGTCGTGTGTGGTATCAATATGAAGGTACATTCATTAGATTGCGAAAAAAAAATATTTCGTCCCGATCCAATGTGTGGTTCTCCCTAAAAAAATTCGCGAACAACCCCCCGTGCAGAGGGATGTCGGAAAATTTGCGATTTTCCCTGGAAATTTTTTCTCAGGGCCGTGTGTGGTATCAACATGAAGGTACATTCATCAGATTGCGGAAATTTCTTATTTTGTCTCAATCCAATGTGTGGTTCTCCTTAAAAAAATTCGTGAACAACCCCTTGCGCATAGGGGTGTCGGAAAATTTACGATTTTCTTCGGAAAATTTTCCACAGGGTCGTGTGTGGTATCGACATGAAGGTACATTCATTAGATTGCGAAAAATTCTTATTTTGTCTCAATCCAATGTGTGGTTCTCCTTAAAAAAAAATCGCGAACACCCCCCCGTGCTGAGGGGTGTCGGAAAATTTGCGATTTTCCCTGGAAAATTTTTGCCAGGGCCGTGTGTGGTATCGACATGAAGGTACATTCATTAGATTGCGAAAATTTTTCATTTCGTTCCGATCCAATGTGTGATTCTCCAGAAAAAAATTCGAGAACAACCCCATGTGCAGAGGGGTGTCGGAAAATTTATGATTTTTCCCGGAAAAGTTTTCACAGGGCCGTGTGTGGTATCAAAATGAAGGTACATTCAATTGAATGCAGAAAAATCTGAGTTTGGCCCAATCCGATGTCTGGTTCTCCGGCAAACAGGTTTTGAACAACCCCCCGTGCAGAGGGGTGTAGGAAAATTTGCGATTTTCCCCGGAAAATTTTCCACAGGGTCGTGTAAGGTATCGACATGAAGGTCCATTCATTAGATTGCGAAAATTTCTTATTTCGTCCCGATCCAATGTGTGGTTCTCCCTAAAAAAATTCGCGAACAACCCCATGTGCTGAGGGGTGTAGGAAAATTTGCGATTCTCCCCGGAAAATTTTCCACAGGGTCGTGTAAGGTATTGACATGAAGGTACATTCAATTGATTCCGAAAATTTCTTATTTTGTCTCGATCCAATGTGTGGTTCTCCAGAAAAAAATTCGTGAACACCCCCTCGCGCATAGGGGTGTCGGAAAATTTACGATTTTCTTTGGAAAATTTTTCCCAGAGTCGTGTGTGGTATCGAAATTAAGGTACGTTCATTTGATTGCATAAAATCTTGATTTCGTCCTGATCCAATGTCTGGTTCTCCGTAAAAAAATTCTTGAATACCCCCTCGGAAAATTTACGATTTTCTTTGGAAATATTTTTGGATAATCCTGAGTAGCATCAAAATGCTCACGTGATCGCTAGCTTTCCGAAAATCGAACAATCAGCCCGATCGCATCGTGGGTTCTCGAGCAATCGCCGATCGAAGATTGTCGATTTTTTTTTGTCGGACGGGTACTAGTACGGGGAAAAAACCAAAATTTGAAAAAAAGTCAAACTCTTTTGCCGAAGCCGTGTGCGGTATCAAAATGAAGGTATATAATATCTGTTGCCAAAATTGTTGATTTTAGCTCGATCCGATGTCTGGTTCTCTGTAAAAAAATTCTTGAAAATAAAGGCAAATTTGCAATTTTCTTTGGAAAAGTTTTTACACAGCCGTGAGTGGTATCAAATTTGAGATAATCGAAATTGATGACGTACAGTTCTAATTTCAGCCCGATCCGATGTATGGTTCTCCGGCAAACATGTTTTGAACCAACCACTGCAGATCGGGTGTCGGAAAATTTATGATTTTCCCTGGAAAAGTTTTGACAGGGTCGTGTGTGGTATCAAAATGAAGGTACATTCAATTTTTTTGTTCTTTCAAATTCAACCAGAATTCATTTTTACTAAGGTTTTCATTTTTATTCAGTTACTATCTTCCAACGTACATGCTGCATTTTCCTACCACGTCCGACTCACCGATTGTCGGGTTTCGACGGAAAAGCTCTCATTTGTTCGGCAGCGAACAAGTACGATTGCGGCACCATCACGTCCAGCCGTTGGCCCGCCTCGAAACCGTCCGCGTAGATCTGCAGCAAGTCCTTGTTCGCGGGCGCGTTGTCGCCGTCGGAATCGCAGCTAGCCGATTGGTTGTCGCCTCCGGCCGCCAGCTCGGGGCTTCCGCCAGCCGACGAAGGGCTACCGATGGCTGGTCGGTCAACACCTGCACGTGGTGGCACGCTGCAAACCTGGACACGTGCAAACAATTACAACTTTATTCACTCACACTGGGTTTAACAATGCACTGTAATGACACCTAAGATCTTTTTTAATGTTGCTTCACAACTTCACCAACAGCTAGATTAGTTGTCCTATCATAGTCGTGTTTCAATTAAGAAAAAACTATTGAATAATTTTTAAACATTCTTCTCTTCTGGGTTATTCTTATATGACTTTTCAAAGTTCCGTAATGATTTTTCTTAAAAGTAGCTCAACCAATTTGGCCCGAAAACTAATTATTTAATCACATATGCATGCAAAGTTTCATCAATTTTTTTTCATCTGACCTGAGAAATGGCAGCAAGAGAACTTGACTTGAAAAAAAATTACAATCAATATTCTATAGTGGTTTCAGGCTTTACAATGAATTGGATGTTGGTGTTGTAAATTCTATTGATACAAATGTGTTTAAAGATGAATGTATAATATTTGTTAAAAATAAGTTTCCTCTCTAGGTCATGAAATGTCTGCAGGCCCTATTATGAATGTAATGAAAAGAGCAGAACTGCTAAATAAATGAACAAATAAAAAAAAATAGTAGAGTACAATTTGCTGATTGCTTCCACTCATCTGATGTAACCATCTCGTTATGGCAGGCTTACCTCTTCGACCTCAAGCTCCTCTTCCAGCATCCTCTGAGAGAAGAAGTTTGTTCTCGACGAGGGAATCCCGTTGTCATAGCTATGTGAAGTTGGCAACGTCGGTATGGGACGGCTGACTGGGGTCGTGTCACGAGGAGGGGGAATGACGTCCGAGTCAGGAGCGCAACTCTGTGGTACTAGCTTGCTCGGAGCGTCTTCGCCTTCGTCTTCACACTCCGTCAGTTGCGACCAGTCCTGTTTCAAACAGTTCCAACACTGCAGTCAATGTCTAGTACTCATGTCTAGTACTCATGTCTAGTACTCAACTCTAGGAGGCCTACTCATGTCTAGTTCTAGGAGGCCTACTCATGTCTAGTATGTCAATGTATAGTACTCACTGTCTGGTATGTCACTGTCTAGTACAGGACTCATGTCTAGTATGTCAATGTATACTACTCACTGTCTGGTATGTCAATGTCTAGTACTCAAATAACGTAATTTAATGTTCTTAAACAAATAAATTTAATGTATTTTGTCACAAGTTAGTCGATAACTTACGCTGTCCGATTCATCGTCTTCACGATTCAATGTTTGTTCTCCCTCGCGTAGATATGCCACCCAATCAAATGCCTCGGTCACGTCGGATAGAGAATCTGGTTCGTCGGCGATTGACGCGTTTCCCATAGCAACCTGCTGCGCGTGTTCCATTGGTTTCCATGACAACGGTAGCAGTAGTTTCAACATGTTCCATGGTAAGTCAGGCTGACAACACAAAAGTCAAATTGGAAAAGATTTTTTTTTTTTTATTCAGTTGATTTGTTAAGGAATGACTCTTTAACCCTAATACATCATGTTCAAAGGAGCTTACACTTCCAGTACTAGACCCTAATAATATAATAAAGATTCTTAACTAGAGGTCGCTTCAAAACACAATTTCAGGACACAAACATTAAAATTGGTCACAATGTGCTATGACAATTTTACTGATAAGTTTTAATAGGTAGGCCTACCGACTCCTGACTAGCCCATTCATTATTAATAATTTAATTGTAGCCTAAAAGGGTCAATCCTTCAGAGTTGAACCTCAAACTTCAAAAGTGCTGCCCAAATTATACATTTTAAATGTAGCCTTCTGGAACCATAGGCCAAGTTTAAAAAAGATACGGTAATAAATTAGGCTAGGTTGCTGCACGTTTTTAAACATACCGTTTCTGCAAATACTTCTTTGTTATTGACCAGCAACTTCACATTCTTGTCAAAATCTTCAGCAAGTTTCGAAAACCCATGAACCTGAAACTTTAAGACGAGACCGTCGACATTCCTCTGGATCGCAGTTCTATCCGGTATTTCACAATGGGGATCGCATAATGCCAAAGTGACAGATTCAACAACGGATTCTATCGCATCTTCTTCCTGAAAACAAATACACCCACAGATTACATACCGGTATCTAATTTCATAAGTCGCCCAATCACTGCAGGCATTGAGTTCAATGCTGTAGGCATATACCACGAACAGTGATGTCCTGGAGCACTGAATACGAAAATATTCTCACAGGATAGAGTGGCAGAGCCCTAGTGAAACAGTCTATAAGATCGTGCTAGTGTTACGACTGGTAATCCCGCTAGGAGCGTGACTAATCATGCTCAAGATCTGGACCAATCAAGCACAAGATCATGAATGCGAAATGTCGTCTACTATTGCACTGTTGCGAGTGAATGCTGCTAGGAGCGTGCTGATCATACGCATTGTCATATGTCATTGTCTATTCTAGAGTATGCCTGGAGTGTTATACTCTTGGGAATAATTCCCAGCTAGAAGTAATAGTATAGTATTATCCCAGCTAGGCTTGAAACAATGGGTGTGGCTACGGATCCAGCAGGCGTGCCTGCGAAAGGCCTAATGCAATGTATTAGATCCCGCAGTGTTTCAACGAACCAACTACACCTACTTCCAGCAAACATGCAACATGTTGATTAGTTGGTTATAAATATACCTACATTTATGCCAGTAATTTGCTTGACCAACTCTTCCACTAAAGGAAAAATCTCGTTATTCTTAGGCATTATGAAGTTCGACAGTTTAACCTCGAAATTAAATTGAGCTGGTCTAGGCCTGACCTTATACTTAACTAGGCCTTATGTCGGAACATAAAATATAAATGCTTATTTATTAGTACTCTTTAAATAATTATCTATCTCGGTCTAATCGCATCTGAACATAATTAACCAAGTAGTAATAATTGAAGGATATTCCACATTCGAGAATGACATTTTGACAGCCCGCTGACTGCCTGTCACACATTCAAGCTGGAGTATCACAGCCAGGATGATCTTTTCTCGGCCAGCTGGACATTGTCGGTGGCGGGAAATGTTTCGCGCCAAATGTACTTGACACGGTCATTAGCCTGTCTAGGCCAATCTAACATTTTTTAACCTTTCGAGCAAATGCCATTAACGATGATAAGCAAATAAAAATACTTCCTACAATGCCCAATGTGTCGTAATATAATATGGTAAATAACGCACTGTAAAAAATGACTAAAATAGCTCAACACAGAATTTTAATCTTGATTTAATTTTTACAAAGTTTGTTATAAATACATGTGAATGTTTAAACAGTAATTACTTATAATTAGAATCTATTTATTTCAACTCAAGAGCATATTGCATCATTTATGGTCATTTTATACATTTGATAATCTCTACCGAGTACCGTTATTATGTTAATTGCGTTTGTTGAAACGTTTGGAATTAACTAAATAGGTGTCGTACTCTCATAATTACAGTAGAACTTGACATGCATAGCAGTAGGCCTACAATGTTAGTCAGAATTCACAGTTATTTTGCACTAATACAAAATCTGTCCACTTTTACGATAGCTTTTTATCCTCACAGTCACAATAGACCAATTCAATAGCTGGATCCACAAAAAGAGCGAAAAATCACATATAGGGCCTACAACAAAATAACCTAGCTGTTAGAGGGGTCGTTAAGTGAAAATTAACCAGCACTATATTAAAAAACGTAATCACTATTACTAATATTTCATAACACATCCATTCTAAGATTACTTTGAAAACTATTGTAAGCCACTATACGTCTGTAGGTCTACTTCGTACGTATTGCACAAACACCAGTTTCATGTTTTAGATCATTCTTTTGTTCTAATATTATAATATAATATAATGTCAATATTCATTCTATCACTTACTTAATCGGTAATACGCTGTATCAGAAGCGGTCAAAACTTCCTAATTGTTGTCTTGCCACTAACTTTTATGTAAGTTTCATGTGACCGCAAGTGTACTCTGTACGAGTAGGGAAAAGGTGAAAAGGGAAGTGGTGATGGTGATAAGGACGTTTTCGAATACCCGTATAGCTACAGCGGGACTCGAACACGAGCACGTCTAGTGCCAAATTTTAAAGCAGTGCTTCAGTTACCTGAGCCAGAAGCGCACATTTTTATTCTTCTATCAAAAAGAGATGAATGCGCGAATCACCCGCGCGCTAGTGACGAGGGATAGGAAGGACGGTCTCTCGGAGCCGTCGTTTTTCTTTGATACTATTGTCCGTATAGATGGGAGTGTATAGCGAGTCAACCTCTGACAATCCATGCACTTGCACGATTTTCCATCCGATGGTGTTAATTGACTTGAAAGTACGGTATGTAGACTTACAGGTAACAATGTTTCACGAAAAGGGAATGTAGTAAAGTAACCTGAGTGATGTAGTTCTTATACTGACAAGCTGTTCCGGTATAAACCAGCTTCGTCTGCCACGGTCCTATATGAACTAGATCAACTTCTTCATTACATTTCACATACACATTCAATCAACATCAAAAAAATGACGCGGTTTACGGATTCATCTAGATTCAACAAAATTATAGAGTGAATGTAGGCCTAGTTTAAACTCTTTCTCGACAAACAAAGGTCAAGCGTGGTTGTCAGGTACCATAGCAACCAGAAAGCTGGCGGGTGAACAAACTAATATTGGAGTTGTGATTACAGAACACAATTTGAGGGACATTGTTGTCCACTTATTACACTAAGCCTATAAGGAGACAGCATGTTTGCATGGTTTCCATAGAAACAAGAAAATGGGAAAATAAACTGTAACTGAAGTTGTGGTAGAGAAATTTTTTTGGGAGACATTGTTGTCCAATTATCACAACAATGTGTAACGAACACTTGGAAGCACTTTGAAAGAACACTTGAAAGAAGTAGCTATGGCTATGTAAAAAGCTCCGCCATTCTAGTCTAGAATAATACATTTCATTGATTCATGCACTGTGTGTTTTTTTTTCATAAAAATAGTTTATATAAAATAAAATAAATGTAATAAACTGTGTTATTCTTAATCCGAATATTCCCTTATTCGGAGCAATAGGCCTTATGCACCCAAGTGCATCACTTTCTCCTCGCATCCCATTGCCATCAAATAAAATTCATATGAAGCACTAATTGTTACCATGGCACACATCCATTAATTACTTTTATATTACACAATATATTTATCAATCCATAATATATTTGCTCCATTTGGTGACGTCAATCGTATAATTATTGCGTGAGGTTTATCAGGAACATGACACTAAGCTGTTCTTGATGGCTAGCAGCACCGTCGTCGGTCAATATGAATACTATTACACCGACATCGTCACGGTTTAAAATTCGAACGTAATATCACAGAGATCGGGCGAGTAGGAGATCATGTTCTTCATCGGGCAAGGCATTTTGCGTGGGGAAACGTGACTAAGAAGCAAATCAGTTTGAATCGAAAGAAGACTGTTCTCAGTGTATTTTATTATAATATTACACGAAGTCATAGGATGTGACTGAGAAGTGTGTTACAGTATAATTCGATAAAATTTATTATTTAAAAAAACAGTGATTAGGAAGTGATGAGTGTAGTCAACAATAATATAAAAATTATAAAGTGACAAGTTTTTGTATTGTTTCATATTTATTTTATACTGTGTATAAGAAAATTGGTGATACATTGATAATTAGTATAACTGCGTCAATAAAAGTGCAACCAACATGATATTAATATAAAATGGTTCTACTGTAGTATTTCAAAGAATAATTATTTTCATCACATTAAAAGAGCAGTCTACTGTGGAAGCCCTGATCGGTATCAACAGTGAAATTGATTATCTATAATTTGTAGTGAATTTTTAATATCACGTGCTATCCCCGACTACTTTAAAATAATTCACGAAAGTGTTTTCTATTTGACTTGAAATACTCCTGAATGTGATCAAAACTGTTCTACTTCCTCACAAAATAACGCAATTAGACTTACTGAGAATATACACGACTTTGGAACCTAAATATGACGATGCAGTAAATAATATCTGTCAATATATACATTGGTGAACATTCAAGTTGTACGAAATGAATAGGTATTGGTGTTTATGACCGTGAACCTGAAACAGTGGTGTACAACAACTTTTAAGATGAAACTTCGTAATAAGTTATACTTGGGCTATAATAATAACATGTTGGGACTTCTTTTGTTTGCGCTGGCTGATCTCCAACAGTCAATGATTGCTTCTGCATACAATATCGGTAAGTATTTTACTAAACAGCGACTTTGTTTGAGTTCTAAACAGATGATAATCAGCAATATAAACTGCTTCTGTGATTCTGTTGGCGAGCCTTCAATCAAGTCTCATAGAAGTTCGAATAAAAAGTATAAAATCCACGATGGACAAGCTTGAAATTGGTATAACAGTCCTACGTGTTTTCATATGCATACATGTCAACCTTGAATAGCTTAGCCGGAGGCATTCAGGTGGTTACGTATTATGTATGATAAACATCCCGCCAAAATGACTTAACAGTTGAGAAATTACAACAAGAAAGACGAGATGAATGTGTGACCCAATCCGTAAGCAAGTTTATCTATCAACTTATCCATCGTATAGATTTAATTTAATTTTATAATGTCTATGTTGACAATGAGTGACCAATCGGGAGTCCAGACCACGGCCTATTGTAGACCGTGGTCCAGAGTCTCAACTGGAGTCAGCTAGGAGATTGCCAACAATTATTTTAATCAAGATAACTAGGAAAACGCAGAATGTGCGTTGTGAGATGAGCGTAAAAGTATGGAAATCTGGGATTAAAATATATTTTGTCAGCTCAATCTACATTTACAGACCTTGGAATACTTCAAACGTTCAAAAACCTTACCTGCAACTTGTTGCTATTTATAGTGCATCCTGTTGCATAAAGGCCTACACTTTACAATACCTGTTGATCCTGATATTCGATGAAACGTATACTTTTATTGCGTTTTCTTCATTATATCTCATCCGATTGTTGTACAATTTATTGAAAATGTGTGTGATAGTTGTTTTCATATTACGTATGAATTTAAAAGCTTTTGAAAAAATTTCGTTTCTCAAGTATTTTCCCCCTGGGTTATTCGGGATTTTCCAAACTTTCCGATTTTTTTCCGGTAAAACCGTTCAACCGATTTTTCGGAAAAACATTCCGAATCTATTCTCACCAATATTCAAACACGTTTGAAGTCGATTGGTCTTTTTTCCTGACCTGTATGCCGCGTACAAAATTCGAAAAAAAAAAAAAAAAAAAATTTTTTTTTTTTTTGGTATGTGAGTTGGAAATCTTCGCTACGCTCATCTAAATGACAGTAATATTTTTTTGTGAGGGGGGATGTAATAAAACATTAGAATATACTTATACATGCAACAAGAAACTGATAATACAACATCAATAGGCATATTCAAATTGTTACGCATTAAAACATTTTCCATCTCTCTTTAGTATCGATGAAAGACGCTTGTTCATCGACTTCACTACACCGCAACGAAGTCCACCTATCAGCGTACGGCTCCAACTCTGCCGCTTCTCTCTTCTTCGACGTGCTCGACCGGGGGCTCGAACCCAGGATCTGTGTGGTCAACATCCACGCCGCGAGCACGCACGTCATCTCGCTCCACCTGGGGCCCCTGACGCCGGAGCCGACGCCGAAGAAAGACGTCTTCGAGTTCGGCGCCAACAAGAGTCGTAGGAAGTACCAACAGGCTTGCCCTCTCTCCGTAGTAAGTCACACAATATGGATTTGTTTGTTAAAAATCGAAAACTTGACATAAAATCATTGTTTACCAATAAAGGCAAAGGCTGATAAGTTAGGATCGTTGAACGGGGCACCATAAGGGCCCTGCGCACGCACTAGCGTGACCTCCAGACAGATGCACAGACAGATAGACAGATGCACAGACAGATAGACAGATGCACAGACAGACAGATCTGCAAGACTATGGATAATAATCATTTATCATGAACAAGTAGGGGCCTATAGAGAACCGTTCTTGAAATGAGTGTTACTTAGCTTATATTATTTACAGTAGTCTTACAGATCAGCTCAATTTTCAGTAAAAATTCGCGAATAAGCGCATGGCACTACAGACTACCAAAAACTCAGAAAGAAAAAATGTATTAAAAATTTTCCCTCCTCCTCTCCTCTCCCCTCTGGTTGTAAATATAATTACTTCATGACTCGATTTACCATATCCCATGCTAAATTTTCCAATTCGACCACTGCTTACGCTCATCCAATAATTATCTCAGGCGAGTGGGAAATAGGAAGGAGGGGAGGATGATATGGAAGGAATGTTATGTGTTCCTGCCCCCTCCCCCCCCCCTCGAAATACCCGGACACCCTCACAATCACTTACTATCGTCAGAGTACGCCTACACGCTAACTCGATTTACCAATAATGCTAAATTAATAAACATCAACAACAACAATAAATATTCTTCTAAGATGGCCAAAAAACAATGAAATGACTTGAAATTTTCTGTCTTTTGCGGATACCCCCAAGATATGCCTTTTGCGGCTACCCCTTGGACCCCCTAGATATGCCCCCCCCCCCCTGCTCAAATGAAAGTTCTGATCTCCTGTTCCAGTTCTCTCTGGGCAAGGGCGGCAAGACGCCCCGCCTCCTAAGGAGCGTGGATCTGTGCGACGCCGCCGCCCTGACGACGCTGTCCGAGCTGTACAGCAGGCAGCACCTGACCGTCGTCTGGACGCCGCCCCACGCCAACTTCTCAGACGCGATCCAAGCGGCAGAGCTGGTGGTCACGGCCGTCGGCGTCGGTAAGAGCTTCATTTATTGGACGTTTCGTTTTATCTAGTGTCGGAATATTATTATACCAACGTGCAACCTGGCGTCCCCAGTCACTATAATAATAACTAGGAAAACGCGTTATGTTTCCGCGATGATGGATGAGCTAATAAGAATGAATTGAATTCTTTCAAACGTTTAGTCAACAGAGTTGGAAAATAACTTTATAAATGATAAATTTAGATGAATTGAATGAGTATTTTTTTGATAGAAATTGCATCAGAAATATATTCTACTATCGGTAGATGTATGCATCATCATTTTTTCTTCCAATCTACAGCACTTAAAAGTTGAATAAAGTTGATGTTTTGACTGCATTCAAGTTAAAAATCATCTATTTTTCCATTCCTCTGGCTTATTCCTATAGGGATTTTGAAACCTTCAAAATTAGTTTCTCAGAGTGGTACAACCCATTGCGACTCAAAGCTATTCTGGTGTGACACCAATATTCAAGAAAAGTTTGCAGTCGCCTGGTCCTTTGTATGCCACGTACAAAAAAAAAACGAAACCCATTTTTGTATGTGTGTGAAATGAAAGTCTTCGCTACGCTAATCTAAATACAAAATAACATATATTTCCATTTGTAGGTAGACCAAAACACTCCAACTTGGTCCCGGCCCACTTCCCGTGTTTCCGGCAGCGCGACCGAACAACGTCCTACTACATCTCCGGGGCGCTGCTCTGCGACGGACGCCGGAACTGCCCCGAGGAGGGCGAGGACGAGGATCCGGTGTTGTGCGCAGCGCTAGCGACCAGGACAGCTGCGCACAACCAATCGCAGCTCGACAGTAACGATGTGGCCACACCGGTGCTAACAGGACAACAATTCAACGTCTCGACTACGGAGATAACGGCGGTGGAAAAAGGTAAGGGTATTTGTTTTTTATATTGGATTTAACGACGCACTGTAATGATAGCGAAGATCTATTGGCGTCGGATGGAGGATTATTGAGATGAAGGTTTCTTGGGTAATGGGAAGGATAGTGGGAAGGAAACGGTCATGGCCTAATCGTGGGAACCATCCCAGCATTAGTCTAGACTACAGAGGGAAACTGATAGTTGGCGTTATTTGCTCAAATTATAATTTATACGTTTACATTTTTTCTTTTATATAAACGAGAGACTGAGTGCGGGTTCAGACTTATTGATTAAACCCGAGAGAGCAAGAGAATTTTAATAGCAATCAATGAGTGAATGAAAAAAAATCCAAGAAATGTATGTGCAATAAATAATATTCTACGTTGTTTTATAGAATGAATAAAAGTAACATAAACAAAGAAATTTAGAATCACATTCATAGTAGAGTTAATTAAAGGCACACGAGTGCTTTTCGTGACTTGAGGCAAATATGGAAAAAAAGGGGAGGGTCCATTTATACATTTGGCACTCCTGTCTCATCGCACCTTGTTACGCCACTGGTTCGATTACAATGTTAATTGCGTATACACGCAGCGACAGAATGCCTTATCGTAGTCTCAACAACACTGACCGGGTCACTGCTGATGATTTGACCTCTCGTGACCTCTCCATTGCTAAAATCACACATCTCGTTAAGAGCCGACGGCCCGGGAGTCGATTTTAGCGGAATATTAGGTTTTTGATGATAACTTTTGAACGGTATGAGACATCGAAATTCTGAAAACACGGAAACATAGATATTTCCAATACCTTCAAGACGGTGTAAGTAATAACTATTTTTTCTTATGTCGTATAATTGCCAAATGTATACGCTTAAAAAGTGAGTATTTTCAATCGTATACGCCTGACAATTATGCGGTTTGAGATATATCGTTTTCACTCATACTTTCTTAAAGGTATTAAGAATATCTGTGCTTCCTTGTTTTCAGATTATCGATATCTCATACGGTTCAAAAGTTATCACCAAAAAACTGATATTCCGCTAAATCGACTCCCATGGACTCTTCCAAGTTCAACTGTGCTATTTTGTTGTTGTTTACATTTATAATTTTTATGATTAAAGAACTTCAGCTATAGGACAAAGTATTAAGTTTAAATATAGAATTAAATCAAAACAATACATTTCTATCTAAACTTGATTCGTTCTTTCACGTGGGTGCATTTTTTTTAAATAATAAGCGTTGTTTTTTAAAAAACTTCACTATTTTGAAATTATGTACAGAAATTTCGAATAGTAAGAAATAGACGCAGTGCAGTGTTTTACTATAGAGTTGTTTATACTTCATATAGGCTTGATGTGGGCTATTACATTCGGATATACTGGATTAGTATGCCATTTACCACACCTGTGCTAAGCTTTGTGCGAGGTATGTACTGCTTTAGGATAGTTATTATGATGCACCCAAAAAATAATATGAGTATCTTTGAATTGTATCTGTTCTAGAAACCGAGTCGTTTCCGGAGGCTCTTGCCCACTATGGACCTTGGGGCTACCTCATGTTGGGCATGCTCATTTGCGGAACAGTTCTAATGGTGTGTGGAGTGTGGGAATGCTGTTGCCGACGCCACAAGACGCCCAGTACGACGCCAGCGACGCCAAACACCATCTTCGTCATCACTCCTGAATGTCCACCCGAAGAAACGTCGTTACCTCCAGCGTACGACGATCTAGATCAACCTCCCGCATATAACATTCTGTTCCCAGTACCGTACAAAGTGGTATTACCTACCGTTACAGACATAAGTGAAGTACAAAGGACTGAGATTTAGTAATCAAGAGATATATAGTTATAATATAAAGTGCCAATAATTGTAAGAGTTACACTGTGTCCGCCATTACTACAAACTATTATGTGTGATAAATCGAATTTTGCAAATAATAATAATTGTCGATATTGAAGGAAGTCTGCTAGAAGTATTGTAAGCGTTAAACATTCGTCTTAAACGTAAAATAACGTAATCTATAACGCAAAAAGTTCGTAAACAAGTGCAACGAATTTAAAAATACATTTTTTTATAATGAAATGTCTAGTCATTTTAATACCCCTCATGTATGTGTGCACCAATATAAAAGTCAATTCCCTTCAACTGTGTTTTCAAATTCCTTAATTCGATTCCCTTCCTTTCTGCTATTTCTCTATTGAATATTCCACTAGGGTCTACATTTCGATTTATTTTGACTTGGAGAATGTAAAATACACAGTCACTTTGAATACAATATTGCGTAATCCCTGATTTTCAAGATAACAGTGATAATTGTTGTGTACTTGATGCATTTTCTAAATTTAGAACCTTGGAAAACAAAACATAATATTTGACATGGACTTTCGGCTATTATGAATGTAATAAAATACAAATGTGGTAATGCCAAAGGGAAAGAATACCAGGAGAAAGGACAGGGATCAAAGGAGTCGTCAGGAGGTGAAGCGGAAAGACAAAGGGGAAGATGACGTTAAAATTCAGGAGGTTCCTGTCCTTTACGAAGAACCTCCTGAAACTATAACCACACTCTTCAAAAGTGACGAAATCATAGAATTGCGAAGAGTATTGGATATTAAGGATCTGGTACGTTTATAATCAAGTTTTCACGTAATTCTCACATATTGTGCAATTATTTCGTACATGATTACTGAATGTCACTAAATATCAATAACGAATTTATAGAGCTCGGTTGTTTTGCAAGTGCAAGTGGTTTTGGAAAAGAGTATCACAAAAAGTTGTTAATAACGCATTGTCAGCCACTAATATAGCAATGTTACTGCCCTCGTCCTCATCGTATACAACTCCTACGGTTGGGTCTTCGACTTATTGTTCAACTCCAAGGTTTTTTAATGGGATACATTACACTTTCATAACCTTGGTTTAACTCAAATGATCACTACATCGCCTACCTATATAATAGTAACAAGAAAACTAATGTAGACCCCCTATATGCACGCATGGATATATAGTGTTGACTGCTTCTCAGCCCGTAAATCGCTCTATAGTATTGATTTGTGGCTATCTAGTTTGTAGACAATTTTGGCTACTAAAGAGTAGACCAATTTTCTATCTATTTCTGCGAGGTCCAAATATTGTTTTCTGTCCACTAATTTCCAATTGTGTAGGTAGATGTACCCTTATTAGTTGGAGCAGCAGCTATTGGAAAATTTGAACTCATCAAAAGATTACTAAGAGATGGACAACCCATCGATTGCTATGGACCGGTACGTTTTATTATTGTTTTACGATTCATATTACTTTTTGACATGAGAAATGTGCACACCACATAATATGATGAGTGTTATCTGGGGATATGTTCAGGGTAGAATCACGCCTCTGATGTTAGCTGTGAAGAAGGTTTCTCTGGAAATGATTGACTTGCTCGTGACACGAGGCGCAGACGTGACGCTAGTCGACACGAGAGGAGACAATGCCGTCATGCTGGCACTGCAGGAGCCGAAATGGGATCAAGAAACATTTCTAGACATGTGGAATTTAATCAAAGACGACGAGAAACTAGATATGAACCATTCAAATATAGCTGGGCACACCATTTTTCATTATGCCATCCATAAACAATGGAATATTTTAATTGAATTGTTATTGGAGAAGAAAGTTGACATAAATTGCGCGACGACAAAAGGAGTGACGCCTTTGATGTTGGCAGGAACTTGTAATCATTTGAATACAGTCAAGACATTGTTGCGAGTCGGGGCCGATATCTCAAGAGAAGACAAGGTATTGAAATTAAATTAAACTGAGTTTATTATATTTTATGATTATTTTAATTATTCAGGCCTGATTTCATCCAACATTTTATATATATTACGTCGTAATAAGGACGCACCGACTGTTGATTAAAATCTTTTGGCGTCTGTGAGATGGCAAAGGGGATGACGAGATTAAAAGCTGTTCTACTAGGTGTTTTTGGATAGTGGGAAGGTGTCGATCGTGACCTGTTTTTAAGGAATCATCTCAGTATCAACCTGAACAACACAAGGAAACCACGAAAAATCTCTGTCAGGATTGTCTAGAAAGGCGGGAATCGAACCCCGGTCTCCGGAATGACGGTTTAGTGTGCTAGCCACTCGATCACCCATCTCAGTCTGATGATTTGTCTGTAGAGTTCAACTGGAAGAAAAAATTGATCGTTCGGTTAAGCCTATATTTTTTTATTTGCATTGTATTGTAACGAAGTCATCTGAAAGATGAATATTAGTTTAACTATTAAACTATAAAATTTTAGTTTAACTCTAGACATGAACTTTTACTGAAACTTGACCTAAGACATGAAGAATTAGTAGCCAAATACAACAGGGCCTATTAGTAATTAGTAATATTAGTAAAGTGTGAGGCAACTAATAGTTGACATTGTCGTCTAGCGTGGGTGCACGGTGTTGTGCTACGCGTTTGCCTCAATGGTCCAGAAGAGGCGGAAGAATCCTACTCTCGAGCGTTTAGTCGCAGCTCTCAACTCGGAGGATGAAGCTAGGCATATGACGGTAGAAGAATATATTCAGGTATACTACACCTCTCCTATTTTTCCCATCTTCTTCGCTTATCCTATCTTATACTATAGGAAAACGCAAGACAAAAACGCAACTGTTGCAAATGAGCCATACGAAATAAAGCAATACATACACCTTGATTTTGAAGCTATTAGATAATACTGCCTTTTTGTTTTATCTATTGCTCATTTGAAATCTACAATTTAATTGGTTTTACGATCTGGTTTCTTGATACAGTAGCTTGAAACACATCCAATTGATTTAAAAAAAATTACACTATTAGTTTTCTCTCCAAACTTAGGAATGTAAAAGTTGGGATGATGTGTATGAGGCACCACAAGGGCAATCTTACCAACCCAATGAAGGAATATAATATAATCAATCCCACTCTCTCAGAGACGCATGCAGCTGTTGATAACGCCACCAGAAGACACGACCAAATTTGTGAAAACGATCACGAGCGTTATCAAGAACGTAATGCACTTCTTCGTGCACTATTTCCTGACGGGCGTCGAGTTGCTACTCGAGCAAGACGTGCTCAAGAAGATCACTCGCGCCGTGGAACGTCACATCAACGAGCCGGACTATTGTCACGCGCTGTTGGCAGTCCTGTTCGAGCTGGTGAGATATTGCCGCTGCTGTTACGAAGGAGGGCGGACTAACGTCACGGAGGAACAGTTAACGGACGCCTTCGTAGACGCCGGAGCCGCTGATTCATGCCTCGACATTCTTAACACGTAGGTATTTTATATAGAATGATATTTTACTTTTTTGCAGTGTAAATAGTTATTGTTAAAAGTGCGTGGGAGGCTATTTAGCGAAATATCAGTTTATTGATGATAATATTTGAACGGTCAATAGAAATTCCTTTTTTATTTGTTTGTCTTGAATTAAAAACGTTGGTTGTAATGGGTAAACGAAGGGTATACCCAGCGGACCAGACACTGGTACTCAGTCCGGGTTTTCCAGAAATCATTTTTGGCATGTCAGTGGTGATAATCAATCCATATTGTAAGAAAAATATACCAACATAACAAGATGTTTTTACAATTGGAATTAAAACATAAAACTCGTATCGCAATGGCAACAAACAGAAATATTTGTCGTGTACAACCGCTATTTAGGTGCTTCGAAAGCTGTTGTAAACGTATCGCAAAGTGCAATGTGATACCGCTTATTATTTCCCCGATGTACCGGTAGCTACAAATAACTTTTAATTGATTATTTAGGAATATATTTTGTAGCTATTTTAAAACCATTCATCAATTCAGTTTGAATCAAACACTTGGATTGAAGTAACACACTTCCTCCACTCCCCTTTTATATTCTCTATTACGATAAATTACAGATCATATAATGGTAATATTAGTTGAATATTTGTGTTGAAAACGTTTTATTCCATCCATTTAGTTTCACAAGAAATTAATATTTTTTACTTCTGAAAAATGCAAAATCTCTCGAAAATTGTCAACTTCAACAACGGGGTCAAAAAAGGCCTCCCCCACGCCCGTCCTTCTCCCCTGCCCTCAAGTAATCGGCTTCGCTACTCAGTCTGTAACCAAACAAGAATTGAACCCTCCCGCACCACGAGTCAACGAGAACTAAGTCCGCTCCTCGGCTTTCTGGTCTGTTTCGGTGTATATCATCCTAGTACTCATTTTCTCCAACAACCAGCGTACGTCAAATCACTGTGTTGATATTTCTAGCAAACGATTAATAATAAAAGATGACTTATTTGTAATTAAACTCGTTTGTTATCTTACAGTCACTGTTGTAGCGGAGAGGCCAAGTTGGTGCTCGTGGCAGCCCTCATGCCGCTGTTTTGTGTTTGCGGTGGCACCACTGGGGCCCAACACGACAGAAAAACATATATCTGGCTGGAGACCCACTACCAACAGATAAAACCATTCTACATCCAATACAATAAAATGCGGGTCATTTCTTTCAACTTCAATGCCAACCAGTTTCATATAGGAAAGGTAAAGGAAAAGATCAAAATGTTTAATAACGTCATGAAACTTATCGAAGGAAACCTACGCGAGTTGACGAATGACGACGTAATATGCGAGAAACACGCAGAAGATAAACTCACAACGTTGCACACTGATCCGTACATGGACTTCCTGAATTCCAAACAGCAATTCTTGTCATGCAACTCGAAGAAAGCTCGTCGCAAAGCAGCCAAAGCTGTCAAAGTGAAGTTAGAAACATTGAGAAACTTAAATTTGGTCGAAGTGAAAAATAGTAAACCAAAAAAGGTAATGGTTGTTGAAGTTTGTAATAATAATTACAGTAACAAGGAAGATGGAATCGATTGTTACACTGAGGAGAAGGAAGCATTTGAGGAGAGCATCTCATATCCGGACGTTGACCAGAGGGCTACAACGACAACGAGCATTGAAACAATAGACGAACACAACAAACTGGATCGTGAAGATGAAGAAATCGAAGACGACACTTGGGAAAACAGTAAATATGCCGCTGAAGATGTAGTTGTCAACACGTCAGTGGAACGTTCTATAGATAACAATGAGGGAGTGAATATAAATGGTCCTACAAACAGTGTCGAAAGTACAGAACATATTCAACTGTCTCCGCTTATATCAGAAACTGAACTGATGGACAATAGCTTGAACAGCAATATGGATATTGTGGTTACGAATTATTATGCAAAACCCGATAATGTGAAAGATCTAACCGGTGCCGCATACGTAGAAAATGCTTTCAGGGAGATATTGCGCAAGTTTCTCGAATTATGGCAAATAGAAAAAGAGAAAAATTTCCCAGGTCATTGCGTTAAAAAACTGCCGTCGGGAGAAGACATTACTTTAAAACATTTGAATCGAGTTCTACCGACGCTGGAAAAGGAATATTTACAAAGATTAAATAACCAATGGCAATCACTCATGAAGAAATTACGACTGTCCGACAAAGAAACATTTCATAAAATCATTGGTCATCTCGACATTTTACTGCAGTGTTACTTGATGGGTATTGACAGCGGTCAAACACAAAACGATTCAGACAGCGATCTGGAAGATGACAATTACCTCGACCAATCGAGTGTGGTCGATCTGACGATGAGGAAGCGTCGCTGTGAACTTCCCACGTCGATACGATCACCCGAATATCTACGATGCAAGAAAGCGCGGATGACCAAAGAAAACGGGCTCATCGTAGTAGTAGATTACGAGACGTCCAACGTAGAGTCTGCAGAGGAATATTACGAAAGTGCCGACAATGATAGATATTCAAGTTATTGTCAATCGTCCACAAAAAGTACGGAGGGTAGCGTAAGCGACGGCCAATTTAATTCCGAAGATTCTTCTAACCGATCCCATGTTTCTACTTTGACACGTAAGTGCAAACGTACACCACAAAGGAAAATTGTGAAACATAGAAATCTGTTATCAATTCCAGTCGGACTAATTAAATGCAATACGAATAATAAAGAAAAGTCTGAAACAAGTCTAAGACATTCCAACGCGAACGAGAGACCATCTTTCCGGTCATATTTTAAACATTGTCCTTCGACGAAGAAACCAGTTCATAGGAAAAAGTATAATTTCAAGACTATATTAACAACGTCTGGCGGCAACGGAACTGACGACGGTTACGTGATGACATCACCTCCGGGATTTCCTCCGGAACCAAGCGCCGAAAATCTAGCAGAAGCCGACAAACTTCTAGCGCTACAAGACAAAAGGTTCGTAACTAGAATATAATGTAGTTCGGACCAATATTAAGAAGTGCGACTAAGGACGAGTATAATGAAACTCAACTTGACACTTATTCACCGAATAACTTATTTAAACAAAATGAACGCCGACGATGTGAATTTTGATATTTTTACGCCAATTTACGCCGACCATGGTGAATTTTGATATTTTACTTGACTAGTCACTAATTTTATTTTCTGGACTTGATAATACCAACCCTAAATAGTTATTCATTGAGTCTTGGATTATAGCTATCGTACCGATGGATAGGCAATTGTTTCGCAGCTGTGCCAACAGCTACATCCTGAAAACCAAATATGTGCATTTACCACGTTACAAATTACATGAATTTCTTCTATATTGGACTATGCGTCTGACGTCTAGTTTCAATAATATACTACCGGCACATGCAGTGTAGTGGTTAACGCGCTCGCTTTAGGTGATCCGGGAGGCTAGGGGAATTTCGGAACCGGTTCGTTCCCCGCCGCCGCTAATCTTAACAGGGTTTTTCAGTGGTTTCCCTCTGTAGTCTAGGCTAATGCCGGGATGGTTCCCACAATATAGGCCACAACCGTTTCCTTCACAATATCCTTCCCATTACCCAAGAAACGTTCATCTCATCATCCCATCATCTCATTAATCATCCGTCCGACGCCAATAGATCTGCGCCATCATAACAGTGCGTCGTTAAACCCAATATAAAGAAATAAAAACATATGCTTTATAATATTTTCATGCATAGCAACAGAAGAGCCGTTTTGGAACGGCTTCGGTTTTGATTTTTATGGGTACATATATAGAATATATAGCAATATATAGAATTTACGACAACAAGCTTACCAAAACTTGTTTCTTCCAGAAATTGTTCTCGTGTCAGCGGCAAATCAACGTTACGGTCGCTAGAGACTTGGTCGACTACGACTAATGCCGGTTGAATCACGTGATACCAACTAGCACAGGTGAAATTCTCCATGACCTACCGGTAGCGCACTTCGCTGTCCATTGAGAGACGAAAATGTTGCTAGTTACTGTTGTCATTTTAGAAGAAAACTCTATTACTCACCAGCTCTACAAATATAACCTTGTAGACTACTTTTAAAAATGATGACAAAGACAAATAGGTGTGGTAAAGTAGCCAAAAGTCTCATAATTGAATTGAAGTAAAATTAATTTTACTTTTGTATTAGTAATAATATTGTATCTTGGACAATTTATATTCAGTTTTAGTATACCATAAAAAGAACTGTATTTTCAAAAGATTTAATAACCTAGCAGCCAATCATTTGAACAAATCAGCAATGGGCTTAAAATGACATTGAATGTACGTAAAACATTCAAAGTCTGTTGCTTCGATTGAAGCACATGTTTTAAATAGGCCCTATCGTTATTATTAACGCTTCTATTTATCACTCTTCAGACCTTCACACACTTATTCTCAAGAAGTCTGAGTGAAAATTATTTTCCAACAAATATAACTAGAATAGGATCTAGGTCTGGACAGCACATAATATATGTACCACATTTTGATATAGTTTTTGAGTGTTTATTACAATTTTACATTTTTATATAAACCTTCTATCATGTTTAGTTTAATAATACGTTTTACAAACAAATGAAAACGATTCATATCAATGTACAACTATTATTATCCAATCATATCAACTTGACCTTAGATATATATACAGCATATTACGTTACATGAGTAACTCATCAATGTGAATAATACACCAAAGTAATGATTAATAACATACGCCTCGCCCTAATATGTATTCAGATTCAAACGGTACATTACAACTTTGAACAAGAATTAAGATAATGAAATACTAAGACTACAAGATCATAATGTTGTATTGAGACTTCGTCAAATATGGTTAAGCTGTTAGAATCTGTGAAGCTATTATGCACAATCTAGCAGGAAATCATGAATAATAGACCTGAAGATGCACCTGAAAATTAAATCGACTGCAAACATTATGATGTACGTGCAGTAAAACTTGGAACGAAAAAAGAAAATGTAAATACATTAGCATCTAGAAGGCTGAAAATATAGATACAGAATAAACCGACATTCACTTTAGGCCAGTTTGAAACGTTTGCTTGTTACGTTTGCCCTCATATTTCATAACGTCACATGCTCTAGTGGTTGCAAGCATTGCCACCAGGTTTGGGCGTACTTTCATACACGTATATCAAAGAAGGAAGAAAGTCGTCCACCAACAGAATAATCGTAAAAACCTTGGTAATTACATAATCTCGCTGCTTTTTTATGAATCTATTGATCTTGAAAGATGCAGTAGAATTTATTTTCATAAAATAAATACTGAAGAATCATATTTTGTACTTGAAAAATACTATTTCTGTACAAATATAGGCCTACTATTCTTCTTATTGTTTGTTTCATTTTTTTTTTTAATGCTGCTCAACGATTCCAGTAACAGCTAGGTTATACGGGGGTACGAATGAGAGGGGTAATAATGAAACGATGGAGTGATAAAAGGTGAAAAGACGTTTACAAAAACCCATGCCTTATGCGGGACTCGAACCCACGCTCAACGGTGACTTCAGTTTCAACCGCTAGCGATAATTGACTGAGCCACCAGGGCGGTTTTGTTTGTTTTGTTGGTACACAACATTCTTCCTTTGTTGGATACAAATACAGCGTATATATCCCAGTTATATACCGGGTATATACCGGTTTCAAATATTCCAATAGCTTATCGATATATTTCTTAATGAATGTACGATAGGTACGATAGCTTTGGTCACGTGATAGTTCCCTGCTATCGTACTATTAACCATAGTTACATTGCATACTTTCTACTGTGGTCTATTTAAGCAGGTGCAATGTGGGCATACTCGCAATATGAAAGTTGTATCATTCATCCTACATGACTGTGTCGCAGTCCTATTAGAGTATATAATATTAAATAAACGTAAACTTAACAACAACCGTATCACTGATATGTGTACAAGTATTAAGGTACAAATCAAGAACAACACCTGGGATTCATCAGCGTAATCGAGGTAGTATACACTCAACGTGAGCTACTTGTTGATAGCGGTTCTCTAGTACACTTATAGGGAAGTACTGGAATTGATTTATGAATTATTTTCAGTATTTTGACAAGGCCCAGTTAGTGGATTAGGCAATAGTTAGGATGGAACTAACTTGTTATCACCCTTGGTTACATATGTTATTTTCGTTCGGATTATTGCTTAACTAAGAGCCGGTTTCACAAACTCTTAGCTGAGTATTAATTACCTCACTATTAGTTATAGAATGAAAATTACATATGTAACAAGGGTGACTGATAGCAAGTTAATACGCTATGTACCGATGACTGATTGAACCAACTGATGATTAAATATTAATGGGTTAATCATTACGTAAGGTACAAAAATAGCATATGTATCCAAGGGTAATAACAAGTTAACTTACCAATTTTGGCTTACTACACTAATCATCACTTGGTACAACCGGCTCTAACCGCTAAATCCAGTAACCATCAGTTGGCAAAACCGGACCTAACGTTTGGGAAACTAGCTCTAAAAGATTGAATCAAACTTTTAATGGTTTCAGCATGACAAGTGACCTTGCTGCTAGACGGCAGTGGTGAGCGTGATTTCGTTATCAATGATTGCGATGAAGTTCGACAATGAATATGAAACTCTCGTGGAGAGGTTCAGGAGAAAAGAAGCCAGCAGTGCAGACAGTTACAGGGAACATGAAAACCTCGTCGTAATCTAGTGTCGTCCTTGATAGCGATCGCTTTAAATATCTCGTCTAGACTCCTTTATTAATATATATATATAACAACATAACTTGTAATAAATAACAATTTAATCTACATTTAATATAATAAAATCAAAATCAATCTTGATGAAAAGCAGGTAGATCTACCAGCTAAACAATGAGCTATACTGTATACTGTATTCATTAATCATTTTAGATTAGGAAATGATCTTTCATTTTAACAACAATACTAGAATTCAACTGAAATTTCAAATATGTTCAATCATCAAAAACCAGACGATTTTGTTGAAATACTACTTTTTGATCAGGCTCAACCTTCATGAATAATGAATGATGTCACGGCCCATAAGATTGGTAAGATAAAATATTCCATTATAAATAATGACTTGATATACGATTCTTTGTAGAAAACGAGTGTAATGTATTTCTCTAATAATCTGTCAGTATAAGTTGCAGACATGCTTCTAGTGGTAAACTGAAGAACTTATGAATAGCAGTAGGAAAGACGTGCATGCAAATGACATTCATTTCAAATTTTCCATTGTTGGCAGTTTTGGTACCGGTACTACATTTTACCGGCCATATTGCATTTAGCAGCGTATTCTGTTGTAACTTTTACTAGTGAATTACGGTAGTAGAATAATCACTTTTCATTGTGATGTAGAACAAATAAAATTGGTTTTAATCATGTTTAGTTGCTGGTTTTCGTTTGAAATGGAACTAATATTACACGCATATGCCCACTCTCCACTGAACAAACAAATGACAAAACACTTGAAAAAACTGGTAGTAAAATAAATAATAAAGAAAAGTATAGTAAATAAATAAGATTGAAAATACCATTGATTTGATCAAATACCGTAACACTACTTTTTTGAGTACTATATCGGGAGTATATCTCTACAAAATGTGCCACTAAATACTTCCTATCAAGACGCAAGAGCTACTTCAAAGAATTTAAACACTTCGCTCTGCCAATGAAGCAGTAAAACAGATTCAAGCTCTGTAACTGAATTCAACAGGGTCTCACACTGATAGCGACACAAATGAATTATTCAACGTTCTAAAACTAAAACTTGTCAACACTTTGAAAAAAGTAATGCTTAGAAAGCAAAAAGCATTTTAGTATATATGTGACGACGTATGTAAAACTAAATCAACGGCTCTGATCTCATTATAAATCTGGCATAAAAAATAGTTTCCGATTAAAGCCGTAAGGATGTATACGTCCACCATGGTCTGTGAGTTGCAACTGATATAGATGTCAAACCTTGGAAGTCGTACACGCGATTATCAGTCACTCGGAACTCGGAAAGTAACCAACCATTCGTTGTATGTTTTGAATTCAATATTATACTACAAGTCGATTTTTGTATTTTAATGCTGCTTAACGACCCCACCAACAGCTAGGTTATAAGGGGGTACGAATGAGCGGGTGATGATGAAACGATGAAGTGATGATAGGTGAAAGGACGTTTGCAAAAACCCATGCCTTATGCGGGACTTGAACCCACGCCCAACAGTGACTCAAGTTTCTTCCGCTAACGATAATTGACTAAGCCACCGGGGCGGCAACTACAAGTCGAGTCATAGAATGTCTTCTGCACGTATTCTCAATAAGCAGTACGTTTGTGCTAACATCTGTCGAAAATGTAAATCAATTTAGATGAATGAATAAATGAAATAAAATGAAATATGATTCCATCTATAGAGATTAGTTAGAAAATGATTAATACTGGTAATGTAATTTTGTACCAATATCACATTTTTGTTTCAAAGTTTTTATTTGATACCGGTATTCGATTTGGATTTTAAATTGTGCAACATTCCAAATTTAAAAATTGAACTTGAAAACAAGAAAAATGTGCATGATTGTGATACCTCCAGCCTTTTGATTTTCGATGCTCCACATACGCAGTGGTTTTTTAAAAATTGGTCTTTAACGACTTGTGTTTCAGCGACTAACATATAGATTATATGAGGTAAAAATGAGAGTGTGAGTGATGAATAATGAAATGACAGGTGAAGTGACATTTACAAAAACCCATCCCTCTGTGGGACTCGAACCTAGGTTTGCCCGACTTCATATTTCACAGCTTAGCATATTCAGTGATCAACGATAATGAAATGATTTCGATAAGCCTAATGAATCTGGCAAATTCAAAACACAATATAGTGCTCTGGATGATTTGGATCGTATTTAATTTCAAAGTGTCACATAAATATCGATCGTTGGTCATTATAGGTTGACGTTTTCACACCAAAGGCAATTAAGCACTAAAGCAAACACATACTTTCTTGTAGGCCTAGTAAGCATGCTGTCCATTTGGTAAGAAATAGAAATTTCAAATGATTTATACATTTACGTATTCTGAAATATCTCTACATAATAGGCCTAAATTATTTCCAGCTTGAAAGTACCCTAATACTATGAACAGGTTCTTCCAGTCTTCCTCAGAAACATTGATACAAAAGATAAGTCCATCAACAGCATATAAAAATTAGGCTTACTATGCCTTTAATTAGGACCACTGACATATTGGTAGTAATATACTGTTGTAACGGTAAGTCAATGACGTTCATATTATTTGAGTTAAGGCCATGTTTGATCGTACTGTAGTTGGGGCAGTAGACAATCACGCTTCTTATAAAACACACATTTACCAGTAATCAGCAGCTAATAATTGTCAATAAGCATATTTATAATAATTTTGTACAATAAAGTACTTTTAGCTAGGCCTACATATTCATATTATAACTTGTAGCCCACTTGGATGTACTACTATACAGTATAAAGCAAGGTAGTGATAGAAAGAAGAGAAATTTAATAATACTATTGTTAAAGCATCCACATAACCCAGGGATCTAGACAAGTATTCTCAACTTGAATACAGTGAAACCTCGGCGCACCGTTCCCGGATCCTTCTCTTCTCTGTTTCTATCATTCATTTTGTCCCACCCTACTCCCGTATATCATATATTTTTCAAGACGGAATTCCACATCACAATTACGGCACGAGGGGAGCGTCTAACGCGGGTCATGAGTGCGGACGACTGAAATGCTCGTTACAAGGAGTTCGGACTTTAAAACAACCCCCCCCCCCCCCCCCCCCCCCACCTGGAGCAAAACACATTAAGATTATAAAATGTGACCTCAAGAAACTAATGTTGAGCCACTCTTTGAACAGTATAAACGACTTACATGTTACCATTGAATTTCAACTTCCAAGTCTTACTAGGGCTACAGTAAATCCTCGTTAATCCGAAATCAAAGGGACCCAAAAAAAAACGATTTTGATTATAAAAATTCGGATGAACCAAAAAGTCATTTTTCCCGGTCAGAATGTAGTCAACTTCGTATTACGCTCGAGGGGAAGCTATATCATCTGCTGAGACTACGTAATAGATCCGTTGCTAAGGGCCTCGCTGATCGTGTGTACTCGGCTAACTCCGTGACGCGCGATCCTCATATGGCCCGTTTCTATTGGCGCTCGGCAGTCCCAAGTCGGACGAACGCGTATTCCGAGCTCAAACTCTCTCAAGGTCGACTGCCTTCGGTCACATTCGGTAGGCTAGCACACACAAAGCATGGAACAGCTGAGCGTGCCTCAACTCGTTCTTACGCGTCGAATAAAAAGGATGGAAATTGGGAAAACAATGATAAATTCAAGGAATTTACTCGAATTATTTCGAATTATCCAATCCAAAATCAGTGTTAAAGCAATTGAAGGGAAAAGCTGGAATTCAGATTAGCCATATTAATTACCATTGAAATGCCTATACCTTCAGCTGGGGACCGATTTCAAGTTCTAAATAAGTCAAATTTCGGATTAACCGAGTTTGGATCAACGAGGGTTTACTGTACCTTCATTTTATTTACATATTATTTTACTGTACTTTCTGGCATCATATATATCTGTTTTTGTATTGATTGACAATGTTAACATAATAAAATTTGTAACACAACAGCTAATAAATACAATAAAATACAATACAACCAATGTTAAATTTTCCTAGATCATGAATCACTTTCCTGAATGGATGTTTTTTCTGCTTTGATCCCTTGAGAAACGATAGACAGAGGTTTCACTGTATCAATAAATATCAATAAATATTATAATAAAACAATCTAGTTTTGTGTTGTCCACACTACAATAAGAAAGCTCACTACAAATTATAAACATCGTGTGCATCTCTACTAGACGACAGAAATTACAATGCCACGCCCCTCGATCGGTTTCATTCACTTGTAAGCGTCTTTTATTTCACGTAGGAGTTCGAGTTGGTTGACTATGAGTACCATTTGAGACATTCCAGCTTTCAACTGACAGCTTCACTGGAAACATTTACATTACCGGTACATTATTAGACGAGCTTTAGCGAGGATTCAATTTGACATACTGAAAAAAATTGGTGTTCGTTTTTATGTTTTTTTTTGTTGGTTCTCCACAGGTCAAACGGCTACATCTATCAACCTCAAACTTTTTTTCAATATGGTTCCTCATCTAAATTAGATCTGTATAGTTTTGTGGCATTATCGGGGAGTAACTTTTTTTTTATGATTTCAAGAAATTTCAAAAATTCCCATTAGAATAACATGGCACAAAAAAAAAAAAAAATATTTTTATTTTCCAAAAAAATGAAATTTCGCGTGAAGTTGAATTAAATTTTGGTACACATATCTAAAAAATTTCAGCTTGATCGGGTCAGCCATTTTGAAGAAAAAACATAAAATGTACTAAATTGGTACCACTCGAAGCAGTTTTTACCCATTTTTACCAATACTATTACTATCCGCTCGTCTTACAACGCATATATGGCGTTTTCCTAGTAAGATGAGTATTACAACTTGAACGAGAAGTTTGTTGAATCCACACGTCAATTTTGAATGCGTTCAATTCGTATACAGTAGGGTGTAGTGGTAAAAAAGTGTGAAGTCAATCGGACATAAAGATTAGTCGAGGTGATTTTTCTGAAAACGGTCCGTGTCAAGAAAACCTGACGGGCTAGATACCTCCTGCGACGTCATTGGAAGATCGATACCTAACGATTCCAATAACAATAGCTGCTTGGAGCTACAGGTGTGCTGTTTAGTGAGAAATACTTACGTTTACAGTCAGTACAAGTTTATGGACTTCACATAAAAGTTTGCACAACTGGGAAATCCAGTTCAATGTTTGGAATGGTAAATGAATAATGCTTACGATTTTAATCATCTTTGTTTTTGACATCTAACTGCGTACACACAGTGTGTACCTAGCTATCCCGCTTGACCGCCGTACGATTGACACCGTCGCTTCCCCCCCCCCCCCCCCTTGCCTCTCTGCCGTCACAGGCTTAGAAGACAGGCACTCATGAAAAAATGCAATGCGACTAAAGTTGAAATGGAAAAAATATTTCTCAGTGTAACAATTACCAGAATATTCATCTTCAGAAAAAAAATACCTACTTGTTTCAAAGTCGGACCCGACTTTATCAGAGCTCAAAATAGTCAACATACTGTACTGTTAATCAATGCCGGATTTAGACTCACATATGTGGACGTAGTCCAATCCCAAAAACTATATACTGCACAGCACCAATTTAGATAACTACATGTGCATGTCATTCATAAAGTTTCAGAAGATGCATGCCAAGTTTCATAACAGTTTTTCCATTTGCCCTCAGGAGTGGCAACAGAAAAAAAAAAGAGAATATTACGTCAAAAGTTGAGTACACGGAATCGTCAGAATTAGCAGCTTTCATTTCGTTGTGAAGTTATTGAATAACGGAACAGATCACCTAGTGAGAAGTCCTCTCATAATTAAAGTAAAAATATAGTACCGTATTGTGCCGAATATAAGGCGACAGCGAATCAATCAGTGTGCACGTGTAGCACGCCCAATAATAATGAGCAAAAAATGTATTTTTGACCGATTGTAGGCCGGGTTTCGCGACGTTTTTAAACTCAAAGTCTTGAGAAAACCCCTCGGATTATATTCGGGACAGTACGGTATTTATGACGGCAATCGTCAGCTCCATCTCACCTGGTGGTGCGGCCATCATACGACGACGGCGCCCGCCTCGCTCCTGCTCTCGGGCAGCGACGGACACTCGTGCCAGGCGTCGGTCAGCGGGTCGTAGCACTCGACCGACGTGATCGTGATCTGCGCTCGGTAGAAGTTCACCTCGTGCGTCTGGTCGCCGCCGATCACGTACAGCAGCGAGTCGGCAGCCGCCACGGCAGGAGACGCTCGGCCCACGCTCATCTTCGGAACCTGAGTCCATTTGTTCTGGACAAAACAACAAAAACAAATGAGAAAAGTAGAACAATTTTTCTGTACTTCTCCTGTACTTGATGCGTTTGGAAGGCGTCCCTGAGCTTCTAAATATAAACTCAGTCCTGAAAAATCCTAGAATCTTTCAAATAAGTTAACACACTCATATTAATATAACGTTGATATTTGTGTTTGTTATGTTGGTAGACGACCTTCTTCTTCCGTGGATACAAGTACATAGCATTCCCAGACTAGCGTTATATCATCCCAAACCAAAATTTGGCGATGACAATTCGAGGCAAAATGTTTAACAAATCAAAAATTGCAATAAACCATTTCTAGGTACCGGTACAGTGAAACCTCTATCGTTTCTTCACGGGGCCCGGCAAAATAAACTATCCAAGCAGGAAAATGATCCATTATAATTGGTATTATGGTAGTAAGGTGGGAAAGAATTAATAATAGAAGTGGGAAAACACGGTCGGGCGTGGGTTCGAGTACCGCATAAGGCGTGAGTTTTTGTAAAAGTCCTTTCACCTATCATCACTTCATCGTTTCATTATCACCCGCTAATTCGTATCCCTTTATAACCTAGCTGTTGGTGGGGTCGTTAAGCACGATTGAGAAAAAAAAAACGACAGATGGTTTGAAATGTTTCAAGTCACCTCTCTGAACGAGTATTTCTCGACCGACTGCAGGACCTCGTGGTGCCTGTTGGTCCCGCCCACCACGTACAGGTACCCGTCCAGCACGGACACGCCCATCTGGCTCCGCGGCACGAGCATGGACGCCAGCGGAGTCCACTCGCCCGTCGTCGTGTTGAAGCTGACCAGATCTTGGAGGTGCCGGCGGCTGTGCGTGCACCCGCCCACGATGTAGATCAAACCTGGCGGCATGAATGAATGAATGAATGAATGTTGGGTGTAGAGGCGCGTCGACACCGAGATCATTTTGCGCCTATACGATGTAATGAACCGATTGCTGATCATGTGAAATGATGATCGGTGAAAATTCATCACCATGATAATGATGAAACCAACAATGTGTTGAAAATGGCACATAAGGCGAGTTAAGGACAAAACATAACACAAATAATCAACACAGATAATTATGTGAATGGTGTAAATGGTCAAACACACACTCCACAAACACAGAATAATGAAACAAACATGTGTATGACACAAGCAACTGTCAGATATACACTAGAACCTTACTGGTAGGTACGACTTGATTTGAAGAATATATTTTTGCGATGGATGATGGATGATATATAGAGTAAGAGAAGCAAGTGATATCAGAAATAATGAGATGGGTACAGGTTGGAAACATAGACAGAGCACAAAAAACAGAAAATGGACTGGACATGAGTACTGGGAGGTAGGTTTCACAATAATCAACAAACTCGAGTTTTCCACCACCTTTTCCACGGACTCGAAAGGGAATAGCCACCAGGCGAAAATCACAGAAATTAATAATAAGTTAGTGGATACTTTGTGCAGACAGTGCACTCTGGTGGCAAGCAAAGGCAAGTCGGTACAGGAGGCTGTTTGGCATTTGATTTCTGTGAGTGGAAGGAATGTTTTAAGTGAATTACGTACGAAAAAAAATCCAAAAATGTCGCTCACGACATTATGCCTTTCCGCCATCGACATGTTAAGCATCGCTAAAACAACAGATGTATAAATTCAAGTTCATATAATCAAGTTAGAGTAGAGGTAAGCTGTTGGTATATCGTTCTGACGGTGAATCAAGAATACATACCTTCATACGACACAACACCCATACTGAATCTGGGCTCGGGAAGATTCCCTTCCAGTCGCCACTCATCCAGCGCAGGATCGTACCGCTCTATCGTTCCGCCAATGTCTTCGCCGATCCAACCGCCCACCGCAAACAGATTACCCTCCAGCGCACACAGTCCAAACTCACAGCGCGGCACCACCATACTAGCCACTTTACTCCACGTGTTCTCGCGCGGATCGTAACATTCACCGTTCGCCAATATCTGAGATTCTTGTTCGCCCCCCACGACGAAGATTCGGCCGTCCAACGAAGCCACCCCCGGCAATATACGCCCAATCGCCATCGGAGCTGCTCTACGCCACTCCCTACGAAACGTGTCGAAACGTTCGACGGATTCGAACGTGCACTCGGAAGATCGCGTCCAAGCGCTGACGAGCTCTCGTTTCGAGCCGCCGATCACAAAAATGTCTTTCTTGGCGCACAGACGCGGGTGGACGTACAATGGGACCAGGCTGCCCTTCTTCGTGACCAGGTCTTTGCGAACCGACCGCAAGGCCACCTTGAGACTGCCGTCGCCGCAGTCGTTGATAGCGCGTTCCAGCAGGCAGACGGAGAGGAGCGGCAGACGGACGTGGGTGAGCACGTCGAACACGTAGCGTCGCCGCTGGATAACGTCGTGCATTATCCACCGCAAGGCTGCTTGGAATACCTGAACGAGAGCAAAACAGCGAGATGTGAATATCGTCTTCAAACTTTATATATCTGAATGCGTCAAGTAGCCCGTTGCTATAGCTAACTACGTAATGTCACGCATAAGCAATTAATCAAGAGAAAGTAGGAAATCGACACAAACTCTGCGTTTGTTGTCAGGCCGGAGTGAAGGGGAGTTTAGGGGGGGGGGGGGGGGGGGAGAGGAGGAGTTGAATAGTTGATACTTTTGTATATCTCTTTATCTAGCTTTACAGCTTTATGTGGTAATTATTAGGCTAAAAAACTAGAGAAAAATCAAATTGATACTGAAGAAATAAAATCCCGAGTGCCTGCAACTTCTTCAAGGACATAATAATGACCAATTTATCACACGGAACTCGTTGAAATCTGTGTAGCACATAACCTAGGATTATAGCTACCTACGATGGATACGCAACTGAGAGCGACGTTGTTCTGGATATATGAAACTGTTCCAAGCCACTGAGATTGACTACTTCGGCCATCAGAACCCTGTAGCTAGCTTGTCTAGGCGATCTAGGTGGCATCAGAGGTTACTTAGTACTGGAGATAATAGTCAGCTGGGAGAACATGGTAGAAGTCCACATTGCATATATATCGTAGATAGCTACAGTCTACAGTAACCCAGCGTTGTGGTCATACATTTCTTGCTGTACCAAGGAATAGAATCCTAAGCCTAAAGCTTAACGTAATAATGTGAATCACGTGCCTGGAATTCCGTGTCGACGCGTAAGTGTTCGCTCGAGAGAAACTTCGTCAGCTGTTCTTTCGGCAGATCGAAAAACTCCTCTTCTTTGCAGATCGCAGGGAAATGCCACTGGATATATTCCATGGCTATATTGGTGAGATGCTTACAGTTGTGGCCATCAGCAAACCTTGAACATAGGAAAACATTATGACTGTAATTATTAAACCTATAAAGTTTGCAATACTCTCCTACTCAACTATCCCAACACAGACTGTAGGCCTACGGTATTCAGAAGAGGTGGGCATGATTCATTGAGCAATGAGCAATATTCATTGATACAAATGAGCAGATGATTATGAAACTATGACCTGATGATGAGTGAAAGGACGTTTACAAAAACCCATGCCTTATGCGGGACTCGAACCCATGCCCAACGGTGGCTGCAGTTTCTGAAGCGGTGCCTCAGCTAACTGGGCTACCGAGGGGGGCAGTAGATCTATACTCGGCCTATACATCGAATCACTCTCACACATTTTGATCCATGTTAAACAACCTTGTCAATGTCATAATGAATACATCATTCTGTATCCATGAATAATTAATCAAACTCAAAGTACAATACTATAAGTACAAAAGAAACCTGGATGGCAACGAAATGTAAGATTCTGCATTATAACGTTATTACCAATTGTGTGATATAAATTATGAATAGACGAAAAATGAATTTCAAGTGAACGTTTAAATAATAAATAGGCCTACCTAAAATAAAACCACCAGTAGCACAGATAGCACTTCCAATTGATTTTCATATTCCAGGCCATAATAACCACGCAATTAGGCATTGAACACAACGTTTCTTCTTCTAAAAGCAACATTTACCTGTATATTCCAATAGCATTAGTAAAATGTAGTTCTTGTTTCAAAAACTCTGTGCATCCATCGACAACTTCTTTCAATTCCAGCATGTCTGCTGCAACCATAAGATCTTGAACATTTTCCTGGTTTATGTTGACTTCGCCTGAAAATAAAAATGACCCAATTATTTGACGAGCGTAGTACACTGGTGCTACATATTAGTATTTCTTTTCTGTTTGCTCCATACCGTAATTCGCCCGGAGAACTCAAACATGTTCTTCACAATGTTCAACGTTCTCTGCATTAGCGAGATGACAAAATTGGTTCAACCTCATTTGGTAAGAACACGATTGAAATTCAAAGAGACGAATGCCAATTTTTTCTAGAATTTGTTAATCAGAGATCTAACTGAAAACTACGAAAATCACATGGAGTCTTGTTACCGTATCACGCCATGTTACCAGAGGTGTTCCATTTCAAGATTCTATCTATTCAGAATATTGCATAGATATAGGCCTACTGTACATCAGTCTGTTTGAAGTGTCATATCTGCGAAGCTACGAACCACTTTGGGAATTTCCGTAAGAGAATTTGAACGACGCACGCATTCTATTTGGCCGTGATTATGAGTTTACTACCGTTGTTTATGAGTATGACAATGAAACGAACGATTCAATCCCATAATATGATGGAATTCATCGCCAGGGCCATTTTTTTATTCATGTTTATTGCTTGAGCTGACAAGAATATTGTTCAAGTCCAAGCCTGAGTAACTCTAAGGGCCCTAGCCAAAATGTATATACGGTATGACATAACCTCAATAACGTTGTAGGAAATTGAATTTTTTTGACAGATTGCCAGTTGTTCCAAGTTGAAACTTCAGATTACCAGATTGCAGCACACACCAGACCATGACGTCATTTTTGCTTGCACGAGCAAAGATGCGCGAACCCGTCAAAATAGCCTTAGTAAAAGGGCAGTATAAGAAGAGACTGTCTTATCCAATAAAGAAAGCTGTGATTTAGACCAAGTATAACAGTTTACTACTAGGTGTCAGTGGTTACCTGTATAGATGAAGTCCATCAACGAATTCAGGCTATTAGGCGAAACTGAGTGAAGTTCTATCGTATCTTTCTGCTCCTCCATCAATCCTGCGGTAAACATGGCTTGGAAGTACGGACTACTCGCAGACAGGACAGCACGGTGGGCGTTCATGACGGTATCGCCTGCCACTATGACGACGTCGCAAAACTTTGTGTTTTCACGTAAAAAGTTGAGGTTTTGAAGGACTTTCGACGAGTAAGAAGGGCAAGTGTAATTGGTCGAGCTCTTGATTGGTGACGAAGAGAGAATGATCTCTTGGCATCGCGACGCTTGATCCCGTTGAAGGACGCTGCTCTTGGCAAGCGGCATTGGTTCGCTGGCCATCGAGACATAAAGCAATCTGGAAGCAAATATAAGGATTAAATTAGGTGGGCTCATAATTAAAATACCAGATATACTGTGTAGCAGAAAATCCTTGTTAATTCAAACTATGATTTACAAATGTTGGTGTAATTCAAACAATAGTTCTGTTCCCACAGAAATTTGTCCCATAACCTCATTTAGTTGAATATTTCTACATTTAAACTGTTATAAATTATAAATAAAAAGCAGCAGAGGTCTACTAGAATTAGTTTCAATCTAATGATAGGTTATTTTCAACAGATTATATGGCATATGGCAGTCGAAATAGTTTTAAGGGGGTGCATGCACGGTGCTTATAAAAATAGAGAAATTCATACAAGTGTATTTGATTAAAAAGGATATCAAACCCAAGATAATTTTATGGTCTTCAATTATTATGACATTCTATTTTTGTTGATTCAACCAGTTTCAAGATAGTACGTCAATAAATATCAAGAACGTGATGGAATTTATTGACGAATTATCTTAAAACTGATTGAATTCACAGAAATAGAATGTCATATTAATTAAAGAGCATAAAATTATCTTGGGTTTGATATACTTTTTATTCGAATACACTCAAGTTCGAGATAAAGAAAAAAAATAGTATCTCTGCACAGTGCATGCACCGCCTTAGAATTAACAGCTGGCTTAAAATGGCTTTGAAAATCTACAAACAAAATCCCAGTAAATTCTTTTCCAAATATGCAATCTTTCTACCTAGGGAATACGATGCACGGTTGCCATGTCCCGAGTTGATCTCTTTACGTAGACCTTGGCTTCTGGTAGCACTTGGTATCGATGACTATACTCATCATACAATGACTATACTCATCACACAGTTCTGAACCAGTTTATAGCCAAAACCGATTCAGCCTGAAATGGTTTTAAATTCCACATTTATCACTACCTCTGAATCGTCATGGTCAAAACCGTTTGGAACTTGAAAAACATCAAGACACATTTCTTCATTCACACCGACTTATTGGCTCTGGAAGTTGGTGGCACGCCCCTCAAAACTGTTTTGACCTGTAGGCCTACATCAAACAACAGCGATTGAACAATGCCAAATTGCACTTTAAACCGTGTTGGAACTCAATCAGTTATGCCCAAAATCAACACGAACATCAGTGTTCTATCCGTTTCAGGCTGAATCGATTCAGCTCGACCGTTTTCCGGCAGTGTGATAAACGTAGTCAGAGTTACAGTCGAGTAGCTAGGGAATACATAGGCCTAGTTAAGGACCAAGAATTGGGGCTTAGGACCTAGGCTAGGCCTACTTTACTTACATGTCTGTGAAGATTGCAAAAATCTTGATCAAAGTTAGGCCTCAACAAAACTCATGAAGTGCCACCGAAGTCAGCATCGGATCTCTCGTAGCATAAAGCAAAATTACAGTAATATCTTCATAGAATGTCTATATGCACAACAAAAAGAAAAGACAGCCGATCAAAGATAGGCCCTAGGCCTAATAGGTCCTCTGTCTAGGCCTACAGTAATTTCGTTGATTTGACAGATGCTGTCAACGCAATAATTCTTCACGTCAATCCATTCAATAAAATAACACGCAGACGATTATGAGATTAAAAATAAGAACTGTAATGAGTCTGACAAATAGGCCGATAAAATACGACTTTCGATACAAAACCTTACAATTTAAATGGGTTTTTACGCAACCCACATCAAAAATCTAGATGATGTACAGACGGAGGCCATTAAATACTGTGAAACCAGGCTGAACAACACAACCAGACATTTTTAAAGAATTTCTTGACGTAGTGACACTAAAATGCGCACGCGCGAGTGCCAGACAATAACCTAAAAACTAAATTAACCAACATTTTTCATTTTATAATTACATTTTATAACACCTTCAAAAATCTTGAGGTGAGTTATTATCGCGTTTTTTTTTCACCCAAGATCCACGAAATTCAAGATTTCAGCCAAGAAAAAGCCAATTCCGGTTTTAAAATTAATTGTCAAGTCCTTTATTGCCAACCTAGAAAACCCAACACATATAATATGTATTCGCTAGCGAACTATCTATTGCTTTATTGGCGAAGTGCTGAACATAATTTAATCATTCATTTGTAAAATCTATAGGTAAAATCGAAAATAAAATTGAATGAAAAACACACAACAGTGTAATAATGCAATTACGCCCAATAGAGTTTAGTGAAGTACGCCCGCAACGCAGACGTAGCGCAAAGGGGAGCGGGAGCGCCAAAGGAGAGCGCTGTCATCAGCTGGAGACTGGAATGGTGGGTGGAGACAAGTTTTGTAAATTTGTAAACAAATATGGCGGACTCACTGTCAAAGTCGGGGATATATTTTGATGAATTAAATAAATTTCGTGTATTAGAGCCAGAAGTGTATCAACAAACCAACGAATTGAGAGAGGAATGTACCAGTTTCGTTGAAAGTATGTATGATTTTGATCCCATTTGGCATGATGATCGAAGCCGACTAAGAATAGGCATAGCCTGCATGCAGGCGATATAATTGGAGTGTTTCGAGACGTAAAATATAGGACTATGGTCACCAGGCTTTTACAAATATACATACTCATCTATTTATATAATGCTTAAATATACTTTATCGTTAACCAGTCGTTTTCAGTTTTTTCTGTGTTATGTTCAGGGCATGGTTAGGGCATTTGGGTGTGGTGACTTGATAATAGTCAATGGTAAGACTTGGAAGGTAACAATGCACCTGTCACCGAGTACATACATCCATCGTCTTCACCAACGTAATGGATAACTAAGATCTATTGGCGTCGGATGGATGATAAGATGAAGGTTCATTAGGTAACGGGAAGGAAGCAGCCGTGGCTGATATTGTACAATCCCGGCATTAGTCTAGGCTAGAGGGAAACCACGATAAACTCCTGTAATTATGGACCATGACGGGGATCGAACTGGGTCTGATTCACCCTCATCTCCCAGGTCACATGACTTACATTTCTCATTAACTATTCGATGATTGTTCACCAGGGACTACTAGTATTACAAATATAATACTTACATATTTGTAACCATACAATTATTGGACACTGCACATTTTTAGTCTGCCTTGTTAGTAGTCCAATGTAAAAAAACTTGAATCCTGCATTTTACACTGATTATTCAACGAGGGACTTTCATTATCACTGGTAGGCTTTTATACCGTGCACACCACATAGGTCTATAAAAGCTCTTCTTCTAAATTCCGGTTCTGGTGTTCCAACAGGATTTACCGAATTCCATAGAATTACCGATGGGATTGTCTCCGTAGTTGATAAAGAGGCCAAGGAGGTAGAAAATGAGAAGATGAAAGCCATTGGTACAAGAAATCTTCTCAAGTTCGTTGCAAAGCAGAGAGAGGCAACTCAACAACAGCTACAGGGTTTAATCATCGAGAAGTCTACAGAACTGGAGAGGCTGATAGCACAATATCAGTCGTTGCAAAGAGTGGAATTGGAACAACAGGAGATGACCGACCATTTGGTTTTACACAATTGAAAAGACTGCACACATCTTCAATTATTTAATACATAAATTACTGTTAACATTTTAATCATACAAGTTTGCAAGATGTTCATCACCCACCAGTTTACAAATTATATTAGTTTTATATACTGATTGTTTTAAACAACTGAACTTAGATGTAGAATTACTGAATTAATATTAACCGCATCGATTTTAAATCATACACACTGTCTCGGTTAATTTAACCAATACAAGCAACCCCGGTTTCCAATTGACTTTTCCTGGGATATTATGTTCCATTGTATCACTTTTTTCTACAAGTATACTCATTGATAGATCATTTCAAACATGGACCTATGTACACTTTTTTCTCAATTTAGCTTTAACATTTCAAGCAATCCAATTGTAATCCCTGCTACAGTTAAAATGCATTCACTTACATACATATACAGCATTTGGAAGAGTACAAAAGATTTTTCAATTACTAAAGTTTTTGACATCACTTCCAAGGCTACTTAAGGTTTGGCCATTTGTATCACGGGGCTATATGTATACATAACAAAACGGTTGGAATAATATCTATGCCTAGGCTATTACAGTTTGTTTTTAAACATGTAACAATAAAATATAGCAATTAAAAATAAGAATCAGAAAATTAATAATTTTTTAGATGTCAGCAACGCTATTTAGCTTCGATAGTTGGCCAACTGTACCCAGGTTCCTGGTCGGATTGTTTGCGTACATCCGTTAAAAAGTTTGGATTAACCTCGGGAGTTCAGAATGTTTTACACGGAAACGACACATCATAATCATTGAAGAATATACTCTAGCGTGATACTGAGTCCCAGTGAGATTGATTTGTGTAGTGACCTTATTATGGAACTTAAATTAGATACAAAATATTCTCCACGTTGACGACGAGTCGCCAATAACGTCGTGCCCTGCAGATCATAGTGAAACAGAAGTTAACTCTTAAGCACTCACTCACACGGGTAAGGGCTCGTCAGTCTTGGCTCGTTTGGTGGACTCTTCTTCCCTGACAGGAGAAGCAAGTCGCTTGGTAGATTTGCTATCGGCAGTGGCGGCGAGGGAGGGGTGAAACTTGACGATAACGGCCGTCATATTGTCGCATCCAGTTCCATCGCCGTGCGTGTTCGGTGCCAGACAGTGATCAAATAACTGAAACATAAATGTAGGAGAGCCAATATTAATTATAGCGGAAGTAGCCTATGTTAATGTTGTACATACGCCACTTCTTTAGATCATCTAGCCGTTAGGGTATATTCTATGCAGTTGACAATATGTATCAATAGTCGAAAACGAAGACATACTCTTACGGTCAATGTTCAAACATAACGTTCAATTGTTCTAACATTAGTTAGTCTTTATAAATACATCTATATACTTTCAAATTATATTCCATTTTCTGGACTAGATCTTTTTTGAATTGTGCTCAACAACCCCACCAATAGCTAGGTTATATGGGGGTTCAAATGAGCGAGTGATGGAAAGGAGTTGGCAAAAACCAATGCCTTCTACAGGAGTCAAACCCAGGCCTGACTTAACGTCATTTACTCCCGCTGTGTGTTTGCAGACTTTTATGAGCAAGAAACAGATAAATGAGCAGCGAAATTTCATGTTACCGGTACCTATATCGGTTTACTCCCAAAAAAAAACTTCAGTTGTATCCGTCACAGGCTTTCTACCAACTTGACAAGAGAAAGTATCACCGTTATATTTGTACAGCTATGATAGTTTTGGGATATTACTATTTTTTAGGATGAAGTTTATGATTAGAAATGCAACTACAAAGAGTAAATTCTTTCAAGTTGAACCGAGACTGTTCAATTAAACCTACCGATTTTTTGTATTCAATTGGTGGTGGATACACGTACATCATACAAATTGACCCATTAAATGGGAATAAAGTTTTTCATCAAATTCAAACTAATCTAAAAAACCTACTCTACTGTGACCAAGGCAACAGCCGAAACGTCTAAATCTCGTGTGTTTTTCATCTGTGTGTTCTATCAACAGTTGCCCACCACCATAAGTAGGCTTATCTACTTGTGAACCTCGGTAAGCTGCTGATCTCTCTTTCCCTTTTACCCAATTCATATAATCTAAAAAAAAAAAAAAAATGGGTAAACATACCGCTTCACAAATAGTAGAAAGTTTATCTTTTCCTTCTTCAATACGCGGTCGGACAAAGTCGCAAACTTCTTGGTTCGTCATAAAGTTCCAAATTCCGTCACATGCCAAGACCATGAACTCGTCCTCTTCCGGATTGATCGTCAGCGTCCGGACATCCGGCATGGCCGTTATCATCTGTTCGTGCGGCGGCAGCTCCGTGTTCAACTTGTACGCGTGGTCGCCGAGAGCTCGGGACAGGTTCAGTCCTCCGTTGACCCGGCCGTCAGCCGTCACTTTGCCACCGGCCTTGACGATCCGGTCCGATTCCGGCTGATCTTCGGGCTTGTGGTCGAGGCTCATCTCGACCGCCTCGCCCTTGCGGCAGACGATGCAGCGAGAGTCGCCAGCGTTCGCTACGTACAGGTCACAGCCACGTAGCAGCGCCACCACCGCTGTGCAGCCACTGTCCGAACCGGGCTGAAATTACAATTACAGCGTGTTATATTGAACCCAAGTGAGTATGAATACAACTGACAATACATATATAACTACACATTCTACTGACAACATTCTGAAAGCTGGATTCAGTATTATTTTGATCATTGTTTCTTTTGGCATTAATAAGTTAATAACGTCTTCAAAATCATTTAGTTAGTAGGACGATACTCGAGAATCAGCATCAGAGTGACCCGCCGCCGTCGCCCTTCACGAGTCGATACTCGATATGATGGTTGATTTCGAGAGCCGATATGCACGGCTTATTGTCAGGCAAATAATATGTCCACGGGATGCGAGGGGGGGGGACACGGGCAATTAATTTCGTAGTTTCAAATTCCAGTACGTAGGCCTGCTAACTGTGACTATAGCCTTACTCTTGGGAATGGATTCAAGGCAATGACACACTCATCAAGTGAATCAAGTGATCAAATTACGGTTTAGCTAGAATTCGGATTAACCGTATTAATTAACATACCTATACCTTCAACTGGGGACCGATTTCAAGTTTGAAGTACGTCAAATTTTGGATCAACCGAGTTCGGATTAACGAGGGTTTAATGTAGAAATTCAACTTGTATTGCAATATTGCGGCGTAAATATAGACGCATTGCAAGTTGTTGTAATGTTCGTCAGTTTGAAAATATTCCGCCACAGCCTTTGTCCTGACCCACTTCATCTGTTCCTGATTTTCGCACTGGCTCACTAGTTTATTCGAGGGCGTTCAGGACTCGAGCCTTGGATTCAAGAAAGTTATCACCAAAAACAAATAAAAATGTCCCATGCGCTTTTCAAGGAACAGTACATTGAATGTAGCACTCCACTATTCAAACAGTTGGGCTAAAATGTAAAACAAAATGCCGGTTTTATGAATGACAGCTAATTTTCCACCACTCACCTCTTCCGTCATTTTCATGGTGAAATCGTCGTCCTCATCTTCCTCATCGTCCACCATACTATCATCGTCATCGTCGTCATCATCATCATCGTCTTCTTCATCTTCGTCGTCATCATCACCTTCCTCATCCGCTACCGCGTTTTCATTACCCTCTTCATCTTCGTCTGCGTCATCATCACTACTATGTGAACAAGAAAGAAAGAAATACTCAAGATCGAATAGTGGTACTAACAGCTTCTCAAAATCACATCTCGAATTGAAAGTATTTTAAAAGCGGAACAATTTGAAATCAACAATAGAGATTATTTCAACAATTTGTTCTCTTTTTTTTTATAACTATAATAAAAAAAATCTTTTAAAACATCTAAATAAATCTTTTTGTATTAATCGAAATGTGTATGAAAGAATAGAGAGAAGTACGGTAATCTATCCGAGTGTATAGCAAAACAATCAATAGATTATAAATTGTTCACACTCATTGTTTCGTATCAATTTTTGAACATCGATCATGCACTAAAATTACTAAACGATAAATGATAACTGTCATTATACGAGAATATGTTTATTCGAATGGACTCCATATAATAGTGACTCGATATGGAACGTTGCATAAAATTGATCATTTTACATATTTACGACACTGAGATCTTCAATATGTTACTAATTTAAGTAAATTAGCTCTCCATTTTATACCTCCCATTTCCTCCATGTACACTCTAAGGATTAAGACTTAACGACATCCATATATAGGCACCGTTATTTGGTAGAGCAGCTAATGTAAGCTAGCAGTTGCTAGTACATACTGAGTACTGCATTTTTTGTAGTTTTCTCCTGATATTGTAAATCACTGTTTCAGTTTCAAAAATAAAGTCTCTTATATTATTTCTCAAACGGTACCTTTCAGGAGCTCCTTCAAAGTTCTCGTCGTCGTCAGAATCAGAGTCGGAGTCAGTCTTGTCCTGCGGTCCCAGAAGAGCTTTGTACAAAGCGTTGGCAGCATGTCTTCGTAAAGCCATGAAATGATTGTTCTTGGTGTTCGTTTCCTCGGGTTTCACCATCTTAGCTTTCCCCTTTCCTTTCCCCTCGTACGGAGGACTTCCGTCGCCGTTCTCACGCACCACCGAACTCGTCACATTTTCACCGGCTTCACTCGGACGCTTCTCCTCTTCGGCAGCTACGTCGCCGTTCAACGCTTCCACCTTCTTCACGGGAGATTTGGCAATCACTTCGGTTTCCGTAGACTCAGTCTTATCTTCTTTCTTCGTTTCGGAGACGGATTTCTCATCGGTATCGACGGCACTGTCCGGCTTGGAAATACCATTTTCAGACTCCCTCGAAATGTTGGACTTGTTTTCGGAATCGCCGTTCGTATTTTTCGATTCGGGCACGAATTCGATTTCCTTTTCAGGCAACTTTACTTTTTCAGGCGACTTCACTTCTGACGAGGAGACACCAGACCCCGAACTGCTCGAGCTGCTTCTACCGATGGCCGGCATCGAACTCGACGAACAACCCGAGCTTGAGCCCGATCCCGAAGCTTCGGACGTACAAGCCTTCTTTCCGCGGACAAACGGAGACTTTTCCCCCTTCATTTTCTTCAGGTTTGGATTCAAGTCACTCTGATATTTTGCCATTACTTGTTCAAGTGGCATTTCAGCTTCTTCGTAAAGATTGCGGACATTTTCTTCTTCGTCTTCTACAAAAAAAAAAACAGAAGAGATGTTCAATCTGTACCTTTCTGTAACATATCTGATACAGCCTCAACCATCATTCTCACACTGAAAAAACTTCTTATGATATTTTGAAAACTTATGGTTCCAACTCAAGTCTGGCTTAAGCACCTAAAACTTCGAAAAGTGTATTGGTGTCTGTAATGTAGGTCTAATACCTACAATATTGAAGGAGTAGGCATATGCCCTTTTTTCAACATTTTAGCCTGCTCCAATAAAATTATTGAGATGCTGCTGTAGTGAATATCATTGTAACGTGAGTACACTGGTAGGACTTGAATAAGAAATTGTGGACATTGGGCCCATCATTTCGTGTCGTAATCGTATCTGTAACGTTCACAACAGAGATTGAATCACTAATAGTGATTAGTATTGTTTGTTTTACGACCCCATCAACAGCTAGTTTATTTGGGGAATGATCAGGCAGATGATAGAGGAACGATGTTTACAAAAAAACATATCCATGGCCAACTTGACTTCTCTATTCAACAGTGCCGTAGTCTAGTACTAGAACAAACATGTTGAAGCTGCCAAGTCTAGCAGCCACGAGTGTCAACTATAGGCAGCTTTGCTACTCGTGGCAGCTCGACTACAAATATTACAATACATAAGTCATGCAGACCCTACTATCAGCCACGTTCAGGTAGGCCTCCCAGGAAGATAGTTAGGCTTATGGTATTCTTCTATTTAAAATACTGTCTTACCAGAATCCGAGTGTTTCTCATCCTTGTTGCCAACAATTTCTTTTAAAGCTGCAACAACTTCAGGAGTAGCCAATTTAGCATCAAATCCCATGAACGCTTCTTTCAGGGCTTCCACAAAATCACCCTTCTTGTAGGTTTCACAGTCTTTAAGAAACTGTGGCAAGTTTGCTGCGGAGTAGACCGCAACTTCGTGCCCACCGTGACCGTCATATACAGCGAAGAAAGATGTTTCTTTCTCAAAATCCAAGAGACAATTATGTGCATCCTTAAAGAAAAATATACAAAATTACTTGTAACGGTAATTAGATATTAGATATAGGCCTCCGCCTACTTCCTCATTGAAGCGAAACCTTCATCTCTCGCTTTTGAAAAAACCTTGATAGAATATATAGGCCTAAATTCAGCATTGGTTAAATGGGAAGATAGTGGGATGAAACGTGGTGATGATGATTTTGCCATTCTCTCTCTCTTTACTGAGTGGACGATACATGATCATTGTTTCCTCAACGACCCCATCTACAGCTACGCTATTTGGAGAGCTCTAAGGATGATTGATGTTTATAAAAATCCTTGCCTTATGCCATCCAACAGACAAACAGACAAAACCAAAAGAATGCAAACACGTTACAATCCAATTCCGCACACTAACCACTCGTCCACATCCACAAAACATCATATTTTCTTATTTATAAGAAGTGCATATTCTAGGCCTGATGCATGCACAAACGTTCAGCAGGTTTTATTAATGCCGGTACCATTCCTTCCTCTATGCTGGTACCTTCTCTCCTATGTCCGTTTGTCTACAAGACTGACAAGGACCTACGTTAATCTTATATTTGGTCAAATTGAAACTTCAGATGTCAAAAAACAGATCTGGCAAAACCTGTGTAGCTAAAATCATTAGTAGGTAATATTGTCAAAATTTGCATCACAACTAATTTTATTTGTAGTGTTACTCATTATTTTTTGGGATACCGGTGGCAGTATATGTAGGCCTAAAGGTTTTTGGCCAAGGATTATGGGTTATTTTTTTTATAGGAACCCATTGAAAGTGTTTGATGCACTTTCACCAAAAATTTCAGATCTTTAGATCCATCACGTTTAAGGGAGTTTCAACTATTAAACACTATGATAACAATTCTCAACTAGCTGTGGATTCATTCAACAGATCCTATCAAAATCTACTTAGGAAACACCATTTTCAGGGGAGGGGGGGGGGGATGAAAATTGGTAGTACTGCGCTAGCCTATGGGGCCTAGGCTTATGAAAAAGCCAATAAAATTAGGCTGCTTCAGGACTAGGCCTAGAATGCAAAAGGCCTAGGCCAACAGGTACTAGGATTGCGCCTGGCCTAGGTCTATCAAGCTGGTAGGCCTAGACATTGATATTGTAACTATAAGGATCTGATATGCCATGTTAGATCTAACTATAGGTTGAGTTAAGGGCAACTGTGGACAGTTTGTTCAGAACATCCAAAAAAAGGTTCGTTTTTCTTAGTGGACCAGCAACGTAGCCATGCGCTTCCAAGCGGAGCGCGTATTTCATAGGTCTAGTGCTATGACTAGGGCTAGACCTACGCTCTAGTCATTCTAAACCGTGAGCGGTGCTCAATGACGGCATTGAGTTTGTAGTTGGCGGTGAGCAACACATTGCTGTACCAATAGTTTAGGTCTGGGCCTAGGCCTAGGCCTACCGGTATTCCCAAATCCTTGTTAAAAGCCTAGGCCTAGGCTTCTAGCCTAGATTAAACGGGATTTCTAGGGCCTTGGCCCAAGTCTAGCCCAAGACTTGCTGCAAATACACGCAGTGCCTGGGCTAAGCCTAGGGCCTTCCAATAACCATGGCTCTAGGCCTAGGGCTGAGGCTTACCGCCTTGCCTTACCTCTTGGGTTACTCTCCAGCCCTGCATAGAACTTGCTCCGTAATCGAGTCGTCCATTTGTGCCGTGAGCTGACTCTTTATCTACTACAGGTTCAGACAAATATGCTCCCATTATACAGCGAAATAATTACACAACTTAGAAAACACGTACATAAAAATTAATGGGGGGAAGCTTCGCAGTTCGGATGATCGGCGTGCCAAAGCAGAATGGCCAACTATCGCGCCATAAAATATCGTCGCTGGTAAATTGCGAGATATCGAGCGCGTTTCCAACTTCATTATGCAGGCGCCATTTTTTATCTTGCATATTCGACATATTTTATTCTAGGCTCTGAAAGTATCAAGGCCTGTATGGCCCACGCGTTTTTCTAGAATTATTAAGTCATTACGAAGAAAACGCAGTTTGTACAGATTAGCAGTTAACGTGGAAAGGCGTATTTTAATCTCTTCGTAGTCATATAACCTTTTTTATACGTGTGATGGCTTTAAATCCAGCATATGAAGCCATTGGGAAAGGCTTTGTTCAACAATATTATGCTATTTTTGATGATCCTACTCAACGGCCAAATTTAATAAATATGTACAACGTAAGTTGCCTAGACGCAATATATTGCATGTAGTTGTTATTGCCTCAACCCAATCATTACCTGCTAGCCTACAAAATAAGGCAACTAATTTAATGCTTTGTGATTGCAGACAGAAAGTTCGTTCATGACTTTCGAAGGATTACAAATACAAGGAGCAGTTAAAATCATGGAAAAGCTCACTGTAAGTCATAATTATTATTCCTTAAAACCCTGGAGCATTTGATTCTATAGTAAAAATAACAACCAGGCCTAGGCCTATATGATTGCAGTTGGTCAGCTCTTGACGGAAATCATTTTATTGGTTCGAGACCACGCCCCACCCTAGGCCTTGGGTCCATCTACTCTCAAGTCTTCCGCATCTTGAATATCCCAAGTAGGCCGTCATAGGTACTAGAATGATTATGAGCATAGTAGGATAGTGAAATTATGAGAGGCATATGCTAACTAGGCCTAGTTCTAGTGATGTTAGTATGATAGGCCTATCCCAACTGTTTGTAGGTTAAGCCTGAATAATCGAGAAACCATAGAACCTAACGTAAAACTTATTCAGCTATAGGGCCTAATGGGTGAATCTGCAGATTAGTTGTGTGCAGAACACACATAATTGAGGGGATTTTCGGGGGAAAATAAGCCTACCGGAATGTTGGAGATTCCGATTCATGACACATTTCAAAAATTGTTGAGTTAGACAGTCATTTTAATGTAGTTCAATGATTTTACTCCTCTTAAGTTCAAGGACAGCCAAAATTCTGTAACAAATCTACCATTTTGGACAGGGGAGTTGCCGCACTTATCATCTCTGCTAGACTTGCTGCTCGATAGTAATTCTCTCACCCCAACCACACATGGCAACACCACCAACAAATGTCAAAATCAACTGCACTTCTGCACAACAATGGCTGCCTGAACGAGCAAACAATTTTAACGGTGTTTTCAATTGACAAAACGAGTACTAGTAAAACAGTACCGGTAATGGAACCTATCTAGGCCTACTTCGAGAATTCCTGATAGGGGGAGTAGAGCACAATTAGGAAATACCAACCCCAAAAATGGCAGACCCCACTCGACGGTGTTCCCTAAACTGCATAATTACCTTATAATGCTAAATTCGTAGAGTATTGCAACCAATTGCACTAGGCCTATATAATGACAATTTTACCTGGATGCTATTCACAAAAAATGTAGAATGAGATGAAATGAAGTAGGCCTACCACTATGCGTGATTACGATCATCACAGAGCTGGGAATTGGTTTAGCGAAACCAACTCAGTCTGATCGAATTCCAACATTTTACATTTATCACAATATCGTTACCTGGAATCATTTTGGTTAAAACAATCTGCAGGGCTAAGACTAAATTGAAAAATGTACATACAGTTTACGTTTTAGTTATGGGTAACTTGCGTTGTCGAACTGTTGTCATCACATGAAGCGAGCGTGTTAACCCCTGCGCTGCATGTGCCGGTTGGATGAATGTTCCTCTGTCGTAGTTGGGAAGTCTCGAAGTCTTTTCTAGCTGATCAGTACCAGCTGGTAACATCACTTTTTTCTGTTTTTTTCCAGAGTTTAAGTTTTCAGAAAATCAACCGAATAATTACGGCAGTTGATTCTCAGCCAATGTTTGACGGAGGTGTGATAATAAATGTCCTTGGGAGGTTGCAGGTACGTAACCCTGATTTTTAATTGCTTGTAGTCAGGCTAACATTAGTTTTTTGTTTTTTGACTTCATGAGATGCAAAATTTTCAAAATATTGTCTATGGATATAATAATTTAAATTTGTATTACATGTATAAAGTAACATGGAAGTGATGATTTGTTTCAAGTCCACTGACGATATTTATTCCCCAAATTTTAGAGAAAACTAGAATTCAGCATCTCTTTTCCAGAAATTTTTATTTATTTGTCCTCCAGGACCCGGCCCTTTTTTTCGAGTCGTGACATAGACGTTACTCGTTTATGTTTCTGCTTAAAATCTGTACTGCCGACGTCATGACTCATGGTCTCTCGAGTACAAAAACATTATTTATAATTTCTGAAATTAAGATGATGATTTCTAGTTTTCTCTCAAATTAGTGAAATAAATATCGTCATTATTAATTTAAATCTAGTTTCAGGGTTGTGATGCCCTTCAATAGAAAAGTATCGGTAATAATTGTAAATTATTTAACAGCAGCGTGTGTAAACTTTTTCTCAGACGGATGAGGATCCACCCCATGCTTATAACCAGACATTTGTGCTGAAACCAATAGGGACCAGTTTTTACGTTCAACACGATATCTTCCGACTCGCAATACATGACAGCCTGTAACAGCGTTGTCAGGCAAGATTTCTATCTTATCTTGCTTGTATTTTCTTTCTAACAAGTTTGCCTATATTATTTAACATTTATTAGGGGTGGAAATAGAGGATGATTTTATTATCGATAATCTTTATCAAATTCTCGTCTTATCAAAGTTTACGTTTTTTATTTTATCCGTGTGTGTTTGTGAACTCTTGCCAAGAATTGGTACCCTGGAATCAATGGTAATACAGTATTACGACAATTATTGTTCGAAAAGGTGTAGTGGTCGCCTTTATTTTCTTCAACGCACGAGATACAAAATCAGTATGTGAAAGCTGAAACGGCTATTTACATAACTTCTGTGCTTTTTTTTTCAAAGATTGTCTTGTAACTGTGTATACAATTTTACGATTAGTTTTCTATAAAGGTTATATCGATAATGAACTTGTTGACTAGGCCTATGATGAATTATCGTTGAAAATTTCAGCGTCTATTATTAATCAATATTATTGATAATCTTACCCATAGGCCTACCTAATATCAATTGGTTTGTGGTTTTTTGTTTTTCAATAATAAATTATGCCATAATGCTTGAAACAGCTGTCCCTAATCAACTAACCACGTCTGCTTGCAGTGTGCAGTTTTGTTTTTCACTAGTACAGTTCTTTGAACCTACCTATTAACCAGGGATGAACATCCGTGCAGGAAAATTTGACAACAAATAGTTGTATTAGTAGGGTGGGACAAAATGGAGAATAGAAGAGGGGAAACAATAGATCCGGGAACGATGCGCCGAGGTATACGTTTTGAACGGTAAAAGACATCAAAATTCTAATACGGAGGAAACATATATATTTTAAGTACCTCTAAGATGGTTTTGAGAACTATCTACATCGCATAATTTTCACGGGTACAGTATACAGCTGGAAAAAAATTTAGCTGTGTACCTTCGAAAACGTAGGAATGCAAGGTTAGTGTTACATATTATCGGAAAGTAGGACTTGATTTAAAGAATTCAATTCATGATGGACGATAGGCACAAAAAATAGACTGGATATGAGTGCTGGGAGGTAGGTTTCACAAGAATCATCAAACTCAAGTTTCCCACCACCTTTTCCATAATCTCTCGAGGAATACTAGGTTAATAATTTTCGTGTCATCGTTTTGAAGGTAGTAAAAATGTATAGGTACGTTTCTCCACCATTAGAATTTTGATATCTCGTACTGTTCAAAAGTCATCACCAAAAAATGATATTTTGACCTCATCCACTCTTAATAAATGGCCTCTGTGTGTTATAACAATTATTATAATAATTGTAGCCAACCTCTGAAGAAGTACATACCATCAATCTGTTGGTATTGTATTTTAATATTCATTTTTTTTTTATTATTTTGCTAGGCTGATGAAGATCCACCACATGCCTATTCACAAGTATTTGTCCTGAAACCATTGGGCAACTCGTTCTTCTGCCAACACGACGTATTCCGTCTGGGAATCCACGACTCTGCCTGATCTAGTCGTGCCTGAACACCTCATCCGACGTCCGACTCCGATGTGTAAAGTCTGAAAAGCTTTCATGGCGACACGCGTTATTCGTGTCCCATCCCTCAAATCTATTGCATACGTTATACTAGTTCATCTCGCAGTCAGAAGGTTTGCTTTAGCTACTATGTCTAGCTTGGCACATTGTCAATATTACAAGCAAGCACCTTTCTTTCCAACATTCGGTTGTTTTTACTAAAAAGGGACAAATTAACTGTTAACATATACCTAAGTATGAATGATAATAAAATAAACTTTTTTTAAATAATTTGAGATGTATTCATTTGTAGTTTGTGTGCCTACAATAGCATTAACCACGATTACCTACTTTGTGACGTCATATAACAGAGCTATACTAATTGTTCTAACTTATCATGAAAATGATTATGGCACGTTATTCATAATCAAGAAGATCATTTTTGGACATTTTTTGTCCGAAATGTGTCTAAAGATACATTTGTAGTTGATGATATAACAAATTAGGTACAGACCTTGATTTTCCTACAAGTTCGACTCCCCTGTTGTAAGAAATAAGGTTACACGTATATTTTGGCACATAGGCATTACATTTCAATGATATTTTGGAAAAAGAAAAAAATATATAAGTGGAAATATGAAGAACACTGAAATTAAAGTGCTAAAGTTTCAATATAATTTTAATTATTCTTAAAGGAAGTACATTTCTAGCTGTGCCTGTAGAAGTAGCAACTAGGTCCATAATTGTCCTACTTGTGGACGGGGTGGTTCCTGATGACATTTTTACGTGATGTCTCCAGTATACCGTATTTTAAGCGAGGTTAAGCGATCTCCGCAATTCTGATTATGAATTTGATGGTCGATAATAATTGAAACGATTTCGTTGATGGTCTTGTGACAGTAAACGGAGATTGCTAAAAAACAGACGACCATTTTGACAGTTATTGCCATTTAAATGGGAGGAAGTGCTAGACGAGAGATGGTGGGAAGATAGAAAAAGGTGGAGGGAACTCGTACAAGAAGAAAAGACGAAGGAGAGGATAGTAGTACTAGTGAAGAGGAGGAAGAAGAAGTCGGAACTGGCAGGAACCGACTGATAAGAAGACTGCCCTAGAAGAAGTGGTGGGAACACCCCCTGGCCCAATCTAATTGGTTATCTGGGTTTTGAGAAATATATATTGCCATTTAATCGTGAAGATTTGTGTTGAAGAAACGGCCAACGTTACTGCTTGGAAGTATAACGGACAAACAGCTGGAATATCATCTTGCTCACGGATATCAGGATTGTGGCTGTTACTGCAATCAGGACGACTGCTTTTATGATTTGAAATTCATTGAACCGTTCCATGTTTCTATCCTCTTCCTGCTGAGATATGTTTGTCGTTCTATTCCATTCGTTCAGCAAAATATAAGATATTGAAGTTTTATTTAATTCCGTGTCGGAATCGGTATTGTAACTTTCGTCTGTCGAATCCACAGTTATGGTTTCTGATATCGTTGACATATTGATGAATGTTGATTTGGCAGAAATATTTTCAGCAAAATTTGATGAGTGTAAATTAGACTCCTCTTGGGGAAATGCCACTGGCGACCATCTACCTGTGAATCTAGAAATAACATTATTGATAATGTATAGAAGTTTCCGGCCGACAGCCGCAAACACTCGATCGTAAATGGCAAGATGTAAGAAGTATTAACGTGTGTTGCTAACAGTGCCATTTCGAACCCCTGACCGTGAATCGCAATTTCACGCCAAGTTGAAATCATCTAAAATGTTTGTTAAAAACTGATCCTGGCCCTATAGCCTATCATATTTTTTTATTAATTATTTATTTACATTCATATTGGTATATTTTTTAACATTTTTAGATTTTAATCATTGAAATGGAGTGGTAGGATCGCCTTTGTGGTGCCCCGTCCAAACGATCCTACCTTTCATCCATAGCCTTAGGCCCATGTTATTTTTTTAAAAAAGAAAAAAACATTTAATATAACTGTAAATACTTTGCCTACTCGAGCAAAGGAAATATTTATTTTAAAGTCCCTATTTTGTTTTCCATAATATGGCAGTATTTGATTGAAAAATGAAACCAAAAAAAATGGGGAAATTTGTAGAATTGGGAGCAGCAGCTTCATATTCAGGTCTTTTTATAATCAGACACATACAGAAGTGAAGCAAAACATTTAAAATTGTCTACAGGAAATTTTCTTTGACTTGATATAAGAGCTTTCTCCACAAAAGTTGAAAATCGTATTTATTTTTGGTCTATTTTGTTGACCTATTTTGCACCAGATACCGATACCGAGATATTGCGTGTCAAATTTGGGGGAGCCAAGTTAATGCTGTATTGAGATTCATATGTGTATAGTGTACACCTTTTTCTTGCCCATTTTGTTGACTCATTTTTACATTTTTGCAACTGTTATCGACTTTTGCACCAGCATCGTTACCGAGATATTAAGTGTCACTTTGAGGTGACAAAGAAACAGGTCGGCGCCCATCTAGCTTTCCTTCCTACATTCTCAAACTTTTGATAATACCAATCGTTTGTGCTGGTTTTTGTAGTTGGAAATTTCGTTTGAATATCCGACATACAAATATAAAAAATTATACACTGACTATAAGGTTGAATTAGACCATTAAACATTATGGCATCACAAAAAAGACTAGAACTTTGCCGCTTGAAGAAAATTAATGCGCAGTAATTTGCTATTTCTATAGGGCGGCTCTCCATTGAGCGATGACCGCTTCGATCGACCGTCTCCGCTATCTACTGCAATTAGCGCTTGGATGGTTCGAGCCACCAAGTCTGCTGACATGTAATGTACTCAGTGATGGTGACGAATGATCTCTAGTAAATATTGAACGAATTTGTAAATCATGAATCTTACCATTTATAATCTAAATCTCAAGTTGCAGCATTCACTGTTCTAGATACGCACGCAATTGTGAACAAACGTATCGTATTGTGGAAAACATCGGGAAACTCTGGGACTAAACAAACTTATTTTTGGATGAAAAGCATCAACTTTACTGTATAACAATAATATTCTTGGTAAGCACTCTTATTGGATTATGACTGTATAAGAATCGGGGCGAGTCGGAATTGAGCCTTTTTCGAGAAAAGCAACATCCAAAAAAAAGTGAGATTAAGTCCGGGCGTAGGGCCTACATTGTTGGTAAACAAAATCTCTTCTATAACGCTTCAGATTTTGGTTCAGATCCTGGTTATATTATTACCTCTTTCCAAAGTTGCCGGCGACGTTTGATCAGCTTGAGTGATTCTCCTTGTAAGTACAGCAGAGTGCGATGCTCGAAGTGTAAGTGCAAGGAACGTTGACAACTGATCTCCAGCTTTCTTCCTCTTCTAATAACCTCAACTAAAATAGTCCGCGCTTGCGTTCGGGGAATATTTATCTTTCAATAACCTGTTAATTTATTACTGCTCGTAAGTTTATATTGTTCTGGAACTATTAGAAAACACAACATGACACAAATAGATTAATGTAGTTCGAGGCGCGTGGGAATTCGGAGGGGAGAAAGGGGATAAATGACCACCTCACTAATTTCCCTGACCCCCCCTAGGCACTAGCCCCCTTCCCCCACTGTGTCTGCTAACAGCATAAGAGTTCAGGGTCGAAACTCGGCCGGGATGAAACACTATCATCGCAACAATAGGAAAGTGAAATTTGTACTTTTAACATTTTATATTTGGATATATTTTTATATTTTTTAAATAAATACATTATATAAGTATAAAATACAATCACGTAATTCCTACTCCTATATATTATTCAAAGATAAGAAATTAAGTGGGACGACTTACGCACAGCCTATCATTTTCAGTGTCAATATACTGATAAAACACCCGTAAATATACTGGTGACTTTCCGGATGAACATATTGTATTGAAACTTGAACTGCTTCACACCGAGCAGAGAAGTATTTCTAAAATAATGTCGCTCCATAATGAGCACTCAGTGTTACATTTTTATTTGTACATTATGGTACGCTGTGATGTGAAAATCGATAGCAAAAATATCGGGTGTCTTTCTTACATGCAAATGATCTTTCCACCTTTTTTATTATAAAATTTGACTGTGAAATCACTCTGGCGGGAACTTTTTGCCCTACAGAGACTGGGGACGCCTTAGTGATTAATCTTTCCACATCTGTCTGTCACAACACTAATAACCGGCACATGCAGCGCAGTGGTTAACGCGTTCGCTTCAGCCTTCATGTGATCCGGGAGACGAGGGGAATTCCGAAACCAGTTCGATCCCCGCCGCCGACCATCTTTACAGAGGTTTTTCATGGTTTCCCTCTGTAGTCTAGGCTAATGCCGGGATAGTTCCTACAATAAGTCGGCCATGACCGCTTCCTTCCCGTCACCCAAGAACCTACATCACATCATCTCATTAATCATCCATCCGACGCCATTAGATCTCAGTTATCATAACAGTGCGTCGTTAAACCCAATAAAAAAACACTTCTGTGGTCTTAAGATGAACCGAGCTCATTACATTAGGCAGATGGGTATGTACTGGGAGCATACTGCCAGACTGCCAGCTACTTATCTTACCTGGAGTTTCTCTCTGCACTAGACGTTCATTGTTCATTCTGTGCGTTTTTTTTTTTTTGTTTGTTTGTAAACACTGCACAGGTCGCAGGGTTTGACCGATCGACATGAAACTTTTTTTTTATATGCAAACTTATCCAACTTAGAACTGTATAGTTTTGAGGTCTAATCGGTTGGACCATTTTGAGAAACATCATTTAGAAGTTTCTAAAAACCCCATAAGATTTGGCTGAGCGGAAAAAATTGAAAAATTAAATCTCTTCAATATGATTAAATTTCCCACAAATGTGAGCACAAGAATAATATACATGAATAAAAATTTGGTTTGATATTCGGACCAGCCGTTTTGGAGAAAATAATATAATAAATGTATTTTATTCATCGGAAAGATAGAAATATTTGTTGAAAAATGTTGCATTGTCGAAGTCACGGCTTTCTAGATTCTTTGACATCGGATGAAGTTCATTTCAAATGATCAAGGTTTGTAGAGTTTTCGATTATACTTTATATAGACATCTCGCTCATCGTACAATGCACATCCTGCGTTTGCCTAGTAGTTTATCATTGCATTGACTAATATGATTATAAGGAATAAATTAATTGAATATGAAATATTAAATGAAATCGATTACTTGTCTTGGCACTCTCGACTGTTTGGATGTGTATTAAAATATTGACTGTGCGAGTGCCCTACACATAATCTAGATTAATATTATAATAGAGTCGATAAAGCAGTTTCAAACTTGATCGAGTAACTGACCACGGTCTACTCTAGACCGTGAACCACACATTAGGAAGATTTCGGTCAACACAATGTTTAATATAGTATTTGTTATGAAGATTCTGAGATGTGTACTAAAGTTATTTTGATTCTGAGTCGATAATTATATCATTAGCAATTTTAGTGACCGATATTTTTACATACGTGTATATAAAGATGAATCTTGACAGTATAAATCTATGATTTGACTATGTTTAGGAACCGGAAAAGATTGTCAGCCATATTGAAATCAGCAGAAGACTCTCGAGTAGGCCCTCGCTCCAAACCTGTGGTTGATGGTGAGAAAATTTAATATTCGCACATAATTATGACGTTTAAAATATTATGACGTGATATTCCAAGGCTAGATGTAATTTTAGTTATGCAAAGAGTAACTTCGGCTTTCGAAGTTTGCATGAAATAGGTATAAATTCTAATAAAAGTCGAAAGTTGCTAGTTCGACCATGTGGTTGCACATGGTCAATGGTCCATTAATGCCTTGGCCTAGCATTGATTTACAATCTCGATGCCGGATAAAATCATAGACAGTTTGGCGGATACAGCTTAGGATGTCCTTTTAACTTACAAAGTAGGCATTACATTTGAATAATAATTATCTTACAGTAGGCCTATCTACTTGAGTAATCGGAGTGTCTATACTGGCCAAATAGTAGGCCTAGAATATTATTCGACAGGCCAGCACCGGTGCTTTACTAGGTAGTATTGTGGGAAAAGTAACAATATGCTCGGCATGAATCGCATTGGCTGGCATGGCTGATTCTCGTATCAAGGGTCCATAGGTCGATTCCCGCTTGTGAAACTTTTTTCAACTTAATAAATTGGTGTGACGAGTGCTATGGGTTAGGTTATTTTTGTTTTCTACATTCACTGGGAACAAAATTTTCTAAATAGTAGGCACTTCATAGTTAGGACATTTTCGGTCAGCATACATCACTCACTTACAGGCAGATTGCTACCATATGCTATCCATGTAGGGATCAGTGGTCTACATCCACATGTAGTATCTAAAACATAAGAAGTACATCCACCTTGAAGTTTGTATATCTTGTTTGCAGACTGATGGTGACCAGCGATTTGACATGATGAAGAAGACCAGTTCCCAAACAAACGTCTAGCCACTGAACCACCAGTTTCTAGCTTCGATTGTTGGCGGCTTCCTTAGACTGCCAGAGACATCGGGAACATTAACAGGTAGGCCCCGCTAGCATTAAACTGTAAAATGATGGCTATATTTTTTGGAAGTGTCTACTGCCACACTCCCCTACAACTAGCGCTGTACGCGGCAACTTGATGAACTTATGCACACTATGTGGTAGAAGTGCATAGAAAACCTCAGAGCTACTGCCACACTGCCCCTACACCTAGCGCTATGCGCGGGAACTTCATGAACTTATGCACACTATGTGTGGTAGAAGTGCATGAGAATTCACAGGGCTACTGCCACACTCCCTGTTCAAGGTCGTTCCCACGGCCAGGAATTGACAGTTTCCTAGGCCTAGGTCTACGCCGTCGTGGGAAAGTCATGAAATTCACCCAATTATCACTGAAATTGATACAAATATATTTTTCCATAAAGTGTCAGGTCATTTTACGTTTAAATAGTCGATTATGTGAGCTTTAATAGATCGTTTAATATCTTTTTAAGGACATATATATTGGTCGGACGTCTATGCTTGGATCAGTCTAGGCCTACACCGAGACACAGTAGATTCATTAGTGTAACATTATTGTACACTCAAATTCAATCATTTGACATAAATTGCAAGGATTATTAGTTATTTCACACCTTAAACTGCAAGTCAGTTATCAATTTAGCATATTTAAGGGTTTAAAATGCAATTTTGTAAAAAAGGGGAGGTGGCAGACACGTTGTGATTGGTCTAGGCCTAATCGACTACCTGCGTTTTTAATCAGGTTTCAAGGACCGTAATTACCTTAAATTGGTATGATATCAAGACGTTATACAATTAATGTTATTTAAAAGCATTTAAAATTATTGTTGGGTCCATTAAAACTCTATTCATCGTGTTTTGAGAAGAGATAAATTGGCACACGGAGTGTGGTAGCAGTGTTCAGCTTTTCTATTGGCTGATAAATTGAATGAAGCCACGCCCACACAGTGCATTTGCGTAATCTTGGGGGGGGGGGGTGTGGTACCAGTTCTCACTTTCTCCGTGCACTGCTTCCACACATGGTGTACACACGTTTGATCTTGAGGGGGGTGTGGCACCAGCTCTGAGGTTTTGTATACACGCCTACCACACATGGTGTGCACAAGTTCACCTAAATCCCACCAGGTAGCACTACCAGGGGGGGTGTGGCAGTAGACTCAGCCATTTTTTTTTCACTGTGAGACTGAGCATTGCCAATTGGTGTTTGATTTTCGATTTTTCGGTGTTCTCTAAAAGATCTTGTAGGTATAGGCCTATATCTTTCAGAAAAAGTTGTGGGATGTAGAGAATTATTGATTTTTATTGTTTTCAAACTCACTTGAATCTGATGGGGTTTTGCATGTTGTTTGGGAGAGAGGGGAGTGATTTTATTGGAATTAGGTTAGTGGGGGAGGTCGTTGTTGGGGAGGGGGGGGGGGTGCTGGAGGGGGTTATATGTCGGTTAGGTTAGTGGCGGAGTTGAAAATGAAAATAGGCATGCTCAGTGTCTCAGTAATTTTACCGGCATATCGAACCTGGTTCGACCCCTGCCACCATTCATCTCTACAGTGGTTTTTTGTGGTTCTCATCTGTTTTTTTTTAGGCTAATGCCGGGATGGTTCCTAAAATCTAGGCCACAACGGCTTCCTTCCCATTACCTAAAAAAATTTCATCCCATCATCTCATTGATCGTTCATCTGACGCCAATAGATCTTCTTGGGTTATTGTTATCATTACTGTGCGTTGTTGAACCAAAAATAAAATAATTATGTAGGTGTATTAGGCCTATTATGAACTTGAAACGTGACCTTCAACCTCAGGGGGTGCATTCATATACAAGATGAACCCAGAGTTCAAGGTGGCTGTGTAGGCCTACCATGCCGTTGGTATAGGATATCCCATTTCCTTTTTTTTTGTAATATCTTCACTAAAATCAGATTTAATCGTACAGGAATGCGCCCCCATGAGTTACATGTTATAAATATTCATTCTTATTTTGTACATTCTGTTACATTTTATTATTTTCAGTGTGACCAGTGGTTCGACTCGATGGAAAGAGAAGCCCAGTCCCTAGCCACTGAACTACCAGTTTTACGCTCCGAGTGTTGGCAGCTTCCTTACTTAGACTGTCGGAGAAATCCGGAACATTAACAGGTAGGCACTGGTCAAAAATGAAATTTCAACTCAGTTTCGTTGCATTTTTCTCCGATTATTAATGTAGTTTGTGAAGACTTTTTATTGGCCGAGTAGTTGGAGATTTTTTTTTCTTTTGGTTCATGTTATAAATGTTTAGTAGGCCTAAAAAGATTGTATTTTTTGAAAAGATCAATCAGTCCATCTTGCCAGTACTGGAAAATTACTAATCGACTGACATATACTTCTTTATATATTGACTCTTTCTAAAGAGAATGTAGGCCCAATGGAAAACTAGATATTACACACCTTGCTTATCACATTTCTGATTCATCTTTACTCATTCATTCATATTTCATTCTTATAGCTTGTAATGTTCCGCAGGTTTTTATTAAACACACAAATTATAATTGATGAGATAAATATATATAAAATAGAAAAAATTATGTGACAGTTACATTAACATTCTACATAACAGACAAAGAATACATATTATTTATTGCGATTGTTTTCACAATTGGACCGTAGTTTGGTGATCGCTGCTCTAGATTAACAACTATTAGATTATCAACAAAAATTCCACATTCTTCAGTCTGAGGCAGGAAGCTTATTTTTGATAGGTATTCTGGGAAATAGATACCGTTGATAATTCTTTTTAACTTTACCTTTTCTTTATTCAGTTGATTACATATTTGAATGTACTGTTCACAAAAAAAACAAGCCTCAATATCTTCAAAAACGTGCTAATTTTCACGAAAAAGCCAAGTGTAGCCAAGCTAAATGCTTTAAAAAAGACATTTGTAGTGAAATAGAATATGTTGGATGAATCAAAATACCATGGAACATGAAGAGACATATATTCTTGTTAAATATCTAGATTTGATAGTCGATTTCATTAATGCTAAATTCCTACATCTAGATATATTTCACTAGGCCTACTGTATTACATTCCACATATTCCATGTTCATCCCCAGTGTTGAACTTTATACGGGTATTAGTATTACATCTGTCACTTCTTTCATTATTACCTGCTCGTTCATACACCCATATAACCTAGCTGTTGGTAGGGTCGTGGAGCAGCATGAAACATCGCAAAGGGATAGATGCGTTTTAGAAAATTTTGATTGAGCTAATATGTATTTGGGCCTGTAGAGCAGCAAGTAGGCCTAGGTGTGAAATATACTTATCAGCAATAATATTCTGAAAACATATAGGCCTACCTATGTGTCGTGTAGATCTCTATTTGGCATGTGAACTCTGACAAATCATTCGTAAATTAATCCTGAGAATGTAGGCCTAGACCTACAAGAACAAAAATCTTTCTAGGCCTACAATTGGGTCGTTATTTAATCTTATACCAACATACTTACTAGCAATTCCCCAGTGTTTAGTGTATATATTGTGTGATGTAGTAATGAACCAAAAATGCACCACATTTGAGCGGGAAATATCAATATATGTGAAAAATCAGGTAGGGCCTATATTACGCGCATTCGATACATGACCGTTTGATATGCCATAATGAAAGTTTGTATGTGTGGAGACAGCATGTGCAGCGTATTTTTTTTTGTGGGGGGAGGATTTTTTTTGGGTGTGGCGTGGGCTTGAAATTTTGTCCTTATGTTTTTGCATGATACTCTCGTAGGAATGGATTTGAAGCAACATTTTTTGAATGCCCATTGTAATCTCAGCATTTAGAAAAAAAATCAGGCTTCTATGTCATACGGTACTGAAGTAAAAAATTTGGTACCCCGCGGGGTGTAGCCAAATTGGGTTTTTTGGGTGGGCCGTAACTCAAAAACTAAGAAAGTTAGAAACACACAATTGTTCTACATGCAAGAGTACATAGATTTAAAACGTTTCATCAAGATCGGAGATGGTCAGGTCAATTTTGCTACTCGGCTGAGTTGATTTGATATCGAATGACCCACTCAACTCTGAAAAAAGTTTCGACCGTCTTTGTTTTGTGAGAAATGCATTGGAATCATTCCCGAGTCAGATTTGATTACCGGTAATATGACTAACAGATTTCCTTTCCACTTGTTGCAGGTTTACAAGCTGATGACATGCCCAGGCGTCTGCGAGTTATCCAGCATCACTCGCATCGATTCGACTCAGTCCGTTGCAGCAATCACAGCTGCAGCTTCCGATGCAGTTGGCTTGCTGAGATATTTCTTCACTTTGCTAAGTGCATTGAATAGAAATAATAATGAAGAATAATAATGAAGAAAGAACAAGAATAATGAATAGAAAACAAGTGATAATTGTGTGATAGAATGATTTATTGATACAAGTTGTACAGAAAGTGATAATAAACTGATGATTAGATACATTGTAATTATGATGTTGTTGATGTTGTTGTACTCCTGGTATATCCTGATCATGATCACCACATACTACCGATACTCCGCCTGCACCCGCAGGGGGGGGGGGCGAAGGAAGGAGGGAGGGGATTTGGGGAGGGCGATGTACCCTAGCATGCGAGAGAGGCAAGGTAGATTCCGAAGAATCTACACAAGTCCTTCTCACATGCTCGAGTACAAGGTCTTCACCAAAGCCCGTCCACAATCTTAGATGGTGGTAAGACGCGTGACAGTGTAGCCTTGAATGAAAGACAGACTCCCACGAGTCTGTCTCGCACGCAAGAGTAAACGTCTCGTCAAACAACGATCCAGATTCCTTCCTTCGCCCCCCAGGGATAGGCACTTTATGCACGGCCTAGGTGCAGGTCCTTTTGGCACGACCCAGGTGCGGTCAGACTTTTAGCCACGGTCCAGGTGAGAACAGGCACCAGTGCTCATGGTTATCAGGTTTCTTTTAGCTCAGGGCAACAAGATCCCTACTCGGAGCAGTAGTTTATTTACTATGACTTTGCTTGGTCACTTGCCTGTTGTTGGACTCTAGGCCGGAAACTCCACCATTCTGAGTTTGATCGAGTTGGATTAAGGCATCAGGGCTGATCAAACCACGCTAGGCTGGCCTACCCGGCTCAGGGATCAGTTTAGGCTGGATCATACCTTTGGGGGTGCGGGCGCAGGGGGGTCAGTTTACCCACTTGCCGGTGCAGCTTACCGAACTAACTTACTCCTACGTACTGCCACGATGCTCCACGGAATCGGTCTTCAAGGTAAGCTGAAGCCTGCAACACATCAAAGAATTAACATTAGAATAAATCTTACTTGAAATATTGTAGGTGTACTATATTAAACTTCATAATGAGTTAAAAAACACAATTCCATTGAAATTATTCAATTACATTCCATTTCAAAGTAATTACAAGGATTCTGAAATTCCATATAGGCCCTACCATGGCAAAAGTACCAAGTTTATTTTCACTCTAAAATCTTTAAATTCAATTCAATTTTGGAACTGAGACCAGATTTGTGTTCTAATGTGATCACATTACACACACATAACAATAGAACTGAGAAATTCAACCACAAATTTCAGGCGACAAAAAAATTTGACCAAAATGTACAGGGTTAACTAAGGTACTTTTTGACCTTTCGCAATTAATTTCTATGAACTGGTGAGAGCTATGATGTTCTAGTATTTTTTTAAGAGTATAACTTGATGGTCCCTAAATCCTCAGCAAATTTGGCTATACTCGCATCAGCCATTTCCAAGAAAAAGGTGTCTGAATTTCCCAAAAACTGCAATTTCCAGCCACTTTTCAGAGTCATAAAAAATCATCATTTTTGATTCGGCTCAAATTTTGTAGGAAGACAAGAGGACATTTCAGAAGAGTTATTCCGTTGAAATTTTGCTAATAATGCTAATGGAAAAGTAATTAGAAGGATTCCAGAATTCTATAATATGGGACTCTACCATGGTGAGTACACTAAGTTGTTTTTCGCTCTAAAATCTTTAAATTAAACTCGATTTAGGAACGGAGACCGGATTTGTGTTCCAATTTTATCACACTACACATACATAACAACAGAACTGAGAAATTCAACCAAAAATTTCAAGCGACAAAAAAATTTGACCAAAATGTACAGGGTTAACTAAGGTACTTTTGGACCTTTCGCAATTAATTTCTATGAACTGGTGAGAGCTATGATGTTCTAGTATTTTTTTAAGAGTATAACTTGATGGTCCCTAAATCCTCAGCAAATTTGGCTATACTCGCATCAGCCATTTCCAAGAAAAAGGTGTCTGAATTTCCCAAAAACTGCAATTTCCAGCCACTTTTCAGAGTCATAAAAAATCATCATTTTTGATTCGGCTAAAATTTTGTAGGAAGACAAGAGGACATTTCAGAAGAGTTATTCCGTTGAAATTTTGCTAATAATGCTAATGGAAAAGTAATTAGAAGGATTCCAGAATTCTATAATATGGGACTCTACCATGGTGAGTACACTAAGTTGTTTTTCGCTCTAAAATCTTTAAATTAAACTCGATTTAGGAACGGAGACCGGATTTGTGTTCCAATTTTATCACACTACACATACATAACAACAGAACTGAGAAATTCAACCAAAAATTTCAAGCGACAAAAAAATTTGACCAAAATGTACAGGGTTAACTAAGGTACTTTTGGACCTTTCGCAATTAATTTCTATGAACTGGTGAGAGCTATGATGTTCTAGTATTTTTTTAAGAGTATAACTTGATGGTCCCTAAATCCTCAGCAAATTTGGCTATACTCGCATCAGCCATTTCCAAGAAAAAGGTGTCTGAATTTCCCAAAAACTGCAATTTCCAGCCACTTTTCAGAGTCATAAAAAATCATCATTTTTGATTCGGCTCAAATTTTGTAGGAAGACAAGAGGACATTTCAGAAGAGTTATTCCGTTGAAATTTTGCTAATAATGCTAATGGAAAAGTAATTAGAAGGATTCCAGAATTCTATAATATGGGACTCTACCATGGTGAGTACACTAAGTTGTTTTTCGCTCTAAAATCTTTAAATTAAACTCGATTTAGGAACGGAGACCGGATTTGTGTTCCAATTTTATCACACTACACATACATAACAACAGAACTGAGAAATTCAACCAAAAATTTCAAGCGACAAAAAAATTTGACCAAAATGTACAGGGTTAACTAAGGTACTTTTGGACCTTTCGCAATTAATTTCTATGAACTGGTGAGAGCTATGATGTTCTAGTATTTTTTTAAGAGTATAACTTGATGGTCCCTAAATCCTCAGCAAATTTGGCTATACTCGCATCAGCCATTTCCAAGAAAAAGGTGTCTGAATTTCCCAAAAACTGCAATTTCCAGCCACTTTTCAGAGTCATAAAAAATCATCATTTTTGATTCGGCTCAAATTTTGTAGGAAGACAATAGGACATTTCAGAAGAGTTATTCCGTTGAAATTTTGCTAATAATGCTAATGGAAAAGTAATTAGAAGGATTCCAGAATTCTATAGTATGGGACTCTACCATGGTGAGTACACTAAGTTGTTTTTCGCTCTAAAATCTTTAAATTAAACTCGATTTAGGAACGGAGACCGGATTTGTGTTCCAATTTTATCACACTACACATACATAACAACAGAACTGAGAAATTCAACCAAAAATTTCAAGCGACAAAAAAATTTGACCAAAATGTACAGGGTTAACTAAGGTACTTTTGGACCTTTCGCAATTAATTTCTATGAACTGGTGAGAGCTATGATGTTCTAGTATTTTTTTAAGAGTATAACTTGATGGTCCCTAAATCCTCAGCAAATTTGGCTATACTCGCATCAGCCATTTCCAAGAAAAAGGTGTCTGAATTTCCCAAAAACTGCAATTTCCAGCCACTTTTCAGAGTCATAAAAAATCATCATTTTTGATTCGGCTCAAATTTTGTAGGAAGACAATAGGACATTTCAGAAGAGTTATTCCGTTGAAATTTTGCTAATAATGCTAATGGAAAAGTAATTAGAAGGATTCCAGAATTCTATAATATGGGACTCTACCATGGTGAGTACACTAAGTTGTTTTTCGCTCTAAAATCTTTAAATTAAACTCGATTTAGGAACGGAGACCGGATTTGTGTTCCAATTTTATCACACTACACATACATAACAACAGAACTGAGAAATTCAACCAAAAATTTCAAGCGACAAAAAAATTTGACCAAAATGTACAGGGTTAAGTAAGCTCGTTTTTGACCTTTCGCAATTAATTTCTATGAACTGGTGGGAGCTATGATGTTCTAGTATTTTTTTATGTTCATAACTTTGGGTTCTTCAAATCATTGGAAAGTTTCGTTAATATTGCTCTGGCAGTTGCCAAGAAAAACGTCGCTGATTTATCAAAAAACTGACATTTTCAGCCAATTTTCGGAACTGACTTTTGAAATAACGACAATTGTTGAGTTATGTTTACATATTCAGCAAGAAGATTCAAATCTAAAGAAGAAAATATCTTTTTGGAAATTTTAAAACCAAATTTGAAATCAGAAATCAAATTTGAATAAAGTGAAAAAGGCAAAAATCACATTTTTTATTTGTCTAAAATTTTGTTTAAAGACAAAAGGGTATTTTGAAAACTCAATTCCATTGAAATTTTACTAATTTTATTCTTTTCAAAGTAATTACAAGGATTCTAAAATTCTATTTGGGGCCTACCATGGCAAATAATACTAAGTTGATTTTTGCTCTAAAATCTTTAAATTTTATGCAATTATGGAACTGAGACCAGATTTGTGTTGCAATTTGACTAGCATACACATACATACCAATAGAACTGAGAAATTCGAACAATAATTTCTAGCGACAAAAAATTCTGAACAAAATGTACAGGGGTAAGTAAGCTCGATTTTGACCAAAGTTCACAATTAATTTCCATGAACTGGTGAGAGCTATGATGTTCTAGTATTTTTTTATGTTCATAACTATGGGATCTTTAAATCATGGGGAAGTTTCGTTAATATTGCTCTAGCGGTTGCCAAGAAAAACGTTGCTGATTTATCAAAAAATGGACATTTCCAGCCAACTTTCAGAACAGTCTTTTTAAATAACGACAATTGTGCCATTCTGTTTGGATATTCAACAAGAAGAGTTCATTCTAAGTGAGAAACTATTTTTTTTGTACATTTTAAAACCAAAATTGATGTCAGAAATCAAATTTGAAAAACATAGACAAGGCCAAAAATCATTATTCTTGATTTGTCTAAAATTTTGTGGAATGACAAAAGGGTATTTTGAAAACTCAATTCCATTGAAATTTTACCAATTTTATTCTTTTCAAAGTAGGCCTAATTACAAGGATTCTAAAATTCTATATGGGGCCTACCATGTAATTCTATTTTGCAACAAAGACCAGATTTGAGTTCTGAATGTACCAGTATTACTCATCATTTCAATATAACCAAAGAACCGAGAAACTTGACAGAAAGCTTTGTGAGATTTGAAAATGTGTTGCCATAGCGATGGTCCGATGAATAGCGGCTGGTTATAAGATGGCCTACCTACCAGTATGTCTGCTCGTGCCTCCTGGACTTCCTCTTCCTCCTCCTCTCTCCCTCTTCCATCCTCGGATTGGTAGTACTGCCAACTGTGAAATAAGATGATGATTAGTATATTATGGCACAGACGTAGATAAACTTCCAAGAAGGTTCACTCTTACGGCTGATGATGACAATTCTGAGGAAACGATTTTTGTCACATTTGTAAAATCAAATATAAGCCAAATATGAAGGCGATAGCCGCCCTGGTGGCTTAGTCACTTATCGCTAGCGGTAGAAACTGAAGTCACCGTTGGGCGTGGGTTCGAGTCCCGCATAAGACATTGGTTTCTGAAAACGTCCTTTCACCCATCATCACTTCATCGTTTCATTAGCACCCGCTCATTTGTACCCCCGTATAACCTAGCTGTCGGTGGGGTCATTAAGCAGCATTAAAATAAAAATAAAAAATGAAAGCAATAATCAAATTTGAAATAAAAAAATAGAGCTCCCCAAAACCAAACAAATGTAGCCTACTTGGGATTTTTTCAAACGTTGGGGCAACTGATTGTTACTGGATTAGGCGACAGGTAGCGGATTAACTTGTTATCACCCTTGGTTACGCATGTTATTTTTGTACTTCAACTATTAGTTAGAGAATTAACAGTTTCGTGAAACCAGCTCTTAGCAGATTAATTCACCTGGACTGACTGGTGTTGTGTTATCGCCCTTGTGTTGGTTCTCATTCGCTCGCCTCAAGTCGTCCCCACGAAATGTCGGCGCCATTCTTCGAGTCCTCTTCTTCATCACCTTTGTCGTAGCTCTCTCTCACCAGCTTGATTGCAGCCGTCTCTCCCTCTCTCTCACCACCTTGATTGTAGCCGTCTCCTTCTCTCTCATCATCTGGTTCGAGACAATTCTTGTGATTGAAGCCGTAACTGTTGTGTGTTATCTACAAAATAACGATGATAATAATTTTTCACCCTTCTTATTTATAGTACCGGTATGTTAGTTTTGTAATATATTTGTTACTTGTAATTTTGTGTTTTTGCATAATTAAACGATGTTTATAGCATGGGCCTAATGACAATATGTACCAATTAGATGAACTTGAATTTGTAGCATGAAGTTGAGAGTACATGGGACTCGGTTTAGTGGAATATCAATTTTTTGGTGATCACTTTTGAACGGTTTGAGATATCAAAATTCTGAAAACAAGGAAACACAGATATTTTCAATACACCTTCGATGGTGCGTGTGATAACAACTCATCTCAAATCGCCTACTAGTCAGGTGTACACGGTTGAAAAAGAAACATTTTTTAACCGTATACGTCTGACAATTGTGCGATATGAGATGATTAGTTATTACCTGTATCATCTTGAAGCTACTGGAAATATCTGTTTCCTCGTTTTCAGAATTCCGATATCTCAAACCGTTCAAAAGTTACCACCAAAAAATTGACATTCCACTAAACCGAGTCCCATGGACTCTTAATCAGCGTTGCAGAGAACCAAGCTACGTGTAGCTGACGTTATGCGTGCAAGAGGAATTCAAATCAAGAACACAAAATATTGACATAACTTCCATACACATAACTTGACAAAAAGAAAAGATTCACAAGGATTCCAAAATTCTAAAGATGTCAAATATATAGGTACCGGTAGGCCTACAGGTACGGTACTAAGGTAATTTTTACTCTGAAATATTTTATTGTCTCTATTTCAAAATCAACAACTGATTTGCATTATGATTTTTTGACTCTGAATGTAGGCCTGAATAGATATATTCAGCAAACATCTTTTTGACACTTGATAAAATCCAAGGGTTACATAGGGTAACACAATTGTCTTAAGCTTTGAGCTAATTAATTTCTACAAACTGGTGATAGATAAGATGTTCAAGTAGATTTTATGGTCTCTCAATCTAGGCCTATGGTCTTATAATCATTGGGAAGTTTTGCTGAGATCGCCCTAGCCATTCCAAAGAAAAACTTTCCTGAATTATCAAAATACAGGTACTGTAATTTCAGGAGATTTTTCAGAAGGAATTTAAAAATAACAACAATTATACAATTGTGAAATGCGAATATTAAGATGGCGATTTAATTCCAGAACAGACTATATCATTTTTAAAACCAAAAATGAAGTCATCACTCATCAAGGCCTATGGCACCAAATTTGCAAAGTAAGAATTTGAACTGTTATTTAGATGTTCAGATTAAAGATGTAATTCTTAAAATAGAAAATTAGACCTAACCTTTCCACTACAAAAAAAAAAGGAATCTCGAAAAAATAAGTTCAAAAAAGTTAAAAAGCTTGTGACTTGACACTGTTTTGTTGAAAATTGTGTTTGATGAAAATGATTGCAATAAAGTGCTACGCTCAATGCCACTGGAGTCGACAAGACGGTTGTTCAATTTGGTTGTTCGGTTGTTATATATTATTGTTTGGTTGTTTTCATATCAAAACGGAAGAATTTCAATCTAGGCCTACAATAATAACAGTGCTGTACTAACCGGTCAAGATGTGACGTTGATGATAATCGGACCCTCTTCTCTCCTCTCATGCTTCTTTCTTCTCTCTTCTCTTTCTTCTTTCTTTTGTCTTCTCTTTCTTCTTTCTTTTGTCTTCTCTTTCTTCTTTCTTTTGTCTTCTCTTTCTTCTTTCTTTTGTCTTCTCTTTCTTCTCTCTTCTCTTGCTTCTTCCCCCTCCTTCTCTCCAACATTCTGATTTCCATGCGTTGTACTGAACATCCACCAACTGTGAAATAAAGCAATAATTAGTACCGCTACTCTATATAACGATATGTCAACAAAGTTACATTGTATCCTCTACACAATCTCTCTGTATCTCTCCAAGGCTAATGCCGGCGCAAAATGACCTGGATGTCAACGCGCCATAAAATCCAAATATTCATTTGGGATGGTTCCTTCAATAGGCCTATATGTCACAACCACTCCTTTCCCACTACCATTTCCACTATCTTAAGAAACCCAGGTTATCTTATCATCCCAACATCTCATTGATTCATCCGATGCCAATACATTTAAGTTATCAATACGGTACCGTTACGACCTAAAAAATTCAATGTCGTTTATTCGACACAAACCTTACCCTACCCAAACCTGACTGTCACTACAAAACCCTATAGGGCCAACCAGCTAACACCCAAAAGAGAACATCCTAAAAAAGATCGGGTAGGCCTAAATATGCAGTAGGCGTATGAGTAATAGATCTATTTTAGGGTTTCATTTTGTGGTTTCAGAGTGTAATTTAGTGATGGCATCAAGTATATAGGTGGTTTAGGCTATATAGGCCTACTTAATGGTGATGGTAAAGGTAAGGCTTGTGTCGAATTAGGAACCAGGCTATAATTTCACAGGTCAATCCTCACTTCTCACCCTAAAACCATGAAATTCCACAAACTTTAGTTAACCCTAAAATGGTACCGTAGTTCGGTTATGCGTACAGCATGTAGACCCTATTTACCACATATTACCGTAGTCAAGGAATTTGTATTGATACAAAATGTCATTTTTTATAGCCATGGCTTAACAGCTTCGCGTGGAGTCTCGTCTTGATATGACACAACAGGCAGTCAAACTATTCATTTGGTATGGTGGTCAAACCTAACCTTAAATAAAGCATCGGCCTCTGTCAATTTTAATAGTGACTGACAACACTATTAGGCCTATCATCCTAGTGTATTTGTACTACTTTCATTTTATGGGCTAGCTGGATTGTGTAACAATAGCAATCAACAATACATCATCATGTAGCCTATCTAGGCCTACTTCATTTTTTGTCATCAGAATAATCAACAAAATGGTCCTTCTGGATCTATCAACTTTAGAGGGCTCCCACAATCAGTGTTTGTAGAGCTTAGAATGTTTTTAACGAGAAATTATCACTCTCCATGAATCTGTACACTGACCTGAAAAATCATTGATATTCCTGAATACTCTTTCACGGTTTGGGGTATTTTGTGTAAGGATCTCAATCAAAATCAAATTGATAGGCCTACAAATTCACATGCTGCCTGAGCTAAACATTTCCAAGCGCGCACATGTACCGCGCAACACGTGTAGTATGCAACGATTATATACCGAGTCGATAATGCAGTTCCTCGACCTACGTCTAGTCGACCAAGTAGACTATCAATAGAAAATTCACTGAATTTTTTCAAATATAAAGTTAAGTTTGATAAAAATAAGTTTGATGGCGGGCATATGTGGTACCCCGTGACCAGAAAATGGGAAATTTGAAATATGATTTTCAGGAAATTCTGACGAACTAGTAAAACGCAGAATATGCGTTGTGAGATGAGCGTAGGAGTATGGAAATCTTGAATTGAAAATACTCTGTCAGCTCAATCTACATCTACAGAATATCACTTAATTTTATTCCAAACTTTCTATACATTCCAGTGATTCATAATAATACAAGTATAGATAGTATATTGATAATTTCAATACAATCACACAGTTAACAAACACACAACAATTCAAATTAATTCACTATCAGACCAATCATTCATTCTATTGTAGGCCTATGTGTAACACATTTACATTTACATAATCACAAATAGTCAGGTAAAAATGAAGAAGTATAGAAGATGCCAATAATATAAATATGCATAGCCAAAGTAATGTAGGTATAGAAAAGCATAGTCAATTAAAATGATGTAGTACGTTCTAATACATTTGATACACGTAAAAATGTATTCTATTAATTGAAACTGATATATAATCATGACTATTATTCTATGCCCATATGGTAATTGCATTCAACTTTATATCCTGTGAGATAGAACCCTACAAGACTGATATAGTGTGATTTAGTAGAATTTGAGGTAAAATTTAAATAAGTGTTTCAACAAAATATATTGCAGTCTTCTTAGGTATGGCCATTCTTCTCTAAATTTCAGTTGAAACCAAACTTTCATGTCCTCATAATTGAACCTGAATAATCGCTCTCACAATATACAGACATTGCTAAATTGACAGGTGGTTACTAATTACAACGTTGAGATGATGACACGGAGAAATCAATAAAGAAGAAGGGAGGAAGAAGGGGAAAGAAATCAATAAAAATTATTTCAATCATTTATAATAAGCATTTTTTAAAGCATGTCGTACTTACCTCTCATGTACACAATTAACACTATAGCAGTAAAAAAGTTTGGTCTATAATATAAGGTCAAAGATCTAAATATCTTTGAATCACTCTATCTATAGACTAGATCACCATTGACAGTTTATATATTTAATTTTATTATAATTAAATGTTGATACAAATATATTTCAATAATGGTAATGTAAGGAAGCTGGATCTTTGTTTATACTATACCATAGATTATGATTATCTCACTAGATCTTCACTCAGCATTGTGCAAATTTAAAACGACGATTGTTGGCGAACGGCCGGTCGGAACGAGACGGGAACGGATTTAAAACCTGAATAGCTAATACGAAGGATCTTTATTATTGTACGTATGGTGACTTTTACACGGATGACCAGTCGGTTGGAGGGTCGCTTGATTTTTCTGTAGCTTATACCATATGCTCAGTTCTTTGGCTGTGAAAAATACAAAAATAGAAGCAATCAAAATATTCTATATAATAACCTCCTAGAGGATATAGCCTAGAGGCCGAGTCCCGGTCTTACATTTTTTTTTTTTAAATGTTGATTTAAATTATTAGATTACCAATTCGAAGCATTGTATTTGTATCTTCACTAGCTTTTTAGTTAGAGGTTTTACTATGTCAGCTACCAACATTGGAACCATTAAACATTTCTCCTTTACCAATTTTCATTGCTGTTATAAAGAAAACTAAAATAATTGTCAATTAGAAATTCATAATTAGATAACTTTCTGTCTGATTATTTGAAATTTTCACCGTTCGTGTATTTGTTGATAGCTACGGTATGTAGTAAAATTGATATCAGAGTAGTGTGTTAAGTCTTGTCACAGGCAACAGTTTTTTTTTCAGAAAAATAATGTTTTTCAATTGCTCAAATTAAAATTAAATCAATTGAAAATTAATTAAACCACGTTTTAATAAAAGTGTGTTAATTAAGTTAAATAAAAATGGCATTAGTAGTTAGTACCCACAGGTGGTGACACTCTAGTCCACATAATATTCACTAATTGTCTCTTAATCAACTTGCTAATTTATATGTCGTGTAACTGGACCGAACTCGGATTATTATTATTAATAATTACACGTCACATCCACTGTCTTGACATCACATAGAAATTAGCATCTTGATTTAACTACATTATTTAAATTGAAGATCTTTCTGTACTTACTGTAGGTAAGTTGAGAATAAATCAATCATGGTCCTGAATGTGAAGAATTTAATTCTAAATGTAGTCAAATGTATATTAAAATCTAGTTGAATAATATGTAGTTACGTAGGTAATGTAGTTGAGTAAGTGTATAAACTTATATGTATGTATGTAGTGGTGTGGAAATAACGTTTATAAAGTACGTAACGTTTATACAATTTAAAAAGTAACTTTGCAAGTTACTTGTTGATTGATAAAAGTACTCTTGATGCACATAAAGTGATTGATCAAATCAGAATATACCCTGGATTTTATTCCAGTCATTATAGGCCTACACACTAAAATAAAAGTAGCGAAATTTGATTTTAACAAAATATCAGTTTTTTGTGATAACTTTTGAACGGTATGAGATATCAAAATTCTGAAAACAAGGAAACACAGATATTTTTAATATCTTCAAGACGGTGTGAGTAAGAACTTATTTAACTACCCTAATTAGACTACCTTATTTAAGATTTGATTTGTTTGTTGAATGAGTTATCATATTTTAATTATTCTCAGGGGTGGTGAGATCGCCCTGGTTCAATCGATTTCATCTTTCATCCATAGCACTAATTGGGGAACAATGATTTTGTAGGCCTATCAATTTTTTTTTTTTTTATTGATCTTGTATTGCATAATTTTCAGGCGTATACGGTTAAAAATGTATTTTTCATCTGTATACGGCTGACAATTGGACAATATGAGATAAATAGTTATACTCACACCAGATAAATGGGTATTGAAAATATCTGTGTTTTCTTATTTTCAGAATTTCGATATCTCATACCGTTTAAAAATTATCATCAAAAAACTGATATTTTGCTAAATTGACTCCCATACTCTTAATAAAATCTCAAACTATGATATGATATGGTACTCACAATAGTGGATATACTTTCTGGTGGCCAAAGAATACTGGACATCGTCCCGTCAAGTCTTGCATAGATTGATCAAGTTTATTAAAACAATTGCCATAAATCTAAATACAATAAATACAAAATATGTATATTTTGGTAGAAAATCACACAGGATAAAAAATATTCGATGTACATTACTTATCAATTATCATTTGTTTTGATATTACATAGTGTAATACTACAGCATTTCACAAACAATGTGACAATTAGGCATTACATAAACAATAAACATCAACACATACAAACACATGCACACATTAAATACAACATTTACTATAGTACCAGAATAAAACTACAGTTCGGTTGTTTCTAATTTTTTCACTATGAGTGGGTTACCGAGTTTCTCGAGATGCTGGTACAGGTTTTCGTGATACGTTGAGCCGGTCCGATTCAGGTCGTTCTGTTCCTTAACTCCGGGATCATCTCGCAGCATGTTCGACCTACTGAAATAAATATGTATCCAGATTGACAAAATAAACTTTTTTTATATCTACGTAAGTAGTTTATAAACAATATGTACGCTGAGTTTCCGTGACTGTAAAATTACTTTTGCAAAGTGGTTATCTTGTCGATTTGTCAGTTATCTTGAAATATCTACCAATCGGATCGGTCACTTTCGGTGACGGAAGTTGAATATCTTCCGAGATTTTTGGTCCATGTAACTAATTGGTTTGTGCTCTGCATTGAAAATACGGCAAGCGATCAACTTAAATCAAACGTTTGGCTGCCGAATCGCTGAATTTCCCAAAGTATAGCGCTGGAGTAGTAATGAATTGATAGTGTTTCATTATGCACATAGTAGATTACGTAGAACAAAGATTCCAAAAAGTGGCAAGAAATATGAGGTACAAAATCGTATTTGCCGTCATGGAAACACAGCATTGGTATTTGGATTACAATAAATTTAGACCTAATTTGAAGAGATTTTATGAGAAATTATACCAACAAGTAAAGTTTCAACTTTCAATATGTTATCAATTTTCATAATCAGTGTATATAAAATAAATACTACTAAAACACGAAACCTCGCTTTGTGTTGCTCTGCCGGAAATAATGGATATTGTAAAAATAAAGAAAAATACTGTATCACAGACCTCAAACTAAAGATAAAAGGTCAGAAATTGGGTGCTGACTCACTGGCCTTCTACCTTTAGAGCTGTGTGTACACTGTACTGTATTACTCTATCAATTTTCAATTATACTGTATCTCCAAATTGACTTTTTTTTTGTAAGTAGAATATCCCGCGTTCATACGGATTCATCGCAAAGACTCGAAACATTTTCTATGCAGAAGTTGCGTATCTTCAGATTAAGTTTCAAATCAAGCTCACGACTCCATCATCAGTTCTCAGAATAAATCAACAGAGATAAAGAAAAACAGTACAATACGACAAGTGCTACGAGTTGCAAGTTCATTAATGATCATACCTGTTGCACGAATCAGTAGTGTAAGTACGAGTTTGTCCAAAGTAAATTTTCGAAGTCTTTGAACCCGGAATCGATATATCATTTACGGCGGCTTCCAGTGAATCCCGTTCCGACATTTGGCTAGAATAAAAACAGCACATTAAACAGAACCAATGGTATTTGTCGTTCAGTCCATTTATTTCATAGCCTCGATGGAATTTCAAGACACTACTGATTTTAGGCTGCCAGTCACTTGTAAACATCCGTTTGCCTACTGTCACAATGTGAAGTTTATTTACTAGAAATAAAAATTTGAAAAGCTGAAAAAGCAGTAAGGGGTAGACAGCTAGAAAATATAGAAAATAGAAAATAATATGAATTGCTATAACCAAATAACCATTTTAAATAGTTTCTCACAAACTAGCACAATTTACCGGTATGTCTTATTTATTCAGAGTTATGTTCAATGTTTGATCAAATTTACCAATTAGAATAGCCTATATGAATAAATAATCATTCAATAAAAAAACAAAGAAGACCCATTCGTACTACGTTGAAAATATCAACAAACGGTGTACAAATGTGTATGTACATAAATGGGTAAACTTACCTCAATGAGTCATCTTCTTTATACCATTCATTCTTGTACGCTTGCATCCAAATTGGATTCGAGCCCTCAACACTGTGCATATTAGTGTTCGGTACTCGCCCTGTTGCTCGGATCAGATCCGATTCGTTAGAACCTGCAAATAGTACACATAAGTTGTGCAAAATTACTAGAATCAATTACTACAAAACCAATAAACTATATTGTACATGACACGGAAAAAAACACCGTATCCCAGTAGAAAACCTAGTACAGTGGAACCTCTTTAATACGTTTTTCAGGGGACCAAATCGAAAAAACTTACTAAAGTGAAAAACTTACTAAAGAAACTATTCAACATGTGGGAGCATATGGATGGGATCAAAAACTAAAACTTACTAAGGCAAAAAACGTCTTAAAGAGAAACGTATTAAGGAGGTTCTACTGTAGTAGGTAGTAGAACTGTAGTAGGAACCCTTTTCTACCAGTTTCGAAATACATGGTCATTTTAAATTTAGATTTCTCTCTTAGTATAGCGATGATATTTTTTCTACAAAGAAATACAATTTGTGTTACCACCCTGGTATCAATTTAAGGTATTTGTACAGTCGAGGTAAATTTAAAAAATCACACATACACGAAGCACTTCTATTTCAGTATAACTTGGTTATCGTTCATACACTTATTCCTGAAACCAAATGTATTTACCGAATGCTGTGACTGTAGCCGCTTTGAGCTGTCGTTGGTATTGCGTTCGTTGCGAGAGACATATGGACACGGCCAAGATGAGGAGGAGACCGAGGAAGACTGTTGTTCCCACCAACCACATGAGAACCATCCTTCCTGCGTCCTCCGTTAGCGAGGCAGCTTCTGCCGGCTGAGTGTCCAGCACGTTGAATTCCTGTGCGATAAAACATGTTTGGATTGATGTTTCGGATTGTTTTAAAAAATGATATTTTTTCGAACTTAGGGCCTACTGTATTTATTTCATCAGACCTATCTGTAAATTTAGAAGCCTTCAGATTTTGAAATACCGCTAATAACTGAACAGTAAACAATGAAAACAAAGTTTCTGTAGCATCAACTTCAAAATGTGAAAATTTTATTATTCAGGTAAAACAATTGAAATATGTAGGCCTAAGCTCCAATGTATGTTGCGAAATGAATGTGGGGCACAAAATGAATACATATAAACTTTACAGGTTTACACATATAACGATGATAATGTGCCCTATATTCCAAACAAAACAACAATTAACAGCGTACAGCCAGCATATGTTCGAGATAAACTCAATGGTTTCCATAGTCAATTACGTGCTGAGTTCAGTACGTAGACCTATATTTTATTCTAAAAAAAACTTCATGAAAAAAATTAAAATATATAAATTATGTCTTGAAAGTATAGTTGTCATGAATTGAAAGGATGCACGACAAATCGAAGCCAGCAGCCTGAATTTTCAGAAATGTTGAGCAACCAAAATATAAATTGGCCCGCACTCTGACTTGTACCGACTCTGCGAACGTTGGCCCGAGCTACCTGCCCTCCGACAATCAACACGATTTCCCCTACTATTTAATTGAAGCTCAATATTCTTACCTTAAAAAGTATATCAAGCCTTTCAATGTTAAGATCCACCAATCTTAGTACGTCGTCCACGTCCAGTATCGAGTTATCGATCCGATTGACGAGATGCAGATAAAGATCGGTCTTTGTTTTATCGACCGATCCATCGCGATTCTCGTGCACTTTGAACTCATCTATGTTGACTATGGCACCAGTCACATTGCTCAGTACCCTGTTGGTGAGAAACAGAGATTGTTTATAAGTAACATTTTCACAGTCAATATTTATTTCATGATTTCTAATATAATAATAATAATAATAATACCTAATGTATATTCAGTGAAACATTTGTACATACATAAAATATACATAGATTGTTTCTACAACTAAGATATAAATAAGTAGGGCCTACAGATGAATCTCGTATAGTAAACCCTCGTTAATTCAAACTCTGTGATAATTCAAACAATTCCTGGTTACTACACTCTACAGAGTTTTAACCTGTAAGCACAATATTGAACATTCTGATAATTCAAACTACCATACTGTAGTATCATTTTTTGGTCCACTGAATTTCAAATTGAAGAGTATCGCAATGTAGCGACAGACGCTTCCCAAGTTGCTACAATCGCATCACAACTGTTGATTTTTTCCCTGGTACGAATTCCGTTTACTCACTCTCGGAAAGTGTCGATTCTCTGTCGGACCTCGTGGGGTTGTTGCCGCAGCACGAAGCGAACCTGCTGATCTTCGCGCAACAAGTAGATGAAGACTCGAGCCATGTCCTGGCGACCTCCAGTGTCATTCGCAAGAACCTGAAAAATAATTCATTCCATTGATATTCATTTATATAGAAATAATTATTTCTAAATATAATAGAATCTGATAAGTGAGACCAGTACTAAAAGTAATGCTGATTATTCAATTATGAAAATGTATTTACAGTAGGCCCTATCGGCTATTATGATGGAATAGTAACATTGATTGAAACATAAATTGAAATTGGAAAAATGAATAAATTAAAAATAAACTTGAATGTTTTCCTAACATTGGTCACTCATATATCACTTCGAGAAGAATTGTTTACATTTTGAAAATCTCCATAACGATTTAATAAGCGAAAACTCCAGAAGGTGAATATTTTGATAACAATTTCAAAAATATTTCAGTTTCACATAATCCACGTAACTATCTATAAGGCATTGAATATGATGTTGCATAATTATATTATTGGTTACTTATTATTGTTATTATAGAAACTTCTAGAGAGGACATGTTCTTAGGTAGTAAGGGAGAAAGCTTTAACCCTGGTAGGGCTAATAATTGATAATGATATTACGATATAATCTGTTTGCTTTGCATAATTCCTGTCAATCTTATGTCATATATTTTCTACTATGGGAAACAGCGATCGTCCACTCTATTACCATGAAGTCGAAGTAGCCCTTCATTCCTTTCTGTGGATCGAAGTTGAGATGTATTCCTCCCGTTTTCGCGTCGACTAGAAACGGTTGCTTGACGACATTTTCTAATCCTTCCGTTAATGTTTTCTGGATTCTTCCAATCTGGTAGTACGTAACTTTTGCATTTTCACCAGCATCCAAATCTATTGCCTGAAATTAAATAATATCTTTTAGGTCTACAGAAAATTTAGATTAAGAAATAGCAAACCTGTTCCCAACTGCAGTACTTTGAGGTAGGCCTATAATAACATCTTCACAATTAGGCTAGTTTAATTGACTTTGAAGTGTGACGGGAAATGAATCAATTCAAACTTACGGTGACTTCGTACAATGTTACAATGGCATACTACTCGTGCACGATGGCATGAATATTGAAACATGAAGTACCTATGATAAAGTGATGACTGATGAGTGACTAATGCTTGATGAATACTATTATCATAGTTTGAAACTATCTACGTAAGAAATAGTCAGCCACCTAATATTAAAATGGGATTAGAACAAAACAGTTGTTAGGATTGCTTTAAAAAGGAATCTGAAAGACAAGCACCCAACTTTTTTTCAAGGTAAGCTGATTGTCGGTAAGATGAGGTGGGCGGTTGCAGCACCATACATTTTCGTTCTCTATTTATCTATTGGTAAAACATGAGGGCCTAACTGTTGTTTCATTACTGCTGCTTACAATTGTAACAGTTATACGAAAACTATTCAATCACATTCTTATTTCCTACCTTCACTCGCATAAACTCGGTACCGAAGTCGGCCTCGGTCGTAACACCTCCTGTAAACACTTTTTTCGTGAATTTGGGCGCGTTATCGTTGATGTCGATCACGTTGACCACGACGCGAAGTAGCGTGTCGTCGCTAGCGGTGAACGTGCTCGTGTTATCGGGCGAGTGAGCGCAATCCTCGCTGGCCTTTACGACTATCACGTGGCGGCTGACCACCTCTCGGTCCAGCTCTTGAACCACCTGCAAACAAATACAAATCAGTCGAGTACACAGAAAAAAACTAAATGAATAATGTCTTTGGACTTTACAAAAAGTGTCTGCAAAACATCTCGAGACAATGGTTGAACTCTTAAAAACAAAAATCCATAAAAACTTCGGTAGATTAGGCCTATAATTGTATTCATTATTAGGGCCCATATTCATTGCCTATATCATAATTAAAATTATTTTCATTATCATTCCAATTATTATTAATATTATTAGGCCTATTATTATTATTATTATTATTTCATCATTACATAGGGCCATATAATATTTACTATTTAGTCCTTTGTAAATCTATACTGGCTGTATGCAATGTAAAAATGTGGACATCGTTTTCCTGATTACGCACTATAGCACTTGGAATGTTGTATACGTACCATGAGTTCATGTCGAAGAGGCTCCAAAGCAAATATTCCTGCTTCGTTCCCGCCCACGATGAAGTAACAGACAGGAGTCGGAGGATCGTCCAGTTCGTCCACCTCGTCACGGTCTACCGTAGCGACAAGCTGTTGTCTCTCAACGCCCGCCCGCGTGTGCTCTGTAACGATTACATCATCATATTTGATTATTTATCGACTAGATATGGTGTGAAGTAGTGAATTTAGCAAACTATTGCGCGAATAGTTCAGAACTGGGTTAATTATTAAAGAAAATTACCATTATGGTTGGGAATGAGAAAGGTGGCATACGAATGAATGAAGCTAGTTGCGTAAGGACTTTCTGCGTCTTCGTCTAACTTAGTGACTTTGATTTGTGCGAACTGTTTGGCTCGAAACGATACGTCGGTTTCGGAACGGCCAAGCGTTGATAGAAGCGGGCCATAAGGCGATAGCGGGCCACAACATACGTTCATATTCGATAATGGAGGCTCTGACCAATGGTTTCTCATGAGTAGGAAAGGTCCATCGTTCTCTCGGATGCAATACAAAATTATGAGCAGTAGGTCTAGAGTATTATTTTATTACGGTATTTGAAATGGAAATTTCGTGAATTGCAAACTCGGATGATTAGAACTCGTATTGATTTTTAAAATGGGTGCCCAGAAAACGGTTGCTAAATATCATCTCTATTATAAATTTATATGATATACCATCAACTATTAATTCTATATAAGACAACATGAGATGTAACTAATAGGCCAAAATATATTTTATTTTTCAATGCGAGGCCTATATAGTTTTCTGAATCACTAGCTATTCTGTGAAAGATCGAAAAAAGACAGTAAAACAGTACAACAGTAAAAAAAATAGTAAACAGTAAAAAGTAAGAGGTAGTGGTAAGGTAATTGTAAAAATTGAGATATAATTATTTCTTGTTATTGAGATATAATCAAATTGGGAAGAAATATCGGTGTTAGTTTTAGTTATCAGGCTCCAAGTTTTTGCAAATAATATAAACTTAAAATAAAATTGAGATAGGCCTATAGAAACACCATGAAAAAGTTGAAATTACCAGTAAAGTTGACCGTGAACTCGTCTTGTAAAAACTGTGGTTCGTAGTCGTTGATATTCCTGACGTAAATCGTGAGATCGAGGTCTGAAGACAGTGGCGACGGAATCCCAAGGTCGTAAGCTTCCACTCGTATTTCGTAGATCTTCTGTCGTTCCCTGTCCAGTGGTTTCTTCAGTTCAACGACGCCGGTTATTTCGTTGATTGTAAACGTGCGCCAATTACCGAGCGGGTCTTGCTTCAAACGGTAGCGTACGGCCGCGTTGGCACCTATGTCTGCGTCAACAGCTTGCACCTAAAAGACGAATGGCGAAACTTTTGCTCATAAGTCAAACTCGAAACTCATTACTACCCTGTACTCTCAAGCTTACGTCTTTAACTTGAGCTGTAACTAACGTAAATAAACCAAAGAGAATTGCTGCCAACAATAAGATCTTGGAACATTAGGATTTTAGCAACAAACTTATACACATACTGTAGGTAAAACAGGGAGATTTTTCACCAACGTACACTTATTAATACATTATTTTCGTCACTGAAAAATTGTATTCACGTTATAGTGGGCCTACAACAATGTTAATCATTAAAAGAAAAATATCACTAGAAGCAAACAGGTTGTTTGGAATCAAAATGGGCCTAGTATAGGCCTATAAATAAAATCAAGAGTACCGTATTTACATCTAATCAACATTTATTTTAACCATTTTCAAGAAGGTTTACTTTTATTGACTATTTCTTCTCAAAACTCTCGTAAAACATTTTTTTTTTTAATGTTGCTTCATGTCCCCACCAACAGCTAGGTTATACAGGGTATGAATGAGCGGGCAATAACAAAATGATGAAGTGTTGATAGGTAGAAGGACGTTCACAAAAACCCATGCCTTATGCAGAACACGAAGCCACGCCCAACGTGACTTCAGTTTCTAGCACAGTGAACGTTAGTTGACTGAGCCACGGGGACGGCTAATACATATCTTGGTAAGTAGCGGACAAACCTGCAGGACGGAACTGCCAAGTGTAGCGTTCTCCGCGATGCGAATCGTGACGTTATGCGGCGGACTAACGAACCGTGGCGCGTTGTCGTTGAAATCCATCACGCACACCTGGACGTCTGTAACCTCGGAGTTTGGAGGCGTTCCGAGATCCTGAGCTCGTATAACGATCGTGTAGTTACCGTACAGGCCTTTCAGCGACCGAGTTGTTGTTATTCGAGCCCACGAGTAGTCGACTGTCTCGAGTCGAAATAAACCTGCGGAGAAAAAATACATGAACTTTTGTCCTCCAACCATAATGGTTACTGTATATAGGTCTACTATATTTTATACGCTTTAGGTAAAATGTTTTTTTTTTCAATTTGTGAAAGTAAGAGGGTACTATGTAGGCATAAACAACTGTAATTTCTGTGTTAGTAATGCATCATAAAGGCAATGCACACAAATAAACAGATAATATAAGTAGGCCCTATCCAAATTCCTAATTTGTGGTCTTGTGGTCTTGGTTGTGGTCTAAACCACCACCAACAATTTTGGCATATTCAAAATACTGTAACAAGTTATGAAGGTTTCTTAAAATCTCCAAAAAAACACTTAAATAAACACCCACCCAAGTCATTGCCACCTATAATCGAGAAAGATATTCTCCCGTTAGGTGTATTGATGTCGTCAGCATCAGTCGCTTTTACGATCGTAACGAGTTCTCGGACTTCATGGAATTCTGTGATCGTAATGCAGCCATTTATTTCTTCGAATACAGGTGTCTCGTCATTCACATCCACGATATTCAAGCTGAGGGCAAAAAACAGATACGTAACATTAGGATAATCTTTCATGTCTACATTCTACTCTCACCAATATACAAGTGATACGAGTGATGGACATTTACGACAATTTCCATGTAAATCAGGTAAGTGGTTTCAAAACCAATGTACTGTAGCTATGTATATTTCTGTCGGCCTACACTTTATCTTACTCAACTTGCGAAGCATATGCTGCATTTGGTTAATTTACCATAAAAGACAGTAACACTTAGAAGACATATTATATATTTCATGAATACAGTTATTCGGCGTGAATAACCTCGTCGTTGAAGCGCCGTAAAACAACACAATTCAACTAAATAAATACAGTGAAACCTCTATGCATCGTTCCCGCATCCATTGTTTTCCTGAATCTAAAATTCATTTTGTTCCACCCTACTCCCATTTGACCAATGTTAAATTCTCCTGGATGGATTGTTTTCCTGCTTGGATGACTCCTTTTTCCCAGTCCCTTGAGAAATGATAAATATAGGTTCCACTGTAACAAATATTACTTAGTTATTATTTATTACTTACCCAATCTGTTTGAACGTGTTTCTGCTTTCGCCGCTCGTATACCCAAACTGATAATTATCCCAGGCCTCTATGATCAGCATGTAATAGTTCTGCTCTTCACGATTGAGTTTGTCAGAAACTTTCAGAATGCCAGTGTCCGGATCAATCGAGAATTTACCCTGCGGCAAAAGAAAGTAAGTTTTCAATGAAGTGTCAGTATAATTGCAAGCTTTGTAGATTACTACATAATACATATACTTATATCGAGGAAAGAAAAAAGTTGTCTACCACGTAACAAAAACAAATACCACCGTAAGCTGTATTCATATAAGCGACGCTAGATCAGTAATTATTGAAATTTCTACAATTACAGTAGAGGCAAAATACAAATTCAAAATGACTGCCGTCTTTTTCACTGTTGTAACTATGTGTCTACTATCTACCCTTCAACACTGACAATTGAGAGTTTTGCTGTGAACTTCTTGAAATATTCACTTGTATTCACTTGTATTTACTTCAGAAAAAAGATCCCAATACACTAATACAACACTTACGGTATTCATGTTTTTGTTCAAAAATAAAATATTATCAGATTGAATTTACAATTATGTAAAGTTTCAGTTAATGTACTTGATAGTTGATATGAAAACCTTATGAATACTAAAAAAACGTAGAGAGATTCATTAAATTATAATAGGCCTACTTTTACTACTTCTCTCATGTACCGATTTTTTAAAAAAAATAATCATTTGATCAATCAATGGTTTCAATCAAATGGACCTATAGATAGTAGAAAATGAAGTAGCATTTGCGTACCTGTGACGACATACGATCCAACAGATAAGTCACTCGTCCATAATCGCCCGAGTCCGCATCGTGCGCTTCGATCGCTGCGATCTCCGTACCGATCGGTGCATCTTCCCTCACCGTTATGTTACTGACATCGCCGACGAAATACGGATTGTTATCGTTCTCGTCGAGCACTTGTATGAAGACGTCTACGAGACTCGACCGAGTGGGTACTCCGGAGTCGGTAGCTCGTACCGTGAAGTTGAGCCACGGAAACTGTTCGTGATCGATCCTGTTCGCCACTACGACCTCACCCGTCTCCACGTCCAGGTGTACCAACTCTCGAGCGTCTCTCGGTCCTTCAAGAGAATACGTTATCGTTCTGTTCTTATCTGCGTCGTCGGCTACTATGTTTGTTATTACAACGCCATTCTTGCTGTTTTCGGTGATGGAACGGCGGTAAAACGGGCGCCGGAAGTTCGGATTGTTATCGTTTTCATCAACAACAATAATATTTAAGAAAGCTAAAACCAAAAAAATAAAGAAAACATTATCAATCAATAATAAGCTACGATTTGATGAATATATTTTTGTGATGGACGATATGAGAGATGGTACTATGTAGGACGTAATAGATATGCTGTACCTATGTACAACAAAAAAGGGATACTTTCTTGTAGCATTAAGTGATATATAATTGATTGTACTTGAGCTTGACATTCTGATTAGGGTCTACATACTCAATTGATTCACGTAAAACGACAAACGTAATGGGATTTATGAGGAACTAGAATGCTTATGACACCCAGGCAGGATGAAAACACAACTTTATAGTAGTCAACTCGGGCCAGAGATTATCAAGTCCAGTTGAGAGTTGATGAAAACCAATTGCATTGGTAACCATGATGATAAATGGTTTTAGCTCTCAGTTGAAGTTACTTGCACGCTGGTAATTTCGGCTCTAAAGGTAATAGACTAATAGCTTATAATATCCCACATAATATTTTTAATTGGAGCACTTCAGAAATGGTAGAAAAAAATTAACAAAAGTTCTAATACGTGAAATATAAAACACTTTATCTTTTATAAGTTAATTGAAAAAGTAAATTTTCTCGAACCCTGTTACGTAGAAAACCTGACGTACCCATAGCAGTTTGCTTGCCCTGACTAGACGCTAGATCTTCCACCTTGAGCGCCAGTCGTATCGTCTCCACCCTCTCCCTGTCCAACAGCTTGACGACTCGTAGGTTGCCGTCGAGTGCGTTCAACTCGAACATGCTCAGATACTCGTAGTCGCTCGGCTTGATGAGCGTCCCTTCTTCGCCTCGAGCCTCCGAGTGGTCCCGGTCGATGTGATATCGCAGCACGGGCTTGTCGTCGGGATCGAGGGCGGAAACGCGGCAGACGTGCGTGCCGACGCGGGTGTTTTCTTTGACCGATACCGAGCCGGGGTCGATGAATACGGGCGGTTTATTGTTGACATCGATCACTGAGATGTTCACCTGAAGGGGGAAATAAAAATATGTGTTACAAGTACATTTGTGTACTAATAGTCTAATACTGACATCACAATTTACTCAAATGTTCCGCTCAGGATAGAAAGTAAGTTTTTTAACGAATTGTCGAGAAAATGGCAACATTTTATTGATGTTTGGAATTGATTATGATTTATTCCAGCTTGGGAACGTTGATACATTCTTTAGTTGTGACGTAGATGACTTCCAGAAAATGGCTGTGCAAGCCACGTATTGGTAGTTACGACCAAAGAACATACGTAGGCCTACTGAAATAACCAATATAATTTTACTATCTACAATGATATTTTAGTATGATGATACACTTTCATTATGAATATAGAACAGCACACATGTTTTACTGATTTTGGTCGACAAAATATATAGCATGAAATTGGAATTTGTTCATAGTGTACCCTAATGGTAATCCCGATTTTTTATTCTTCCTCACACAATTAAAATTACCTTTAATTATGTCCTTTCTATTCAAATTCTGATATAGACCTAAATATAACATATTTTGACGTAAATATTTATTATAAATATCAACTATGAATATTTTTTGTACAGTTTTTCAAAAATATTGATTCTTATATTCTACATACCTGTACTGTTGCGCTTTGCTGTCGCGCTCCTATGCCCCCATCTAGCGCCACTACGGTCAGCGAGTATAAGGTCGTCTTCGGTTCGGTACGGTCGGGATCGAGACTGGCGCCCGGGGCAACGCTGATCACGCCGCTCTCGGCAGCCATCACGAACTTGTCTCCTGCCCCTTGCTGGATGCGATAGACGACGGCATTGTTCGGAGACGATCCGTCGGCGTCCAGAGCCAACACCTGAAGGATCTCGGTGCCGCCCAAGATGTCCTCGGGAATAGCCTGGAAATCAGTCGGTACAAGTGTAAATATCTACGGAGAATATTAAAAACTCGGGATGAAACGCTATTACGTATATAGATGACGTAGAACAGTGGTGCACAACCAGCCATATCATTTTTTGTGGCCCGCCGACTAGATGAAAAATTCTTGGAATTTCCATAGCATACTGCATACCCAATAATTTCACGGGAAATTGTTTCACTATTTTTGACCTGCTTTTATTGTTAATTTATTTTTGAGAAATTAGTGTAATAACAAAACTATGCGATATAGTGCACGTCTTTCTGCAGATGGTGATTACCGTGTTACTAGTGACAGAATTCAGATATATCAACTCTGATAATAACTGGTTCTGGTTTGATTGTTAGTTTAGTTGAAGATAATGTCGAGTTTAAATTTCTATTAGCAACATTTTTCGCAAAGGCATCGTGGCAGTTAATCACTGATTGGAAGCAGGACGGATTCAATATTTCCAGTTTTCCCCTATTCCTCAATAATATTCCAATTAATTTATAGCTTAATAAACTCATGCTTTTACTTTATTTGGAATGCACGTGGAGAGTGACCATAGTAGGCCATAACTGGTATGTGCTTATATACGTCTAGCCTTACTAGATAATTCATATAATTTTCCGACGCTTGTTCCAGGACAATACAGTTTGTACAGTTTGTTTTTATTAATCAAATAAAATCATATCACTATGACACAAAATTCTGACATACCTTCTCATAGTGATCCAGTTGAAATATGGGTCCGTGATCGTTCACATCCACAAGGTATACGACTACAGGTGCTTCGACCCACAGACTAGGTACGCCCAGATCTTGAGCCCGAACCATTAAACCTATCGCCCGGATGCCAGCTTGTACCCGGCCTCTGAAGTCTTCGAAGTCCAACGGGCGCACAGGACGTAATATTCCCAATACCGGGTCGATGGTGAAACTTCCATTGCCGTTCGTTAAGCTGTAGTGAATCTGGCTGTTGAGTGTACCTGTTCGAATTCAGGGAATATGTTAAATAACTGAGACGGATGAACCAATGCGTTGAACCGTCATTGTAGCTACATATAGCTGGGATATTTTTGAAAATTTAGATGAGGATTGATTCTTGGTTCGTGGCATAGTCCAACATTATTCACTAATGACTGAACTGTCAGTACCATATTCTGTCCTGAAAGTCTGGCAGTAGTCGATACAGATTGTTTTTCTCATGAATTTCAATAAAATTTGAAAGCCTATGTGAACAGTGGAGGTAAGCTGTAGGTTCATGTTTTTTCAAATTGTTCTTAGTTACTCAATTACCCTTTTACACAGTCTTTAAGTCTCACTAATTCTCTTTAATATATTCTTTAAATTCTCACTATAATCATTCTTTAATATATAATACAACTTTGTGCTTGGTTGAAAGTTTACGAACCATTCAGATCCAAATCTCGAGCCTCGATGACTAACGGCGTATCGAACTCGGGACTGTTCTCCATTAGCCTAGCCTCGTACTTGTTCTGTAGGAAAACTGGTGCATTGTCGTTGGCGTCGTCTATATTCACAATCAGTTGTACAGTGTTTCTGAAAGAACAATTAGTCATTACTAATTAGGTATGCCCCAGTTTGACGATCACCAAACATTGTAGGGCCGCTATCTCTAATCGATCTGTATCATCTGGCAATCAATTAGAATTGATCAATAAACGACGTTTATTCATTTGATTATTTATTGATTCATCTTTTGAAATTCTGTTTAAGAGTTTGCGCTGTGCTTCATGAATGGTTCATTAGTAGGCGCCTACCATTGTACAATGTGTCGTAATTGTTTTGGCATTCAGTACATTCAGCATTGTGATTGATCTATTCATTCAATTATAATTTGATGTTATTCTTGCCAATTATCTGTTCTTACAATCAAATAATCGATTATGGATCAATCGATTATCATAGAAAATTTGATTGAACGATGTCACTTTTTGATATTAAACGGCAATCCTGATGGTACTTTACTATTGAATACATGACTGCAATATCAAGTACAGTTCCAAGGTTTGAGTTGTGACATATGCACAGACCTACCTATTGCCTTGCCCCAAATCATCTCTAGCTTCCACGGTGAGGTAATGCCGGGAAATCAGCTCGCGGTCAAAAGCAGGTCCATTTGTTTTGATGGTAATAATACCAGTGTTTGGATCCAATGATAGCCTGTAAAATTTAAATTCAAATCTTTACATTTCATTTCATTCATATTTATGACAACATATCGGACATTTAAACACTTCTACAAGATTGCATCTCAATATTCTGGCAAATGCGTGAGGATAACATAAAGACTATACATATAGTATATACAGATTATTTGAAGCCTTTAGCGGTTGGAAATTTGGACTAGTCCTTCTTGGAATATAATTCCGCAGGTGGATGGTTCTACCAAGAAAATAATAGAAAAGAATGAAAAGAATGTTATCATTGTGACAAGAATGCTAGATATAAAAATTATAATATTTTAATTAGAGGGGCCTACACAAAACTAGCTTGAGCTTGAGCTTAGGTCTACACAAGACGTTTGAAATATACGTACATATCTGCCAAGCTCCCGCCAAGATTGGTATAGCGTATTCCTTGCGAGCCAAAATCTCCCGTGTCTTCGTCGAGGGCCTGAACCCATGCAACAGTTGTTCCCACAGGAGCGTTCTCAAGGACAGACACCTGAAACAGGATGATAATCATTACTGACAATATACAGTACTGTTATGGTGCTATGTGGTGGTAATGGTGCTCAATGACCCCATGAACATGGAAGTTTCAAGTGGGAGAATGTGATGAATGAGCAGGTGACAATGAACCTGTGGGATTTATGAGGTGCAAGGTTAGGTTGACACTGACACTGGATATAGAACTGTATACTTGGGAGAACTGGATATGTATTTACACTGGTGAATAAATGACAGTAAAGAGCGAGTTGGTCTGTATGACCATTCTGGCTACGGAGACTCTTGAGTTGTGTGTAGTCGACTGGCAACTGAGCCATCTAGCTTACCTTCTTGTCCTTATATACTAGCATTGAATAATGGGGAATCCCTTGCAGGACTCCTCCACAGGTTTTCCCTGTACGACTACAACAAGAATTTCAGACAGAAATCCCATACAAAATGATAGATACGTGAAAGGACGTTTAAAAGGAGCCATGCATTCACCGGGGCTCGAACCCATTCCTTCAGCAACTCAACCTGTGCCCACCTGACTTCAGATTTCAAATCAGCGCCTGATGTTTCGAAGCCAAATGGAAGCCACTGTTTCATTGTTTTAGTACTTAATGTAGCCTAATATTAATTGATGATCAAATACGGTAATCACCTCGTATATCGGCTGCGTAAATTCAGGAAAGTTGTCATTAATATCTCGGATGAAAACGGTAACTGGAACCAGACTGTATTTCGCATTGTGCGGTACCATTTCACGAGCGATTATCGTGAAATTCATCGATTGTACTTTTTCGTAATCTAGTTTGGTCGGATCCTTCACTCTGATGAGAAATGATGCTTCGTTGATCCCTTTCGGCGGGGTGACTTCGAACACGTCTCTATCTCCATCGAGAAACATTTGGAACGTGCCGTTGTTCCCCTGATCGTGATCGAAAACTTCGGCGATGGCGTCATCGATGAACGCGACAGGTGTGTTGACAGGAGCGTGTTCACTGATTTCGGCAATATATCTGCGGCTACGGAAAGTTGGGATCTCGTCGTTGACGTCTTTGTAAACAAAAGCAAAAATTAGAATATTAGCTTATGTTTGTTGAAATATTGTTGTTAGCAACATAGCGTAGCATTCCCAGTTTAGTATCATATGTTTTATTTTGTCTCCTACAATGTATTTACTTCTTTATTTTTACTTTTCACAAGCAATTGTAGGTAAGCTGCTGGTTCGCTTATTTCACATAAAGTAACGTAATCGTTGGTTAGCATTAGGGTACCGGTACATTTTTTTTTTCGAAATCACAATATGTAAATTACATATCACCTACATTCGTTTCACCATTCACAAAGTACGGTATCAACTATATTATAACAGTGTTATTAAATCATAGTAGGCCTACACTCTACAGGGTGACTGATCTTCTTCTAACTCTTGCAATTGTCTTCATATTATATTTTGATCTAATTGGAATTTTATTGAAAATTATCATTCAAGCTCTGTTGAATTAGTTTTGATGTGATGAAAATATGATATATAAAATTTTGTTTCAACAAACTGTTGGAAGCAGTTGACACAGTGAACTAGGATAAATAATTAAATATGTATATGCTTGAAGACCCCACCAACAGATATATGCACCAGGATAAATAGATGACACAAAAATTATACTCTATTTGAAAATAAAACAATAAATATTAGATAAAATATTATTTTGCTAATTTAATTCTACCATGACAATATAACGCGCAAGGATCGTTTACCTGTTACAATGATCGTAACTTCTGTGGTTGCCGAAGGAACGGGATAAACTGCGTCAGATTCTTCCCGAGCGGTGATCTCAAGGATGTACGCTCCGTTGCTGCTATCAGGACTTTCACGATCCAACTTCTCCAGCGTGAAAACCACACCCGAGTTGGCGTTGATGTCGAAAGTGCCGCGACCACCACGAGTTATCGAATAGTTGATGCGATTGTGGATTCCGCGGTCACCGTCAACAGCTTTCACTGTAATATTAATCATGAAATTCATATCAATGTGTGAAAATAGCAAATTGAGATACTGATTATTAAGCCAATATGGGCACTATCTTCCTTTATAATTACGTATAACCAAGCTAAGTACCGTACTCACATTATAATTTTCATAGCTAAGTAATTTGGGTAACAAAGAATAGACCCTTTAAAAAATAATTCCAATACGGCACCTATCGATAGGTTTTGAAGTAATGTAGGATCTTACTACATGGGTTTGAAAGTTCTATGGTACTTCCAATGCTATTCAGTATGAATGATAGGCCTACATATTATTTATTATACGATAAAATGAAGTTATTTACTTGCAATATATTAGGTGTTTACAATAGTTTATGATTTTCAAGTTTGTTTCTTGTTTTGTTTGTCACTCAAGAGTAAAAAAATTAGATATTACGTAAGCTATAAATCTTGGTGTTTTGCATTTAACCCTATGGATAAGCAGACCGTCTTTTTCCATGGGTGCTACAATACCCAGAATAATCAGAATAGCATCAATATAATATTGGCCGTATACTACGTAGGTGGTATAGCAGGCAGGAAGCGTCTGAAAGGGTCTATTGAAGAGCTTGTAGAGGACTGTCTACATGTGATATTATCTTCCATGATGAGTTAATAAATGTGCTCACAAGTTTGTATGTTCAAAAACATCTAAGAATTGATTACATTTTGTTTTGTTTCCGTACCTCTTAGGATAGACGTTCCAATCTGTGCGTCTTCGCTAACTCGGGTGACTGGCGACACGACTACGAACTCTGGCGGCTGGTCTTCAACATCTTCAACTTTCACAACAATCGCTGCCGTGCCGGTATTTACCTGCAACGTAAAGTAGAAGCCAATTGAATATCGGTCTTTGACACATCGTCCTTAAAACAAGTATTTCATCAGTCCATTTCATATATTTTTCCACTTATTACTAGTAAAATATCGAATAAATAAGTCTAAGTAACTATATGCGCTATTATATAACTATATAACTATATAAAACACATGAGCTCTATTTATAATCTAGCAAATTTCACTCCACCAGAAGAGTGTGTGGGAACTGTACATTTGATTTATTATGTTTAAACAATCTATGCTACGTATACGTAGTATATATACTGTATATGCATTGTAAGATGAGCGAGATATTCATATGAACTTTTTTTATATCAAATCGTAATATAAATCGTAATATTAAAATATCCAGAAGAACACAATTTGTATATGGTTCAGTCAGGAAGAGTAGTTTGATAGTTAAGTTGCTAAGATACTTGATAGGCCTACAATAAATTGCTCATGTAACTGAATTGAGAATTCATAAATTGACGAGTAGACTTTACCCGCTCGTTATTGGAACGGTCGACCGCCAATACTCGCAGTTGATACAAGAACTTCCGCTCGTAGTCGAGTTGTCCAACCAATCGAATGATTCCCCGTCCATTAACTGTCGATATGGAGAATATGTGATCGTCTCCGTCCAGCTCTTGCAGGGAATATACAACCTGAAATATTTCCACGTTTCATTAGTTTTATCGAGATTGAGAAGAGATTTTGGTAAAATTAGTAATTTTGATATCCACAAACAATGATGGTCTCCGATACAACCGTAATGGTGCCATATCAAAATAATCCATCAATCTTATTATAAATGCCTTTGGTAATAAAAATGTTATAGGCCTGAGACTGTTTTTCTGATTTTAAACCTGATGTATAAAGATTGCCCATTCAGTAAAGAAATTGCAAAGTTAGCAGAGTATCCAGAGATACTTTACATGAAGACACTGTCATTTTTTTGGGGGAATATGTTAAATTCAGAGAAATATTCAATTAGCTTATAACGAACCATTTAAAAAAAGAATGAGCTACCTATTGGTATGATTTAAAGGAGAGCCAGGAACTTGGGAAGTACGCTTGAAAGTCATATGCTACCAATACCAATCGGTATGAATGATTTATATTTTTATTCACTTACAATATATTTTGGTTGTTACAATGTTATTTCTTTTATCATTATCTTTTTGTCAGAGTTAATAAAATGAAAGATGATGTAAGTTTTCTGTTTTGCATCTAACCTTTTAGATAAGCAGACCGACATTTACACGGGTACTAAAATACCAGGAATGCAATACGAATCTTGGTCGCAAGAAGGTGGTATAGCAGGCGGCAGTAAGCATCTGTGCATATAAATCTTGTAAGGGTCTATTGAAGCGTAGAAAGTGTTTGATGTTGAAAAAGTATGGTTGTTGGTGGAAATAAATTTTCCTGATGAATATATCTGAATATAAACGGGATGATTAATGAGATGATGGGATGAAAGTTCTTGGGTAATGGAAAGGATAGTGGGAAGGAAGCGGTCATGGCCGACTTATTGTAGGAACCATCCCGGCATTAGCCTAGACTACAGAGGGAAACCATGAAAAACCCCTGTAAAGATGGTCGGCGGTGGCGATCAAACTGGGTTCGAGATTCCCCTCGCTTCCCGGATCACATGAAGCGAGCGCGTTAACCACTTTGCTGCGTGTGCCAGTAGAATAAATTTTCTTGCTGGTATATTACCTGGCCATAAGCTCCCTCATCCTGGTCGTTGGCCTCGAGCGTCGCTAGAATACCGGGGTCACTGTCTTCACGAATACTTATCGTTGGTTGATATTGTTTAAAAATAGGTTCGTTGTCGTTGACATCCTCGACGAGGAGGAGAAGACTTTGGGTGATGAAGTTGCCGTCACCAAGGTGGCCGTCGGTGAGGGTGAGCACAAGAGCGTACTCATCTTTTGTCTGAAACACAGATATCAATATCAATCATGATCAGTGAATGGATGAAACAAATGAATAGCCCTACTGAGAATTTTTGATGAGGATGATTATTGTTTGCTCAACGACCCCACCAACAGCTAGGTTATACGGGGATGAGCAGATGATTATGAAACTATGAAGTGATGATAAGTGAAAGGACGTTTACAACAACCCACGCCCAGCGGTAAATTCAGTTTCTGAAGCGGTGCTTCACCTGACCAAGCTACTGAGGGCATCTAAGAATTTTCAATTTGAAAAATTTTAATAATAAAAAAAATGTAACGAAGAAAAAAAAATGCATATGATGTTCTGATTCGCGAGTTCTGATTCGCAAGTGGTCACATGACACATTTAACAGAAATTAAAATGTATAATTTAAATGAAATCCATGCATATTTACTATTCAAAGTCTATAAGTGCATTTTATATATTGGTTTTAGTGCATACAAAGTCAGTACATTTTCTTCAGGATGCATTATTGATGTGACTTTACTGACCACATTATGTGACCGCAAGTGTGCCTGTTGACTAGACTTGGTAGCCCTAATTTCCGAAGATAAAAAAATGTATAAAATATTTAAATATGTAAACTACCTCTCCTGATCAAAGATGCAAACAGCAGGCTCGAGTTCAAAACAAAAACATTGAAATTTCTCAGGAAAAATCAGTTTTAGGGCCCATATTACAAATAATAAAAATGTGTTAATTAAGCTAATTAATCAATTGCAGTACAAAAATAACATTGGTAACCAAGGGTAATAACAAGCTAATCCACTAATTATCGCTTAATCAACACATTTATTATTTGTAAAACCGAACCTTACTGCATTGAGGATTAAATATGATTATTCAATGGACTTGTACTTTTCTGACTTTAATGATTTCACTCGAGTGATTTCAGTCTACTTTTAACTATACCTGACAACGATTATACGATTCTCGAATTGTGCTTTATAAGAACGGCAATAAATAAAATGTTGAAAATAATAACTAACTCACGGTGGCATCAGACAGAATTTTAGGCCAACGTAAATTATTTTAGCATACCGGTATATACATTTGCTCTGTTCAAGCTATATATACGTACAGATGTTCAACAGTTGTTCAAATAAAACTACTCACTGATGGCATCTACAAGAACTGATAATTATATGATGTTATTAGAAAAACAATTAAATATCATTCATTAAGGCTATTCATCCATGTAAAAATGACTTCATTTTGCTAATACAGCACCATTGAAGGGAATTAATTGATGATGAACTAAAAAAAAGTAAAATCGAAATATTTTGTCCCGTTTTTTTTTTTGGGGGAAATTGAATTGAAATATGGAAACAAAATATTAAGAATGAAATAGTTTTTTTTTTCAAAAATTTTTCTCGAACCCGCGAGTGGTGTCAAAATGACGGGGCAATCGATAGCTTCCAGAAAATCGAAAATTCAATCCGATCGCATCGTGGGTTCTCCGGCAATCGCCGATCGATGATTGTCGATTTATTGTTGCACACGGGTGATAGGTCGGGGCTGGTATCGCAATACCAGGGTCGACTTTTTTGCTCATTTCGAGCACAATTCATTTTTTTTCGTCAATCTTTCGCTTTCGTATGTTTCGCCTATATTTTCTCTCAACCATCCGTCACATCCATCGATATCCAATGCATTATATCGGTAAAAATTGAAAATTATTGAAAAAGTTCAAAAATGATATGATTTTTTTTCCCCCCACAATTTTACGGAAGCCGTGAGTAGTATCAAAATGCGAAGGCAATCGATAGCTTTCCGAAAATCGAACAATCAGCCCGATCGCATCGTGGGTTCTCCAGCAATCGCCGATCGAAGATTGTCGATTTATTGTTGGCACACGGGTAGTAGTACGTGGAAAAAACAGAAAAAACAAAAAATGTCAAATTTTTTTGCCGAAGCCGTGTGCGGTATTAAAATGAAGGTACATTCAATCGATTGCGAAAAATGTTAATTTTAGCTCGATCCAATGTCTGGTTCTCCGGAAAAAAAATCTTGAAAACCCCCTCCCGCAGAGGGGTATAGGAAAATTTACGATTTTCTTTGGAAAATGTTCACAGAGTCGTGTGTGGAATCGAAATGAAGGTACATTCATTTGATTGCATAAAATCTTGATTTCGTCCCGATCCAATGTCTGGTTCTCCGAAAAAAAATTCTTGAAAACCCCTCGGAAAATTTATGATTTTCTTTGGTTTTTTTTTTCCAAGCCGTGAGTAGTATCAAAATGCGAAGGCAATCGATAGCTTTCCAAAAATCGAACAATCAGCCCGATCGCATCGTGGGTTCTCCAGCAATCGCCGATCGAAGATTGTAGATTTATTGTTGGCACACGGGTAGTAGTAGGCCTACGTGGAAAAAACCAAAAAAAAAAAAAAAATGTCAAATTTTTTTGCCGAAGCCGTGTGTAGTATCAAAATGAAGGTCCATTCAATTGATTGCAAAAAAACTCTATTTCAGCTCGATCCAATGTCTGGTTCTCCGGCAAACATGTTTTGAACAACCCCCCGCGGATCGGGTGTCGGAAAATTTATGATTTTCTTTGGAAAATTTTTCACAGAGTCGTGTGTGGTATCGAAATGAAGGTACATTCATTTGATTGCATAAAATCTTAATTTCGTCCCGATCCAATGTCTGGTTCTCCGGCAAAAAATCTTGAAAACCCCCTCCCGCAGAGGGGTATAGGAAAATTTACGATTTTCTTTGGAAATTTTTTCACAGAGTCGTGTGTGGTATCGAAATGAAGGTACATTCAATTGATTGCATAAAATTCTTATTTCGTCCCAATCCAATGTCTGGTTCTTCGGGAAAAAAAATCTTGAACACCCCCTCCCGCAGAGACGTGTCGGAAAATTCATGATTTTCTTTGGAAATTTTTTCACAGAGCCGTGTGTGGTATCAAAATGAAGGTACATTCAATTGATTGCGAAAAATTTTAACTTCAGCCCGATCCAATGTTTGGTTCTCCGGCAAACAGGTTTTGAACAACCCCCTGCAGATTGAGTGTCGGAAAATTTACGATTTTCTCTGGAAAATTTTTCACAGAGCCGTGTGAGGTATCGAAATGAAGGTACATTCAATCGATTGCAAAAAAATTCTAGTTTTGGCCCGATCCAATGTATGGTTCTCCGGCAAACAGGTTTTGAACAACCCCTTGCAGATTGGGTGTCGGAAAATTTATGATTTTCCTCGGAATTTTTTTTCTGAAGCCGTATGTAGTATCAAAATGAAGATACATTCAATTGATTGCATAAAATCTTAATTTCAGCCCGATCCAATGTCTGGTTCTCAAGAAAAAAATTCTTGAACACCCCCTCCCGCAGAGGGGTGTCGGAAAATTTATGATTTTCCCTGGAAAATTTTTGCCGGAGCCGTGTGTGGTATCAAAATTAAGATACATTAAATTGATTGCATAGAATCCTAATTTCAGCCTGATCCAATGTCTGGTTCTCCGGGAAAAAATTCTTGAACACCCCCTCCCGCAGAGGGGTGTCGGAAAATTTGCGATTTTCTCTGGAAATTTTTTTACACAGCCGTGTGTGGTATCAAAATGAAGATACATTCAATTGATTGCATAAAATTTTAATTTCAGCCCGATCCAATGTATGGTTCTCCGGCAAACATGATTTGAACAATCCCCTGCAGATCGGATGTCGGAAAATTTACGATTTTCTTTGAAACATTTTTCACAGAGGCGTGTAAGGTATCGACATGAAGGTTCATTCAATTGATTGCGTAAATTTCTTATTTCGTTTCGATTCAATGTCTGGTTCTCCGGAAAAAAAATCTTGAACACCCCCTCCCGCAGAGAGGTATAGGAAAATTTGCGATTTTCTTTGGAAATTTTTTCACACAGCCGTGTGTGGTATCAAAATGAAGATACATTCAATTGATTGCGAAAAATTTTAATTCAAGCCTAATCCAATGTTTGGTTCTCCGGCAAACAGGTTTTGAACAACCCCCTGTAGATCGGGTGTCGAAAAATTTGCGATTTTCTCTGGAAAATTTTTTACACAGCCGTGTGTGATTTAAAAATGAAGATACATTCAATTGATTGCATAAAATTCTAATTTCAGCCGAATCCAATGTTTGGTTCTCCGGCAAACAGGTTTTGAACAACCCCCTGTAGATCGAGTGCAGGAAAATTTATGATTTTCGTTGGAAAATTTTTCACAGAGCCGTGTTGGTATCAAAATGAAGGTACATTCAATCGATTGCGAAAAATGTTAATTTCAGCTCGATCCAATGTATGGTTCTCCTGCAAACAGGTTTTGAACAACCCCTTGCAGATCGGGTGTCGGAAAATTTATGTTTTTCCCTGGAAATTTTTTGTCGAAGCCGTGTGTGGTATCGAAATAAAGGTCCATTCAATTTATTGCGGAAAATTCTTATTTCGTCTCGATCCAATGTCTGGTTCTCCGGAAAAAAATTCTTGAACACCCCCTCCCGCAGAGGGGTGTCGGAAAACTTACGATTATCTTTGGAAATTTTTTCACAGAGCCGTGTGTGGTATCAAAATGAAGATACATTCAATTGATTGCATAAAATGTTGATTTCAGCCAAATCCAATGTTTGGTTCTCCGGCAAACAGGTTTTGAACAACCCCCTGCAGATCGGGTGTCGGAAAATTTACGATTTTCTTTTGATTTTTTTTTCCACAGCCGTGTATGGTATCAAAATGAAGGTTCATTCAATTGATTGCGGAGAATTCTTATGTCGTCCCGATCCAATGTCTGGTTCTCCGGAAAAAAATCTTGAACACCCCCTCCCGCAGAGGGGTGTCGCGAAAACTTACGATTTTCTTTGGAAAATTTTTCATAGAGTCGTGTGTGGTATCAACATGAAGGTACATTCAATTGATTGCGAAAAATTCTAACTTTGGCCCGATCCAATGTATGGTTCTTCGGCAAACATGTTTTGAACAACCCCCTGCAGATCACTGCAGATCACCCTGCAGATACTGGCTAAATAATCAGAAACGCTCGTAGCATGGGGAAAAATAGTGAAATATTGAAACTTGCCAAAGTTGATGTTCACACCAATGTATTCCACCAGATATTCAGAATTGTCATGTAAATTTCACCATTCTATTGTTACAGATTTATTTAAAATCCCATACAATTTCGGCCAAGTAGTTCAAGAAGGAACCAAGAAGGAACAAGTAGTTCTCCCAACCGAACAAATGTGCATTACAAATTCAAAATGATATATATTTTTGCAGTACCTCTCGATCGAGCTCCTTCTTCAGATAGACGTTTGCTTCGTTTGTACCAAGATTTTCAATCCTGAGAATATCATTTCCACTTCCACCGTATTCTTTAACGCCGAACGTTAGCGGGTCGTTGTCGAGATCTTCGCCCTTCAGTCGATAAATCAGGCTTCCTGGAATAATACGCAACACGAATATGATATAACTAGTGATGTGAAGTTGAAAATCGAACATTTTCAATGTAAAGTTGTTGAAAATTTCAATTAAAATTTTCAGAAAAGGTCCCATTCATTGAAAGTTTCCTGTGCATCCAATAAAATTCAATGAATTCACTGAACTTATTTCAATGAATTTGTTTTCAATGATTTTCAAAAAATTCATCGAGTTTCATTCAATTCATTGAGTTTCATTCAATTCATCGAGTTTCATTCAATTCATCGAATTTTATTCAATTCATTGAGTTTTATTCAATTCATTGAATATTTTCAATACAAATTATATACAAAGGCGCAGGTTTAGGCTACATAAATGAAATTACCACCCAGGTGGACTGCAGTCGCGCGCGAAAAGGGGGTATGGCAGTAAATTTTTTGCAATATTTCAAGTGATTTTTTCGATTCACAATCAGTTTCCGAGTCTAGTAATTGAACCATAATGTACGTTGCCAAATTAATTTTCAATATTTCAATCATTATGTACATTTTCAAAGTTATTTTCGCGATTCCTCCCAGCAAAATATTTTATTTTGTGTTCATTTGTGGTTCAACATTATGTTTAAAGAAGGAAAAATTATTGGTGGGGCCCAAATTTCATTTGGTGAACCCCCTTGACCCCTTAACGACGTCCCTGATGATAAGACAAATTTTCAAGTTGATTGGTATTACCCAAGATAACTGAACGGCAAACCAACGCAACCCTCAGTAGGCCTACATCTTGGTATAACCCTTTGACCTATGGTTCACCCACACTAGAAAAGTACACAGGCTTACTAGCGAACCAGCATGCACTTTCTAGCATGTGAAATGCAATCTTCTCTACAGGGACGTAGGTAGTCTTGACACCGTTATCTGGTACATTTGATATTAATATTCATAGCATGTTCATATAGTTTTCACACGTTATTTTCATTTATATTTATTCATGAGGTTAATTAAGGTAATAGTTCATTAATAAAAAATATTAATAAATACGCCAAGAAACACAATAAAAACAACTAATTGTATTATTATTGTAAAATAGGTTACCGGTACCTAACAGTAGGCCTATAAAATTCAATCATGGTCAATAGATCCTATGCATTACGGGCACCATTTTAAATTGATAAAAAAAATATATATAGAAATAATTATAGGCCTAAGTTACTCAGTCACCGTAATTGAATTAATGAACTGTGTGATGATAAGCAGATCAACTTATTATTTATTGGCTACCCTTGGTTACCAATACTATTTTGTTACTGTATCTCGAGTAATTTAATAACCAGCTTAATTAATTAGTCAGATTTTATTTCTCGTAAAACGCTTCATTATGGTAATGAATAAATTATTTCAAATATAATATTTTGTAGGCCTATATATCTAATTATGACAAAACATGACTGTATCGAAAATGTGAACTGGATTCTAATCAATATCTTGTTGATGTTAGGTGGTAGGGGGAGAATCAGGTAGAATCTTCAATACGTAAACAATCAAACCATAGCCCATCAAACCATCAAACCAATGTAGGCCTAAGTGATTGTCATGAATGTTCCTACTATTCTCTTGAATGAATCAGAATGAATGAATTGAATGAGAACTGATAACATAGCAATCAATTACATCCCTTGGAATGCTCGCCCTTGCGGTGCCCCGTCCGAACGATCCTACCTTGGCACATCCTACCCACGAGGCCCGGGCCAAGGGCACCAAATATTTAAGGGGCTCCAAATTTTTACCAGGCCATTGAAATTAGCGAATACATTATTATATGAAGCTGTATTTAAAAAAGGAGTCTATTTAATATTATATAGGCCTACATTTTTATCGTGGAATATCAACTCATGAATGAAAGAGTATTAAAAACAATGCTCAAAAAATAATATTAAAATATAATTATGCATGTGATGATAAATTCCTTCAAAAGTGGATGGGGGGGGGGGGGGCAAAAAGTGTAAGCCTAGGGGCTCAAAACGTCTGAGCACGGCCCTGGTTTTACGTGACAATACAAATATAAAACGTTTACTTACCGGCTGGTGTATCCACCCCTTCTTTTAACCTGAGAACAATTTCTGTTTGACCGTTGATAAGAAATCTCGGCGGGTGATTATGTCCACTTACACCACGCAACACTACACTACATATTAATAACACTGATATAAAAACACTACTTTTCCAGTCGAACGACAATCGTCTGTTTTTCTTTAGCCGCACTTTGTTTGCTGCACAACAATGACATTCCGGCGATTCTGACATCATTTTGACAATTGTTCAATAATATGGTCTCGTTCAGATTGTTAGTATTCACTTCTATTTATTTTGGCACTCAACTCATTTGAATTAATAACATTCACATTTGAAACTCGCTACGTATCTCTCGATTTTAGTAATCTACATCTTCTATTTGTCCTTTTGTTCCTTGATTCCAAAATTAATTTGAATATATCATTGGCGCAATTTCGTCGAAACATGCTAGTTCGAAATTCGAATCACTTTTTAAATTACACTTTCTTCGCTCTTCCATGAGACATCTGAAAAAAAGAACACACAACAATCGGATTAGTGAACTCTGCGGGAAGTTATTGTCCGTCGATGTGAATGTCCCTAGTTTACAATTCGATATGGTTCTGTGGTTTTAGGCTTCGTAGTTCTTTACACTAGCTAGGTTTTACGCAATGCAATGCCCTCTCTCTCCCCATCTCCGTTTACTAGACCACAACTAAACATTGGAAAAAACAATCGGAAGAACCGACCAAGAATCACTGGAGCCGGAGGCTTTGGGCTAGATCTGTGAACCGCGAATTGCGCGATCAAATATCGGTTTAATGGTTAGAAATATTGTTTTATTTTTTTACTTTGAATTGATAATTAATTGAATATGAATTGCTGTATACATTTTATAATTAGTTTTCTGTTATTGCTGGTATTGTTGGAGAATAAAAAGGAATTCAATTAAAATTTCTTGTTAATTACGGTATGGAGACGTGATGAATTCTTACTTTTAAAACGAATAATAGTCAGCCAACAATCAGAATAATCATTAAAATCCATTATAATTTAATGGCTCATAGATTATAAAAATATGTACTACCTTTATTTCGATGTATAGCTTGAAACAGTTAATTGCGAAATGAATTCTGTTTATTTTGTTTTTACGTACGGTTACATAAAAAAACTCATTTTGCTGAACACTACAAAACATTGAAACGTATTACTATAATTAAGTTTAGGCCTAATCACAAATCACAATTACCATCGTGTGTGGTTATTACCAATACACGAACAAATTTGTAAGGTTACGGGCTTCTTTCATGATTGTTGTAATAAATAGACAACAAACAATATACCCCAAATTTTGTTCTGCAATCACAACTTCTATTAGCTTATTTGTTTGCATCCTTTATCTAGTTACTACTAGACACGAAAAGTTGCAACAGGATGGGCTACTAAATAAATGGCCGACGAATGGTTCAAGAAAACAGTCAATATTATATTTTAATAAATGGCATTGTTGAAAATATGCAAGCGCTTCATTTTGTGTCTTTTCATAAGTTCCACTTCGACCTGCAACTTTTTCTGGCGAATATAGTAACCTGACAAACATGCCATCTCTCTAGTTACCCTTTTCAATTGATGTCACACATTGTTGTAATAAGCTGACAACAATGAATCCCAAATTGTATATTTCAGTCACAACTTCCGTATCAGTTTCTTTACCTTCAGCGTTTCCTCGTTGGACCTGACAACAATTTAACTTCCTTTCAACTTCAGCAGAGAAATAAAAAATAAACTGAAACAATTCGTTTTCCTTTCTTTCTTCTAAATCGTCCACATCCACAGAAAAGCAGAAAACAGGCATCCGTGTAGTCCGTGTACGAGCAACACGAACGAGCCCGGAATTGAACCCAGTAGCCTCGTCAAAGTCACTTGCACATGCACTGAACTGTGGGCACCAGCACGACATTTCGTACATTTGCAGTGTTGTTTATATAAAGAAAATAGCATGCTTCTGGCGTTTCGTAAAATCGCTCAAACCGAAAGATTCTCTTTCATTGCTACGTAAGGACATCCTGCAAGTTATAGGACACTTGTTTATGAAAATAAATATGAAAAATCGGCTGTACAATCAGTAAAAAATTGATATAATACATCAAAACAATTCTAAATTCTAAAAATAGAATACTATGGGAAAAACTAAAAAAAGCAGAGGAATATTCATTTATTCATTTCGCATTTAACGATGCCTATAAGATCTATTGGCGTCCGTGAATGATATGTTAGATTATGGGATGATGAGATATGAAAGCTTATTTATCATTATGTGTTTTGGTATAGTGGGTAGGAGTCGGTCGTGGCCTGTTATTGAGGAACCATCCCAGTATTGACCTGAATGACGAAGGGAAAACACGAAAAACCTCCAATCAACCATGGTGGGAATTTGAGGACTGGTCTTCTGAATGACGGTTCAGTGTGCTATCCACTCGACCAGTCGTTTCAGTAGCAGAAATATACAGCTGCATCAGCATTCGACAGTAAAAGTAACAACAAACAACAGAATGCGCTTCTAAATGCAATATGGCTGACGAAAAGTTACAGTCAGAAGGGCATATAAAAGTAATAAATTAATTATAAATTGAATTATTAAATAATAAATAATTCGTGCACAAATTCGATGCACAAAGAGTTTCTGTCGTTTCTACACTTTTTATAGCGAATGATTTAAAATTGGCTAAAATGTCGTTTGTTTGGCTCAGGCACTTGCGACACTGCTTTGAAATCCAAAACTAAACGAACGCTAGTTCGAGACCCACTGTATAGCCATGGGTTTTTTAAACGTCCGTTCACCTACCATCACTTCGTTTCAAAATCATGTCTATCCCGCTCACTCGCAATCTCGTAGTCGTATCCCCATCCTAACTGTTGTTGAGGTCAAGTCCTTTTTTTTTTAATGACCCAAAATGATCCAAATGTAAATCCACCTGACCCAAGATTAGTGGACTCCCAACATACTATAACCTTGCACCCAGCCACCTGTTCAGGGGCACAACCCCATTATACCAAGTTTCACGGCTATCAATAAATAAATATGATACTTTTTGTCCTTCGTACGCAACATCCTGATGAATGATGATAATCCTGTACCTACCACACTTACTATGAAAGTGTGTCAAGGAACTACTATAAGTCTTAAAGAATTAAAATGTATACTCTGTTCCATGTCGTAATTATGTTAATATCGGACGGGATTTACCTGTTTGCGCGTATACTTATATTAGCGAAAAAAGAAGGCGCGAACCGTCCGTGCGCTAATGGTATCGGATGAAGGGACGGTCGCTCGGAACCTTCTTATTTCATGTACACAAGTGAAGAAATGTACAATTTCAGGGCCAGTATGGAGGATGACCAACGGTCATCGACCATGCATCAGGAACCTCAGACATAGACCAATGACGACAAAACGGGAAATAGTCAAGGTTCGAATAGCACCACGGTGCACTATGGTCATTGATTACTCGGTCTAAGCCCATGGATAATTAATTGCACGAAATACTTTAACTGTGTGCTGGTGTTAACAAGGTTTTAATTTTATGATTATTAACCTATAGGATTAGTGAAAAATTAGCATTTGTACCGCAGATCTTAAAACTTTAAATTCAGGTTTGAGGTTTTCAGGTTTACAAACGGGCCTGAAAAGTCTCGGTTAAAAAGTTACGTTTTAATTCTCATATTAAATCGTTTAACCTAGGATTATTAAAAATTCGATTGCTATCCGAGCACTATCGACTACTTCAACTCCCACCCACCATAATTGCCCACCATATTGTATTTCAATTTTTAACCAATAGCGATGGTGTATTTGAATGTTTTCTGACCGAATTTACTCTTGGCCCCAACATCGAAATATGTTACAACAAACTTACAGCAAATTGTGAGTTGGGACCTATATATACACAGCGTAACATTTTTAGTGTCAACATGGTTCGTGAAAAAGCATATGTTTCTCTTGTTCGTCCAATAGTGGAGTTGGTTTGGGATCCATACAGATTGGGAGTTATACGAGAGGTCGAGCGAGTACAGAGATTGGCTGCCAGAAGAGTGACGGGTAGAGTTAGGAGGTTCAGGAGAGTCCGCAATATAAGGGATGAAATAGAGTATAAATTAGAGCGGCCATCAGAAATGGTAAAGGAGTTGAACTGGTTGTCACTCGAGGCAAGAAGAAGGATAGACAGACTATGCAACTTTTATAGAACGTACCAAGGAGAGGGTGGTTGGGAGGAGCTTGGGGAGAGAGTTATGAAACAAAGTTCGGAGCGTTCTATAAGAGGTGATCACGGGGAGAGGGTAGTAATTGAAAGATGTAGAAGGGATGTCCGCAGGTTTTCTTTTTTGATAAGGACAGGAATTGAATGGAATGATTTGAAGGAGGACGTAATAAATGAAGCGGGTCTGGGTAAATTCAAGAGAAGAATTGTGGAATGTGAAAGTGAGAAAGAGGGGATAAAAGAAGGACAACAATCTCAACCAATCACAATCTTCAATAGTTCACCAGTTCGCTGTAAACTGCTACGATGACGATTGCATTTGTATAGTCATTTGTTATTTGACAGAAGACATTAATTTTGTTACTTTACCTATAGTTTAGACATGCAAATCTCCACTGTATAATTACACATTTGTTGTTTCGTGCTCTACATATTTCTTAGAGGAGAACTTGAGAACAGACATAGAACTGGGAAACTTGAACCACTTACTGATTATATTCTCGAACGAAAACTAATTTAAATGTCAATTAATGAGTGACATTTCAACAGTCAAACATTCAAACTCGTCACAATCATCATACTATTCGTAACAAAGAGGTATAGCCGTATAGTTAATTTGTAATTAATCGAACAACGCGGTAATCAAAGAAGTTTGAATGCTTACAAATTCAAATAATCGCGTGATAAGCCCATAGCCTTCTTAATTGGATCACACAGTCTCTTCTCAGAACAAATGATCTAAATAAAGAGGGCTGTGGATAAGACACTAAAATCAAACTTATCAACATACCGGTAGTTATAAATCGTTTTCACGTTTTGCGAATTGTGACTGAACCGGAAACAAAACCAAATGAACCTGTCATTTAATCACGGCTGAACGACGCACACATTGAATGATTGATACTTTTAAAAAATACGGAAATGATTTTCGTGAATCGTTTTTATTTGATGTAGACAAACGGATGATCGAATCAATACAATGGTGTTACTGCAACTGAATAAGACATTAAAATGCTGAGAGGGTATTTTTTCGCTTGAGCAAGATTAGTGAAATATGAAGCTCTAATGCACATCATTGTGTATATGATATAAATAGGTATATAAGCAAGAATAATGATTATACGGAGATATTCTATCAACCATGTCAAAGTCAAGTAGATATCACGTTTTAATGTATATAAGGTTTGACGTTTTGAACATTTTTCGCTTTTAATGTCGATCAAAGGAACGGACGTCGTTAGAGGGTCCAAGGTAGGGCGCGCGCCCCACCAATAATTCATCAGAAACGGAGATTCACAACGAGATGGGTGTAACGACGAAATGTTCGTCTCGTCAATACCTATCTGCTGGTACCAATCCGGTCTCGATCCGACTCGCCGTTCTCCCGTTATCGCTCTTAACCCAAGTTAGGCCATTGATTTTTGCAACTTCGGTCGATCGCGGTTTGGCTCTCGCGAGAGAACCTGACATCAGATCCGGACGCAACTGGCACCATGCGTGTAGTCTGTGACCATCTATCTACCACTGCTTACCCAGTGTCGATATAAAATTTCGTTTCCCGACAATCACGATTTGGAGTTCGCTTATGGAGAATACAATGTTGAAAAAATGACAAATGACAATGTTTTTTTTTTCCTCTAGCACAAAATCTAACCATACGATCCGAACGAAACTTGGACGGGGAGGTGTATTTAGTGAACCTCTATCAGCCACCGTTGACCCGGTGTCGATCCAACGATTCGTTCTCCGGCAATCGCGTATCAAATGTCGCTAATGGGAAACAATGTTAAATGTTTGTTTCTGCCGCCGTGCAGAAACGGAGATTCACAACGAGATGTGTGTAACGACGAAATGTTCGTCTCGTCAATACCTATCCGCTGGTATCAATCCGGTCTCGATCCGACTCGCCGTTCTCCCGTTCAACTTAAGTTAGGCCATTGATTTTTGCAACTTCGGTCGATCACGGTTTGGCTCTCGTAAGAGAGCCTGACATCAGATCCGGACGCAACTGGCACCACGCGTGTAGTCTGTGACCTAACTCTTAACCTAACTTGATACAAAATAATTACAGCTTTTTTTTTTTTTAATAACATCGAAACTTGATACAAAATCATTGTTCCCCAATTAAGGCTAAGGATGAAAGTAGGCCTAGGATCGTTTGGACGGGGCACCACAAGGTCGATCTTACCACCCCATTTTATTTTTATTTTATATTCAATTCAATGAACTTTGACACCAGGTCTAGGCTGTATGTGACCACACTTCTTCGCCGCAGATAAAAGTCTTCAGTTGAAAGTCATAGTTACAGCTATGGATCAAAATATGATCATTTGGACGGGTCAAAACAAGAGCGATTGTACCACCCCATTTAAATTAATTTACATGAATCAAAAAACAACGCACTTTGATAAACAGGACCATTGACTAAAGAGATACTCTCTTTGTATCTCTTTTTAGACTATGCCAGGACTGCATTGTCTGTGACCATGCTTCTTCGCCGCAGACAAAAGTTTTTTTCAGTTTCCGCAAGTCCGGAACACATAAGTATAAACCATTTTTATGATATGCGGACATTACCAGCATTACCAAACACATGAATGTTGATATCTTACCCAAAAATGTACTCAAAACATGTTAATTATTGACTGAAAATAGATTTGATAGATTCGATATATAAATAAAAGAACGTGCACTATATCTATCGTCAACATATCTAAGTAGGTACTGACCTAGACCTATATCGATAATGATCACCAATACACATTTTTAACATTAACGTCAATTTGCTGATCTTGCTAATCGATAGTTAACAATATCACTTTCTATTACCTTTCAATTAAATCAGAAAAATGCGTAGAAAACAAGTTGAAGTACTCACAATTAGATTTGACAGATTGTGAAACTGACCGATTGCACAACTAAATGAGTAAAAGCTGAACCCTACCCATGTGACGGGTAAAAGTTCTGCCCCCGCTGTGACTAATGACCTTGGAATGGAAAAGTAGGTCAATTTACGACTATTTATTTTACATTTCAGGAAATCCATTCGTATTGTAATTTTTTTTACTCATTTTCAGCTGACAAGAAATCTAAGTAATTTTTTCATCTCTAGAGGTATATTGAGAGCTCGCGAAAAAAATCGAAGTATGCTCAATACATCCATCTAAAACTGTTCCAAGTAAATCTAAATTAAGTAATCTGAGTGCATGAATCTGAATAATATCTCTCTTTTCATCTCTAAATGTATATTGAGAGCTCTCGAAAAAAATGGTATGCTAAATACGTCCATTGTGCTCAAATGTGCAGTAGATTATTTAATTTTCAAGCTGTTTTTAATTATTTAAAAATATTCTAAGTGGACTTGAGTGAGTAATCTACGTATAAATAGTATGTTTATTTTTCAACTCCAAATATAGGCCCTATATTGAGAGTTCGCGAAAAAAAAATAGCGGCCAGTATACTCAATATATACGACTACGTCCATTGTGATCAGACTGTTCAATCACTTGGGCCTATTCAAATTTTAAGCTGTTTTTAATTATTTAAAATTATTACAATTAAATTCAAGTAAAGTTATGTACGTAAATCCAAGTAATAAAATAATTTTTCCATCACCAAATGTATATTAAGAGAACTAGCGAAAAAAAAATAGCGGTATGTTCAATATGTCTTTTGTGCCACATTTCCTGTATCCAAGTCGCGCGATTCGCGATCTAGTTACGCTGATCCCACTAGAGTAAATTGTCTGGGAAGATACCGGTTTCTGTGCACACACATACCTTGTGCGGTTCTCTTTTTAATCACGTACTCTATTTTAGAATCATGGGGTCACTAAGACCAAGGTAACATAATGTCAATTAACCACATTGTAATATACGATGTTATGTAGGTAGGTCAATTCGGCGATGTAATGTAATAAAACGGTTCAAACATTCAGTAGTTTAATTAGATTTATAATGTTTTTAATTATTCACAAATAACGATCCGTGTCTAATTGGTCTGTACTTAGTATTAAACAAGTGTTACGTTGGTAGGTCTGCGTGGGTACTTGTATTATAGCCCTCCTTTCGTCAAGTTCACGTATTACCGTGGCTACGATCCCTCCTCCTATATAATAATAGATATAAACAAACTGGTATGAAATAATATATTGAAGAGAACTAATAAATTTAGTGGTTTATGTGGCTAAAGTTCGTCCGAATAAATATTTAAAATTAAATTATAAAAATGTATCGGACGTTCTATTATGGTTACTTACCACAGATACCTCCCAATCTGAATCATTGGCGAATAACATGACTTTAGAATAATACAAATTGGATTTGTAGTTTTCGATTATGTTGCGTGCATACCACAGAACTGTCTCATCACTTTACGAGCGTGCTAGCCAATCAAATCTGTTGACGAACCTGCATGGCACTGTGTAATGGCCTTATTTCTTGTTTGGTATTTTAGTAAGAAAAATTAAATACTTAAAAATGATTAGAAATCCTTATTTCTTAAAATGCCTTCAAGTAAAAGATTCTATACGTATTCTAAGGAATCATCGTTATTATTAGCTTCTCATTTGTAGATTTAGATTTTTTTTAAATATCAGACTGACATTGTTTATATTCCTAATTGTTTGTCCTGTATATTCACTATTTTTGTTTATATTTATATGTTGTTACCCTGTTCTTTTGGTGATACAATGATTTTTTTCAAGTTTTTATTATTATACGGTTCTTCGTCGATGTGACAACTTATATCGATTATCGTTTACATCACACCGATAATTACTTGTAATATATCAATATTTTTCACTTATTCAATAATCGTATATCGAGTTTCAAAAAACGTATCGTATTGAAATGTTCAATTAAGGTTTGGTTGATTGGCCTGTCCAGTAAAACGCGAAACGCGAAGATAATTTCTCGACAGTGACAAGGATTGGATGAATCGTACAGAAAGGAGAGAAGTTTTCGAGGTTAATCATATCGATTATCGTATCGCAGAAATTGAATCGATAATCGAATCGTTCGAAGACATATCGACCGTAAATCGATACACCAATTATTGTTCACAACTCTTGAATATATACTGCAACTATCTGGTCCAGGTACACCAATAAAAGCTATTTATTTATAGATTAAAAATATATAGTTTATTTGTGAGTTGTAAACTTGTGAATGGACACAACGTCAGGCGTGAACAGTGTTTTCCTTAGAATTAAATTACAAGAATAAACTATTAAAAATGTGTCCTCAAATAATGAACAATGTGGGAAAGAAAGTTTTTTGTACTTGTCACAAACAACTCTATGGATGTTTAAACCAATTGATGGCCTAGAGGTATAGTAAATTAGTAACTGACAATAAAATTACCGGTACAATTCTTGTCTAATCACTTATTGTGCAAAAACGTATGTATTTCAATGTACGGCACAAATTAACGTAAACAAACAAGTGGACAACATAATGTAGCGAAGAAAAGAGCACACAGCTAATCGCAATACACATTACACTGTTTTATTTCATTATGAAAGCTTTCTTTTCAAGTTCAATTTTCGATTGGATTGGAATCAGTGAACATGAACAATCTGAGACTAGTCGATTAAATGAGATATAAATCATGAATAATATTTTACGAGGAGAATGCAGCGTGCGTTGTAAAATGAGCGAGAACTACTCACCACGGTTTTGAAATGGCTGAAATGAATGGTTACCATAAAATCATGTCAATCTTGGGCCTCGCGGTGAATTGTATAAGTATCTATAAAGGCCCGGAAGGACTGGCCCGGTCGAGGGGTTAACAACTCCTGAAATCCGGTGTACACTTGACCATGAAATCCCATTGAAATCCCCTTGAAATCCGTATGAAATCTCTTGAAATCCGTATGAAATCTCTTGAAATCCGTATGAAATCTCTTGAAATCCCCTGAAATCTCTTAAATCACCTGAAATCAGGTGTACACCAAATTTGCGAGTTGTAGACCCCTCGGGCCCGGGCCCTATCTTCTTTTAACGTGGTTTAGGGCTCAAACAGTGCTGTGGCGATGGGGAGATGGGTGTAGACAAGTTGGGTATAAAAAATGATTATTTTTTATTAGTTGAAAGATCTAATACAATTTATATTGTTTATATTATAGCAGTGCAATTTTTGCAAAAATTCACAAAACGCAATTATTGTTACGGGTCACACAAGGGGTTAACAACTCCTGGAATCTGGTGTATTGCAATTGCCGTGAAATCCCTTGAAATCTTCCTGAAATCTCTATTGAAGACTAATTATATGTATCTTCCATATAAAATCTATCATAATATTATTGCTAGTATAGTAACTGAAATCACTAATGGAATTATTAGGAATACATTAGCGATTCTAGTAATTCCATCTACTTATGAATCTAGCCAATGGCAATCATCGGCAGCTCTTCGATACCGAATGATTGAATAATATTGTTTAATGACGCGTCAACGACTTGGTCATGTGATAACGTTCACAATATTTTTCATCGCGTATTTTTTTGTTTTTATAAGAGAGACGTTTCGACAAGTGTCATCGTTCTATAATAAGTTTATACCTGTGTCCACGTAAGATTTGTATCACCGCCACAAGAAATAGAAATATCACATTTTTGTTCGTATAGCTGTGGTATTTTGAGGATAATTATTTTTCAGTACAGTTATTACGATTGGAAACACAACTACACCATTCAAAGGCGTTAAATGTTCAAAGTTGTAGCCAAAGTTTCTCTATGCAATCACCGAAGTTTTTATAATTATTTAATTGGTGAAGGGCCTTCTTCTATGTTGGATCTACATGAATTTCTCTCTTCAAATTCTCTCTCTTGAATTTGTTATATTCAGTTTTTTTTAGTGTCACGTGTATTCATGTATTTATATATATAAAGCATTTTCTTCTCCAAAAATGTGTATTTTTTTAATTGACTACAGAGTACGATGAATGACAGATACAGGTGAAATTTTACTTCCCAGCTCAACCAATGTTGAGAAAAAAATAATAATATTAGGCTACAACAAAATTTTAACAAATAATATTACAATATCGTTCTACAACAACATTTCGAATCCTCACCATAGAGTAATGAAGTTTGTTATAAAAACTCGGCCTTATATAAAAAGTTTATATAAAAATTTCCTTAATCTATGTCCTCACCTCATTTTTGCCTCGTCGTTTTTTCTCTATACTAGCTATATGCACATTGGTGCAAGATTCCATTGCACATGCAAGATTCTATTGCACATCAATTGCGCCTGCAACCTAGACGTGCTGACAATAATAAACCCGATCTCAGGCACTGACGAGAACCTGTCTAGCAGGAAGAGATGGGCACATGCCTGAGTTTTCTATACTCAGAAAATATCAACAATTTCTCCAAGTCGCGTGTTGGATTTTTATCGAAATAATTATTCATGGTCGTCTATTCAATAAGATACTAGATTCTCATGAACAGAATTTGCATGGATGGATGAAGATAGAAAACGAGAATGACACGTTTCATTAGTTTATACTTTATATAAAGATCGTATGTAGGTTAATAATTGATAAGTATAGGTAGAGAAGTAGATCTATTATAGTGAAAATTTTGCTTTTAAATTACTTAGGATGCACAATTGTATGGCATACATAGAAGTAGGTTTTCATTATAGAAGACATGATAGAAAAAGCATCGTGTATGCAAATGAGAATAAATTGCAATAGTCAGAATTCAGGTTGCTATGTAAATAAATGAATAAATGGGATGTTTGAGTTGAATATGATGGAGCGTAAAATTCGAAAAAATATAATAATCGTTTTTTTTGGGACTATTCAAATTAATTGGACTGTGTATTTTTGGTTATGTAAAATACTTGTATCCTCTCAAATGGAATGTCGTTTACCAAACAAAACGAACACAAATATAAATTTCATATTTGAATAAATAGGCATATTATATTGTAGGCTTATTTATGGAGTATTATGACGAGAATTACTATTAGAACACAACTACCTCTTCCAAAGGACGTGAATGAGTGAAGCTCCAGCGAGAGTATGTAATTATAGACTTTATTATAATCATTTATAGTTGTTGGGGGCATGGTCCTCTTTTCTTTTTCGTGGATACAAGGATACGCAGGAAAAAGGTTTGAACTAAGGATCAATATTAAACTTTTGACAGCACATTTTTTATGTGTATGTTTTCATATTTTGATGTTTTGATGATAACCGTTTTTTTTATGTTTAGGACTATAATTTTCTCAAAGTCCAAATGTTTGTCCAAAATATTAAATTTTTCAAATTGTTTTCTGGATTATTAATTTACAAAAATTGGAGAAATTTACTTTTCCATCACAAAACACGAAATTGGTCTTGTCTTGCTCGCTATCAACAACGCAGCTCATGCTCATGGCGTTTCTAAAATAATATTTCAAGCTAAAATTTAAAAAAGTGAGATTACATGAAATAATAGACCTACATAATAATACTTGCATCCACGATCGAATGCTCCGATCGACTGTCTCCCCTAAGCCACACCACTAACGCACTGGCGTTTCGCACCTTCATCTCCCCTTAATTGTAAATCGGAAATACACACATCATTGATTGATGTTTACCGTATGAAAGAGATTCGACGTGATCGAATAACACTTAATTATACGATATCGGACCGACTGCTGTCGGCAAAGTAGGTTAAATTGCTAGTCTGACAAAAATGCAAACAAACCTAAAATTGGTCGCATCCCGCCCATCCCCGGCGTGTCCTATATACAGTGACAAGCGTACATGCTTTACATAGCTGTACACTGTACAGACATGCATACACAGGTTGAATACAAAGAACAAGAACATCAGGAAATGTTACATAATTGGAGAATTGACAAAAAGACCGTGTAAATGCGGAACAGCAAATGATGTACTTGTATCCACGAAAAATGACAGAGCAAACCAGCTAGTGGTGTGAGATGGGTGGATAGGTGAAACCCCTACAAACTGACATTTTCGTTGGTCCAACCTCCGCCAAGGAATAAAATGAATAAAAATTATTTAAAATACGATGTTTCACAAAATACTACACCGTATACCAGTAATTAGTTTTACTCTTATATATAATATATCATTATATATATATATATAAAATATGTACCGTAATTGATTACAATATTATTTTTAATTTTAATCAGTAGTCCATGCCTGCCTGAACAATCATTACTTATAGGTATTACATTCATGATACATATTACATACTATTACATTTTCTATTACAGGATAGAACACGATAACTAACAATTAAAAATAGAGGACACCGTTATATTACACTTAACCTTTCGCAATAAGACAGACACTTCATATCAGGTATTAAACTTGAATATACATACCGCTACTAGAAACAAGATTCGACCTTTAAACCTAACGTTTTGCGGCTGTAAACTTCCCGATCACAAAAGGTTCCGAGATAAAAATTGAAATAATGTGTTATACCGGTAACAATTAATTATTTTATAAAATATTATTTTAATATTAGTAAAAACTACAGGCTCTCAAACCCCAGAAATTCAAGTCTATATAAATATTAAACAACAAAATTCCAAGTTTTCTTTGCAATTTTTGAACCCAAATGATAGCAACGATTCTTAAAGCCCTTCTCTCGACAAATTGTCATCTATGTCACCCTTGAATTAAAGGACATCACAAACTAGATTTCAACGAATAGTGAAGATATACATTTCCCTAATTTTAGAAAAACTAGAATTCATTATCTCAATTTCAAAAATTGTAATAAAATTCTGTCTTCAGGACTCGGCCTTTTTTCTGAGTCGTGACGTAGACATTACTCGATTCTGTTTATATTTCTATACAGAATCAGTAATACCTACGTCATCTCTCTGGAGGACAAATAAATTGATTATAATTTCTAAAATTGAGATGATGATTTCTAGGTTTCTCTAAAACTAGGGAAATGAATATCGTCATTATTAATTGAAATCTAGTTTCAGGGTTGTGATGCCCTTTAAACAAACAACAATCAGCAATAGCCAGGGGATGTCTCGATACATTGCACGCGTCTACGGAAGCGTGCCATTCAACTTATTAACTCTCATGTACCCCGCCCTCCCTCGCCCTAAATAAACTTGTTGAGGATCCAAGACAAAAGAAGACGCGAAACACCCGCGCGATAGTGGTGTGCGATGGGGGAGACGTTAGCTCGGGAACCTTCTTCTCTCGCACATAAAACTATATAAATGGCCTGCTATTGAAAACCAGTTTTTTTAATCGGTTACCGGTACCCAAGGGGTTTATCATTACGATTCATTTGAGAATTTTTAAAATTGTATTATAAATTAAATAAATATCATACCGTATCTTATCGATCAACCCTTTTCCACCTTCAATGTTCAATATGATGATATATTTTGAAAAAATCAGCCAATTACCGCAAAAGAAGGAAAGGGTGTACAAAAATTTAGTTTCGTTCTGTCATAAAAAGAACTGTCTCGGCAATGTCTATTGTCTATGGAAAGCCTTGACCATGCCTTAACTGCCAAAGCCAGATGGGTGGCTTGCGTAACTGCATAAATAATCAATTATTATAGCTAGTAGCCTATAGCCAAGAAAGTGCAGCGTCAACACATAGGCCTATATTATTATTATTATTATTATTATAACCGTCATATATATAACCGTCATTCAGGAGACCGGGTTTCGATTCCCACCATCGTCGACCATCCTGACAGGGGTTCTTCGTAGTTTCCCTCTGTCATTCAGGTAAATACTGGGATGGTTCCTTAACAACAGTCCACGACCGACTTCTTCCCACCATCCAAAAACAACCAATAAAATAACCTTTCACCTCATCATCCCATCATCTTGATCATTCACGGACGCCAATAGATCGTAGTCATCAGTACAGTGCGTCGTTAAACCCAATATATATATATATATATATATATATATATATATATATATATATATATATATATATATATATATATATATATATATATATATATATATATATATATATATATATATATATATATATATATATATATATATATATATATATATATATATATATGCTGGTTGCATTTCTATTTGTATATATACTGCATTTTACACGATACCTGCTTTTTGATATAACTAATTAATCATCATGCATCAGACTACGACCGTGCAACGGAAAGTACTATCTGAAAAAAAAAACTCTCTTTCCGGACGGAAGCCATGAAGTGAAGTGTATTATAATACAGCAGGTGGAGGTAGTAGACCAACTGTACACAGGATATTAGTCACTCTTTCCATCTCTCCCCTCATAAACACAACCATACTAGGGTCATTGTCACGATATATATATACGATGTTTCATCTTTTATAAACAAAAATATCAAATATTATACCGTTAGTAGTTAGTACATTTATATATTGTGTTTAACGACGCATTGTGATGATAACTGAGATTTGTTAGTTCCGGATAGCTGGAATGATCTTCCCATTCAGCTAATAACAAATTTTCCAGACGAGGAAAAAATGAACAAAATGTTGAACAATATTTATGAATGTAGGCCTATAATATAACCATAAATGATTTAATATGCTCTAAAGTTGAAAATAAGAATTCTAATTCTATTGGCGTCGGATGAATAATTTTAATGAGATAATGGGATGAGCGATGAATAGTTCGTATAGGTAATAGTGGTGGGAAGGATAATGGGGAGGAATCGGTCTTGGCATATAGGCCTACCACATTCCATGTATATATATATATATTTTTAATATATAAATGTTATTATAAATATATATATATATATATATATATATATATATATAATATATATATATATATATATATATATATATATATATATATATATATATATATATATATATATATATATATAATATAATATAATATGTTGTATAATATAGGTTTACTGTGTTTTCCGGCATTAGCCATGAAAAATAAAATGTACGGTGGCGGGGATCGAACCAAGGCCCGATATACCCGCTCCAATATGCTTAGCAAGCGCGTTAGCAACTGAGCTAGATGTGTCAGCATTTTTCAAGGTATAATAATCTGAATTCCGAGAAATTTCATTATGATTTCTGCTGACCTGTCAAAAACTTGGAAAGTTTCACCGATCAAAATAACTGACATGGAGTGTAATTGAAACTATCCGAACACTTTGATTTTCATACAATAGAAAAGTTTTGATTGCAAATTTAATTTGATTTTTTTTTTCGTTCATTATTATCATCACGCAATGTAGGATGGATAATATTCTCATCAGAAAATCAGGACAGATTGAACATGGTAATTATAATGTTTTATAATTTTATAATTATAATTACCAATGACTGCCGAGACGTTGATCCTATTTAGAATCGAGGACGATCACATAATTTACATAACAGACGCCTCTTTTTATTAAATAATTATTAAAAAATAGTTATGTAACAATAACGTGAGAAGTGCAAGCTCGACCCAGAGTCTTTAATCATTGTTAATTTACACTCATTCGCTGGGATCTAACACTCGTGAGAATTTAGTCTAATAGTTATTAGCTAGATATGTTATATTTTTACTCACTAAAGAAGAAGACGAGGAACAACCGCGCGCTAGTGGTATATTATAAGGGGAACGTTCGTTTGTAACCTTCTTTTTTAGTGGATATGAGTATATATTTGTATCCTCGAAAGAAGAAGGTGCAAACCACCCACGCGTTAGTGTAATATTATAGGGGAAACATTCGTTTGTAACCTTCTTTTTTGGTGGATATAAGTTTATATATGTTAGTATCCACGAAAGAAGAAGGTACAAACCACCCACGCGCTATTGTTATATTATAGGTGAAACATCCATTAGTAACCTCAGTCTTTCGCGGATAAAAACACAATTTATATTATTATCCCACCTAGGTAATGCAGTGAGTTTGTTGTTCTCGTTGACCTTGCTAATGGGTGACACCGTAACATTTCACCTTTTGTTTCGTGGCTGCGTTTCGTTATCTCTCGGCTAGATCAAGCTGGCTGAAGGCCTGGCAACGAATAGCACCATGTGGCAGTGCGGTTTCTCGATATGCATAGCGAGCACGACGAGGACGTATGTTCACGACAGTTCAACGCATTTTGTTCCCCAATTCAACTTTCAGCACGGAAATTCATTAATATATAGTCGAGTAGCAGCTCGACGGGAGCCAAGTCCCGCGCGAAGCCGTAGCATGGACCAATAGAACTTCTTTACTCTGAACTTCAGGCGGTTTTGTTCACGACAGTTCAACGCATTTTGTTATCCGCAATTCAACTTTCAGCACGGAAATTCATTAATATATAGTCGAGTAGCAGCTCGACGGGAGCCAAGTCCCGCGTCCTACACCAGCTACACTGTTTATACGGAGAACTTTTTTTTCGATGTTGCATAAAGACCCCACCAACAGCTAGGTTACACGGGTATTGGCGTCGGATGGATGATTAATGAGATGGTGGGATGATGAGATGAAGGTTTCTTGGGTAATGGGAAGGATAGTGGGAAGGAAGCGGTCGTGGCCAATGTTGTCCCGCGTCCTACACCAGCTACACTGTTTATACGGAGAACTTTTTTTTTTCGATGTTGCATAAAGACCCCACCAACAGCTAGGTTACACGGGTATCGCCGGATGGATGATTGATGAGATGTTGGGATAATGAGATGAAGGTTTCTTGGGTAATGGGAAGGATAGTGGGAAGGAAGCGGTCGTGGCCAATGTTGTGGGAACCATCCCGGCAATAGTCTAGACTACAGAGGGAATTCAAGAATTCAAGTAGGCCTATAGTGGATAGTGGCCTACGAGATTTACGTTAGGTATCTTTGAAGAAATTGAAAATTGAAAATTGAATTGAACCATGTTAAATATATCGTCTTCACTATATATAGCCTACGAAGAGAAGATGCAATTTTATTCACATAAGATATCTATACATATAGTTACCGGTAGTAGTTATACGGATAACTATCCTAAATTAAATAAGTTTGGAGTTCACTTTTCAGTGACGTTGTAAATCTCTCCACAGGTCAAACCCTAGATGGTTAAACGGTCGGATATCCCAATTAACTTGAAACTAAAAAGTAAAAACTTGTACCAAACGTTATAATTTAGATCTGCGTGACTGCAGTCAGCCAGTCACTGCAGTATGCTTGAGAAAATATTTACTGAAATAAAAAAGTCAAGATTAAACGATCTGTAAAATATACTAGAATGATTATTTGTAAAAATGTTGAAGAAGAAAAATGAACGATCTATAAAATATACTAAAATGAATCTATGAAAATGTTGAAAAAGAAAAATAGAGTGTACAGTTGGATTTCATGATAATATCTGTATTTTTTCAATTATTATTCACTAATTGTTATTATTTATCATAACTATTTGTTCTTATAGTTACCGGTATTTCAAATAATTTATAATTCGAGTGATATTAATAGTTATGTTTTATTGCTACATTATCTCATCTACCTTTATATACATTTTTATCACATGTTTTGTTATTCTGTGTCTTATGGCAACCTTTTATTCAAAGGCCGAGCCTTATTTCTATAAAAAAGATATATAAAATATTGAGTTTAATTTGACGACGCACGCACTGCGCTAAAGACTAACAACTATTGGCATCGGTAAATTATGAATGAGATGATGGGAAGATGAGACGACAGGTCATTCTATTTTTATTTTTATTTTTTTTTAATGTTGCTTAACGACCCCACCAACAGCTAGGTTATACGGGGGTACGAATGAGCGGGTGATAATGAAGCGATGAAGAGATGATAGATGAAAGGACGTTTACAAAAACCCAGGCCTTATGCGGGACTCGAACCCACGCCCAACGGTGACTTCAGTTACTACCGCTAGCGATAATTGACTTGGCCACCGGGGCGGCGTCATTCTATAAATGTGGTTTTTAAAAGTGGGAAGGAAGCAGTCGTGTTCTGTTGAGCCATCTCATTATTCACTTTTAAACGGAAAAGGGAAACCACTCAAAGCCTTAGTGGATAGACGATCGTGGAGGGAATCGAACACCGGTCTCGTGAATGACGTTTAGCGAGATAACCACTAGTCCACGCGTCTCAGTAAAAGTTAATTGCAATCACGTTTTATTGAAAATAACATCATTACAGAGTTGTAGAAAACAGCAAGGAGTAATTAATATAAATAATTATTAGTTAGATTACACTTCCTACTCTAAGAGGTATATTATATTTAGTAAGTGTGTAATTACATATTTTAATATTTTATTAAGTGGAAGCAACTACCTGTATAACTAACTATATTGCACAGCAACTATCTGTGCGTTGAAGACTCCATACACGTGAATTTTTCGTTTATTTATTTATATTGGATTTAACGACGCACTGTACTGATGACTACGATGTATTGGCGTCGGTGGATGATATATAAGATGATGGGTTAATCAGAAGGAAGGTTATTTTATTAGTTGTTTTTGGATAGTAGGAAGGAGTCGGTCGTGGCCTGTTGTTAAGGAACCGTGCCGTATTGACCTGAACGACAGAGGGAAACCACAAAAATCTCATGAACGGATGGTCGACTATGGCAGGAATCAAACCCCGGTCCCCAGAATGACGGTTTAACGTGCTAGCCACTAGACAACTCGTCTTCAGTAACGTGAATCTTTTGAGAAGTCCAAAGCGAAACTCCCAATCGATCTTTTCCTTCCAACTTTCCAAAATAGTATAATAAAACAGCTTATCAATTCATCTCAACTCTCCACCATCTCACTTATCAATCGCCAATGGCAATATATTATAGTTAATCATTAGAAAGCGTGATTAAACTCAATAAGAATAAATAAATTATATTGACACTATAAACAGGGAAAGCTTTTTGTAATATATAGGCCTATAGTGCATGTCAACTGCAATTTTATCATGATTTCATTGTTAATATGTAAACAACCACACCATATTTTCCTTCAAAACCATGGTGGGAGTTTTCGAATTTCAATTTATTTGATATTTGGTTCAACGACGCAATGTTACTCATGACTAAAATCTATTGGCGTTGGTGAATGATAAACCAGATGAAGAAAAGATGAGATGAAAGGTTATTCTATTACGTGTTTTTGGATGGGAAGGAGTCTATCGTGGCGTATTGTTTAGGAACCATCCCAGTATTAAAACCTGAACGACAGAGGGTATAACTACGAAAAACCTTTGTCAGGATGTTCGAACATGGTGGGAATCGAAACCCGGCCTCCTGAATGACGGTTCAGTGTGCTAGCAACTTGACCACTCATCTCAGTCGAATTTCAATTATATGCCTGATTTAGTATAGAAATACAAATAATAAATATGCGGTCAAAGCAGAAAGTCTTTTCCGTGCTTAGCAGCTTGTCGACCACCAAACATTGTCGAAGGTAAAGATCACCAAGTATGATAAAGCAGAATATAGTTTCATTGCTTCTGGCTCAGTCATGGCATTGCCTTGAAAACTCGGTCGTGGGTTCGAGTCCCTCTTATAAGATATTGGTTTTATGAACCACATTTTAATCTCTCATTCCTATCCCCAAATAACCAAACTGTTGGTGTATTCGTTAAGCGAACAATAATCATTCAACTCGGAAGTAAGATTTTGTCAGAGTTGATTAAAAAACTTCCGCACAAAGTGATTGGTGTGCGTGTGAGTGTCATCATTAAATATGAAAAAAGCATCTTGAGCTAAATTAAGATCGATGTCTTTTTTAACATTCTCCATCTAGCAGGATCATAAAAATCATTCATTCCAAAGTAAAAAAAAAGTACACGGATGGTTGGCTTACGCTATAATCCGACTTCAATTTCACACTAGTTCCAGAATCATTAAATTTGGTTAAAAAATGTGAACCAATTTTTTATCAACTGAAAAAGTGTTGCCAATTATTATAAAAGTGACACAAGACTGCGAGACTTATTACATGGCTTACATTTCCATTACTGACTGGGGATGACGTTATATGCAGTATGTAGTTTTCTTGGAAAATACTACGTAGGCTTGCACAAAATGTCATATACAATGTTTATTTCCGAAATTAAATTTTTATTCTATTTTTTATATCTAGTATTTGTAAATATTTTCTTCATGACGCATTTTAATGTAGCTTGATCAACTAGTTTATGTGAACGCAATCTTACGTATAACTTTGACATGTAAAAATAGCAATTGCTATAAAAGCGATGAAATCTAAAAGAGCTTCAAGTCTGGTTTTTCTAGCATATCTTCATGTTTCAATACATTTGATTTGTTTGTTCGTGTTTTTGAAAAGGCGACAAAGCGCTACAAAAGTCTGAATCAGCTATTATTCAACGTATTTGCGATATAAACGCTATATTTTCTGCAAAATTATATCAATTGAGATGTAAAAGGGTGAAGTTATATAGATATATGTGTTGAGGAAAAAATCAATCCTCTTTGTGAAAATATCTTCTCTTTAAACGTTCTAGGCCCTAATATTCTTTGAATATTTTCCTTATCTCAAACTTCACGGATATTTAAAAATCACATTTTTTTCCAATATCCGTAAGTTCGCCTGGTACAAATATAACCACAACAATGTTAAGGTTGGAGAGTTAAACCTGTGGAGCGCGGAAAAAAGCAGAGACAAAAGACTTTAGTTGATTCGTGTGGTACTCGGTGAGGACTGTGGTTAATGCCAGCTTCATACAGCATCCCACTCAATTAGACACAGAGTCCTAAACTCATCATTTCTTGTTATTGATGTTCAAAGACCCCAAAAACCGCTGGGTTATACGGGGGCACGAATGAGCGAGTGATAAGCGAACTACAAAGTATTGATACGTGAAGAACGGATACAAAAACCCATACCTACAGCGGGACTCGAACCCAAGACTGTGTGACTTCGGAAGTCAAAGCAGTGCCTCAAATGTTTCAGTCAAAATGAGGGCTAAACTCAAAGACGAGGGTATTCTTTGGTCTATTCTTTAGAGGGTGATCCTTCGTGAGGTAATTCTTATTTATTTATATTAGGTTTAACAACGCAATGTAATGACAACAAAAATCTATTTTCGTAGATTATTCTTCACTCTATGAAGAACTAATATAATAAGTTTTTGCAGTTGGTTCTCAACCAATGGGACTTTGGGTTGCGATCCAAGAGTTGGACGTCGGTAGCGTCGGCGTTGGAATCAAATAAATGAAAACATGAAAATAATATCGACCAAAATTAAAATTCTACAGAATTTCGTGAAAATTATTAGTTCATTTACTTTGACATTGATTATATAGAAATGTACCGTGATTGTTGTACGATAAATAATATTCTTGACATTATTTCTACATTCTGTTACTTAGTGTATCCACGAGAGATGAAGGTGACGAGTGACCGTCCCCCCATCATAAACCTCTAACGCGCGGGTGGTTCACGCATTCATCTCTCGTGTCGGCTCTTCCCTCATAAGTCGTAGTGCCAACAATCGAAATATTATGTACCACATTGTTAGGAGAAACTGCAACAATGTAATAGTGAAGACCTCGTATACCGAATCTAGGCCCTGTACATTTCCATATTAGATTGTTCTGTTTTTACAAGGATACAAACTAATAACCTTGCGACAAACCTATGGTTTTCAGGAATTGTTATGATTTCGTTATACATATTTCTGTCTAAAAATGTTAGCCAATACCATTAGCAATTGCTCGACACCGGAAATCTGGATTTCCGACCCAGTTCATAATGAATTTTACAATATAAAATTGTAAACAACGGTATACGATGATTATGTTGATTTTGTTTTTAATTATCAACATTGAAAACTTGACATAAAGCCATTGTTTCCCAATCAAGGCGAAAGATGCAAATTTAGGATCGTTTGAACGGGGCACCACAAGGGCGATCTTAACATTCCAAAGAAATAGTATAGTTGGATTTTATATTTAGAATTATAGTGATAAAACAAGAGATGGAGAGCCATTCACAAATAATTATTCTATAGTCCATTCATTCTATTCTATGTAAATATATTCTGTATGTAATATATATTCGATATATTTATGTATAACAATCAATATATCGAATATTTAAAAAAAAAGTAACTGTGTCCTAAAAAATGTCACAATTTATAGATGATACCAATCTCATTGGCAACGTGAAATCGACATCACATGTATTTAGGCCTATGTAATTACTGATTTCATCAAGTTCTATTTCAATTTTTCAATCTTTTTGGTTCTTTACATATAATACGGACAATGCAAATTATAAAAATGTAAATTCCACAATGAGGAAAGACTGTTCCTGTGCTGGGTAATTATTAAAATTAACATGATCATGTAAATATCTTGAAGTAAACATTGAAAGCATGAAACAGAGTGTAAGTGTAAATCGTAAAGTTGGAAGTAAAAATGTTTGAAAAAATGTCGATAGATTTATAAAAACAAATAATCAACTTACATAGGATAAGACCATCACTCGTGCCGAAAATGTCCCGAACAAAGTATTACAATAATCCCATCGATGTAATGTTGATCTTCCAATATCGCGACGATTCACCGAACTATCACAGCGCTTCACTGACATCCGTCTTACCTGACGGCCGGCACCGAACTGGCTAGTGGTTCGTTTTCGTCCATCCATGCTCCATCGCCATAATACAGCTGGCCGCTGCATACAAGAGAAGGCGCGAACCACCCGAGGGCCATTGATGTGAGATAGGGGGGACGGCCGAACAAAACCTTCTTATGACATGGATAGCACTGTACCATGTCGGTAGTACTTTTAGATACAGGTTATGATTGGTCGTCTTCCGTATCCAAGATGACTGTCGCACGGGAGGTTCGAACTTTTATTTCTTGTGAAGTAGATCATTCTTTACTAAGCAGTCAGTGCCCCTTTCTTTCACGACCATAAGAATTAATGTGAGATGAGCAATAGGATATGAAAATGTAGAAAATAATATCGAAAACTATGCAGTAAATGCAGTAATCATGCATAAATTAAAATATAAATTGAAACATTTTTTTCTACAGCCAATTTAGCATTATTACAGCATTTTCAAGCTAAAAGCTTCAATTCTATGAAAATGATATGACATTTAAAAGTTAAATTGTTCTTACATAAGTTCTTGAAGGTATTAAAAAGAAAAAAAAATGTTTTTATTGGTTTTGAATTGAGTTATCTTCAAAAAAGTGATAATTTGCTGAATCGTCAAAAAATGTAAAAAGAAATTAATTTAGTTGAAAATTATATATATTTCCCCTGCCTGGTATGTAATTTTTGTACTGTAGGTACGGGCTTAGACAGGGAGAAAAAGGCCCTGGCAGGGATTAAAAATAGAGGCCCAGAGAGAGAAAATAAAGAACAATGAATATTTGCAAAATTTGCACTGCTGAGCGGTAAAATAACATTTACAAAGTAAATCCACGACCCATGATTTGTTAAGACACATAGTATTGATTAATGTACCTAATGTTGCAATCGTTAACATTGAATACATTTTATTATATATTCTAAATAATATTTCATTATAAATGTAATTATATCTTCCTAATTCCAACTCCCAATAGCTGCATAATTGCTTGGGGGCCCCTAATCAAGCTGAACAAGGTGGGGACCCGGGGGGGCGATCGATTGCCACTTGAGCCAGACCGCCTCTGATTGTAGGACTACAGATCAAATCTTCTTGTAGACTACTTTTTTAAAATTGAAATTGAGTATATAATAAATCAATAACGGTGTTTGGTCAATATGATAATTTGATTTTTTTTAAAATCATAAACTGAACTCATCATGCCAATTTGACAAGCCAGTGTAGAGTGTAGAGTGTAAATTGAAAAAAACAAAATGAAGAGTTGAAATTAAGTCTGTTTAAAACTAACTTTTTGGTATTTCAGTTACTGGTAGTTTAGGAAAAGTAACTATAAAGGTAATCAAATTAAAGGTTGAAAAATGAATTTTACGTAAAATCTGAAGAAAGTCGGGACAAGACGTTGATTATTGTACAAAATTAGCTTTTTTGTTTGATTTGCACTCATTTGTCATTTTATTGAATATCTATTGAATCCAATTTTCAACAAGAGACAGTTTTCAAAGTTTCATCCGAAAATTCGTCAGAAATTCAGAAATTTTGACAAGTTATTGCAAGCAAATTAAAGAAGTACAATCACTTATTAAAGGGTAACTTTAGGACTTAACGTAAAACTTCTTAAAAAAAAAGTAATTAGTTAACATTATTCAAGTGACTATCAAGTGAAAAGTTGACAAAAATATCAACGTGTTACCATCAACACATTATTTTTGTCCCAACACTGCAAAATGGTCTTAATAAATTTCAGTGTTTTGGCTTGTCTGAGAGCATAGAATAACGAGTCAATGAAGAAAACTACAGACCAAGTTGGATTCTCATCACTAGATTTTTAATGTTAGTGGTGTAGTTCAATTGAACTAGAAACAGCGACTAGAAGTTAATATCTAGTCTCTGTTTCACTAGATAGTCGCAATACATCATAATCCTTTCACCAACGACGTTTGCTCGAACAACACAATTTAGTCAATTGCTCATAGTGAGGTATTTACAGTCAACAAACGAGAGTACGAATGAGCGCAATAGAAATCAAATTTTTGTAAAGTATCGCTACATACATATTGGATTTTGCACTACTGGTTATCGGGAGCCGCCGGTCATCGAATTCACGTAACAGTCCTGACAGTCCCTAACTCTTCATTCTTTACCAAATTAAATGCCTAAAAATTAACAATAAAAGTAATAATTCACAATATGGGAGAACAATTATGTTGAAATAAAGATAAAATTGTGGGCTTTTGTGGCCTACATGGGCAGATGTGCTGTAGTAGTGTAATAGCGATACGGAACCTTTCGTTTCTAAACCACGGTATGGACATTTTAAAACATTTATAAATAATCGAATAGGTAAAAATCGTTGAACGATTATTATACTGGATGATGTACATCGATTAGTGATCGAATATCTGATCATTGGTGTTTGGCAGCATCGATTATTACAATGGTCCGTCACCTTTCTTTCCTTCCTTTAGCTATATAGCAGTTAAGTGTAAGAGAAGCCATTAATGGCTTAAGTTCGCCGGATTAATAAAGATCAATTTATTTTATTTATTTATATACACGATGATTATGAACAGTCGCAATGAAATATAACCAAGTGTGTTTCTTTTTTTTTAAATCAAGACTTCATTATTATTACGGTATACTATTACAATTGTGATCAATATAAAAAAATATATCCTATTCACTTTAAAAGCTGAAGCCTATAGCTCTAAAAAGGATATATTTACGCTGTATTTCTATTACTGGTAGTACATCCGAGAACTTATAAAATCATTTTATTTGTGTCACGATAAATTTAGTTTCATATTTCCCAAAAATCTTGATACAGTATTTCCAAACATATAGGGGCCTATGTGGACCTAGAGAATATAGGCCTATGATGTTTGCAAAAAAATGAGTTCTTCACATTTTTCTGAATTGTCCACAATCAACAAAGTTACACTACTTTATCCAAGCAACAAAACAATTTTACTTACAAATTTGAGTCAATGGAACCAGTATTGTATTATTCTCATGTTCGACTACGTGTCAGCAAATTGCATTACGGTAATTTGAAGTTGTAAACATATAATAATTGAATAAATAAATGTTTTTTTTAATAACAGAAATATTAAATACTTACATTACTGGTTGGTCATGTGCAGCTTATTAGTCCAACTCGGGTTCCAAATGTTCGTCTCGTTTTCTCCAACACGGAGAAATCCTCCATCTCAACTCAACACAACAGGCCTAATGTCTAGCTGATATTAGGCTAATCTAAAAAAAATCTGGTCAGTAGAACTTTTTCCCCTTCTTCTATGGTAGTACTGATATAAGTACAGACTTTAGTAGTAAGCCTACCTACAATGTTGTCACCACAAAACAATCTAGCAAAGTGATATATATATATGGCCAGGTAATGCCAGCTGAAAACCAACTGTTGCAATTATATATTTTATGCAATATTACTGAAGTCAGAAATTACACAATTCTATCAACATATCGCCAGTGTTGGGTAGGAACTTATCGAAAGGAACGAGTTACCGGGAACTAGTTCCTTTCTGAGGAACTTCAGAGGGAACTCGTTCCTTTTAATCAGCAGTAACTTAAAAAGAACTTAAGTTACCATTTTTAGGTAACTTGGAACGATTTGCAAGTTCCTTACTAAGTTCTTCTACACAGACTGTACTTAAGAAATCCAAGTTGAACTGGCGGTGCCAAGATTTTTTTTTTTTGTATTTTTTATGTAAGTAAATTCCCGCTATTTGAATCTGAAAACTGGGTAAAATTGTGGGTAAAACTCTCAACTCCATCCCGTCATATCTAATAAGCACTTCCAGGAAACTCACACCCCTGAACTTTGGACTATCCACCCCTGTTCCCAGCAACATTGTCTCCGCAATCCTTGGTAACCTTTCGGCATAATACTCCCACTCACTAGAAAAACTCCACGCCGGTAACTTTTGAAGTTCTTTTATTAGAACTGGAACTTTTCAGTTCCTTTTTTTCTTGAGTAACTGTATATCGCCTAATTTAGAGCGTGGATGGATTATGGAAGTTCCACATAGTTTTCAGTTACAAATGCAGTCAGATTTTCTTGCACGTTGAGGGGTTGGAGCTACTCTTAAACACGCATGTGTTTTTAATTTTTAATGCAACTATGAATGAAATGGTGCACACATTTTTTGAAAACTTGGATTTGAGCAGCTGTGATGTTATTCATCAATTTGTGAACAAACTTTGTTCACTAAAAATGTATTTCTTTAAAGAATTAATATGTAGGCCATAATTTTTATTTGAACTTATCAAGAACGTGAAATTGCAAGCCTTGCCTTGCTCAAGCCACACCCTATCATTCTCAACTTATGGCCACCTATGGTTGGGTTGAGGTAAAAAATTGTTAACCAATAATAACCCCTCCCTTTAATCAAACTAATCTCTACGGGCTACAACATCTCAAATCCAGCATCGGACTTCCTTAGCTTTACCAAGCATTCTCGAGGCTACTTCTACAAATTCTCTATTAATTCAAGTAAGCATACAGGTAACAAGAGGAATATAATTCAATTTTGAATATGCATTAAATACAATAATCATTTTTCTCATGGTATAATAAATTTATTATCCAGTGACACAGGTTTAGAAAAGGTATTCACAATACACAAATGAAGGTTCTAGAAAACTGTAATGCAAGACAAGGAATGGCCAATCGATTAAGATAAAAGTTTTTTACGAGATAAAATGAAAAACATAAGGTAGAAATAAACTATTCAACTAGGCCTACTTGGACTTGGGTCAAACTGACAGACTTTGATCATTGACGTAAAAATGTTACTACTGTAATAAATAAGGGATTGGATACCAGTTGTTGAAACAATATTAAAATAGTTGTGCTGCTTGTAGTAGGTGCACTACAATTGACAAATGAAAATTAATATTTTATTAGTAATAAAGTGAGTTCAAATGACAAACAAGATCCCCCTAGTCTATTTTTAACAACTGTGTAGCACTACTAGGCGCCGTAGCTTACGGTACTAAAATGCGTAGTATTTCGAGTATTCAATCAAGCATCTTGTACCAGTACTTACATTGCATTAATTACTCGGATCTTGTACAATTTAACTGAAATTAGTGGTAGTAAACGTGCTAAACTCTTGGCATTTAATATGCATTTGGTAAGCCAAATCTTTTCCAAATAAAAGTTTACAACTTACTGGATTATTATTACATATTATATTATATTGCATACAGTGAATATATGATTGTATGATGACATTAAATAAATCTAGCTTTAACATTTATCATAAGACATAATAATACAATTTTAAATTGTACAGCCAAATTAGCCGTACTAGGTTTATAAAAGCAAAAAAATCAAGGTCCTTGCATCTTCAACTTGTTCAACTGAGACTGTGATTCTGCCAGTAATGCTTCAGATGCAAAATATTTTACATCAACATCCGTATCAACATTCAACTTATCCAACACTGGTTTGACTTGCGTTTGGATGCAGCTCTGATCCAGGAAAGGGCCAATCTTCTGAAGTGTTTTGGCCACATTAAACCGTACGTTGGCAACGTTGTCAGCTGCCAGGGTCAATACAATGGGTAACATTATCTTGGTGGAGATGTCCTGTCCGCACGCCTCCGCCAAAACATTAATGCAGAAAAGACATGTCATACGATGAAGGTAGTTCTGATCACGTGCCATCGTCAAAACATTAGGTATGACTGTGCTCTGAGCCCACTCGGAACCGAATTTCTCCACAAGTTTCATCAAGTTTAGGGTTGCAGCTTCTCGGATAGCGTACACATGATCCACGAGCCATGTCATGCACAGAGAGTTGAGCTTCTCATTAAAGAACTCGACGCCAAGTTGTCCAGCTAGTAGCGGCATGTACTCAATAATGGCAAGACGAACTCGCCACTTGGAATCCTCAGCCAATTCAACAATGGCAGGCAACAGTGATTGAGACAACTCTTGGATGCCAATAACCTCATTCACACATTCCAAGTTTGAAATGATGTTGAGACGTACCTCAGGGCATTCGTCTTTGAGTTGAGACAGGAACAAGGGCAACAAATGTTCAATAGTGTTGTGCTTACCAAGTATAGGACTCAAACCCATAATGACAGAAGCAAGTGCGGACTTCACATGTTGGTTAGGATCTCCGACTAAATCCTTGACAAACGGTAACAGACTTCCAATAATAACGGTCTCCTGTTGGCTCTTTTCCAGATTTAGACTGAAATCACGGACTTTATTTGCTGCAGCCGCTCGTACTTCTGCTTCAGTATCTTTAAGAAGAGACTGGAATGCAGGAACCAGATCATTCTTCGTTATTTCTGGTCCTACAGCTTTCTGAAGATCGGTAAATTTATCTGCTACCATATACCGGACTCGCCATGATGTATCACCCATACACTGCCTGAGAGTAGGCATGACAAGTGCCTCCACATCTTCTTGTTGTAGAAGTGTAGCAATACTCACGCAAGCCTCGACTAACAGGTGACGAACAGAATCCTGCTCATCAAGAGCAAGATTTACAAAGATGGGAATTACATCAGACTTGAGATATTCTAATTCAACAACTTTTGCAAATTCTCCCAGCTTGCTGGCGGCCGCTCTTCGAACCATTGGCGTGTCATCCTGACATAACATGCGGAAGTTGTTTCGTAACACTACCTTGACTGCAGGGCTGACTCGTTGATAACAAACGCTGAACAATCCACAAGCCGAAGTTCGAGAAGTGAACCAATCACCCGATGCTAATCTCTGTACCAATGGAACGTAGTTCGCTTCCAAATCACTCGGACTGTGCTCGCTTGAAATTGCACGTAGGGAATCAACTGCTTTATCTCTTACCACAGTTTCTTCCACAGTAGCCAGGGACTCCAATGGCGGTAACAAGCAATAAACATGATCTGGACCACCTACAAGAGGTGTGAAGCTTCCCAGTTGTTCAGCAAGAGCAAGCAGTACCTCATCCTCTTCATACAGTGTCTCCGTCAGGAACGGAATCAGCTCGCTTCGAGTTCTTTCAACGCCCAAGGCAAGCGCGATTGTGGAAAGTTTCTTGATTGAGTTTAACCGAAGCTGAACGTCGTCATTTTTCAATTCGTCGATTAAAACCGCTATCGGGTAAAGACAGTTATCGTCGTTCGCCATTTTACAGTCCTTGTTCACAGGACAAGAAGCAGAATTTTTGACAAACTAACCAGGAAATCACAGCCTGAATAGATTTCCATACAATACTTGAGTGACGCCCCAGAATAAGATGGCGGTGTTCACAGGAATCCGGTCGGTTGGTTCACGGGTCGGTAAGGTAGTTTGGCGCGGCTGCTCAACGTTTTAAAATTGCATGATAAAATAAATAATATCAGTCATATTTTCTACACTTACCTCAACTGTAAAAATGTTTCACATCGCTCACTTATGCTGCCATGATTGTTAGAGCATAGGCTTATCTAGCCTAAAAATGTATATTCAGTATTTACTGGGCATATAGAATTTATAAGTAGGAAAGATTCTTATGCCCACAATGGTATAAATTTTGTTAGCAAATAAAATAATATTTTTAATTCGTGGTTTCCCTCTGTCGTTCAGGTCAAAACTGGGGTGGTTGCATAATAACAGGTCACGACCGAATCCTTCCCACTATCTAAAAACACCTAATAAAATAACCTTTCATCTCATACATCATTCACCGACACCAATAGATCGTAGTCATCAGTGGAGTGCGTCGTTGAACCCAAAATTAATAATAAAAAAATAATAACTATCGTTTTCTCATGAATATGAGGAGATACAGTCTACCATTTTTTTCTATTCAACTATTTCTATTTAAAACTTTTCAACTATATTGATTTTTATACTGCATGCTGCTCGTAGGTTCTGCATTCGGCTAAAAGAGTAGGCCTACTTACATTTTACGTGCATCAGTAGCGGGGCTTGCCTAAGGTATAATTTTCACAAAATGAGCACTAAATTAAATTTCTAACAAGTGGAATATGCAGTAGAACCTCTTTAATAGGTTTCTCTTTAGTACATTTTTCACCTTGGCAAGTTTTATTTTTTGTTCCCATCTATATGCTCCCACAACTTTAGTAAGTTTTTTTAGTCTGGTCCCCTGAAAAAACGTACTGTAGAGGTTCCACTGTGGAATATTGGTACTGATCACGCAATTTCTCTTCTATGCAAATAATTCTTTCCACCATAGGGCTTTCCGATAAGATCGGAAAAAAATAAAAGCCCATGCAATAAGTTAGATACATCCACTAAGTTCTAATTCTATCCTTGTATGCCCATCATTATTTAATGTTAATTTTGTATTTTTTTCATCATTGTTGTGGTGTTTTGTCAAACAAGTATTTGAAAAGTTACGCTAAAGCTCAGTTCAACCACTGATATTATCACAAAATGCCCATTTTCCATCTTGAATCAACCCCCCCCCCCTCCAAAATTATGGGCGATGTATATTATCCAGGCCTACCTACAATCTTGATGATCGAAAATAAATTTCTGGGAAACACACTTATACAAGAAATAAAAGTACAGCACAATAGGATTCATTTGCTGAATGCCAAATCATATCGGCACTTCATATTTTAATATTGTAACGTATCCACTATACAGTAATAGTGTATCTTACATTTTCTCCATTAAACATCATCTAATAGACTCTTTGGGTACAGTTACGATTATTATTAACACAGTAACAGACTTGTCAAGTGATCATTTAAACGTCAACATCACTTGACTGGAACAAGATTATGATTATATACCGAAGTTTGTTTTTTCCTTCGCTCTTACCTCGATAATTGAAAGGTTGATCTAATTCATACAACACTGACACAATACAGTATCTAGGGTCTATCGGCATATTGGAAAATGCCTACCTACCTATCTAGAAAATATCATTGTAGTAACAGAGTACCTTATCATACACTAAAGAACATTACAAAAATAATTAACATTTAGATTATGTTACAAGCAATACAATTTTTTAGAAATCTTTTCAGTCGGTTGACTTCACCACTATTAAGTATTTTAACTGCGTGAAAATCAATACAGTTACATAATACATACTATAAATGATACAAACAAACAATTTGATTGACCAAACCCTTACATCTTCCTGTAAAAGTCAACTGCAGAGCATATCAACAGATTTAATATTTAAATATTTACGTAACACTGAAAGCTGAAAACTGTATACCGGTAATGAAGTAAGATGTATCGAGTTGATTTGAAGTTGACCTGCCTACTGAGACCAGTTCAATTATCAACTTTATAAGAAGTAGCGAGCAGCGACAGCTACTCTGGCGGTTAGAGTGTGAACCATCCAATGACTAGCTACATACTGGAATAAACCAAAGTCACGATTCACCAGCAGCTAATGAATATTTACGTACCCTGCATGAATATGTTGTCGAAAAGGACATTCAATAATCATTATCATTCGTGAGCCAACAAGAATAAGAATCACAGTTGTACAATTTGGCGAATGCCAACTAGAAAACTTATAGGATCTAAATTAAAGTACATCAAATGAAATACCTCACTGAGATTGAATTTTTTCCCTAAATAAATAAATTATAATCATGATATTTGAAGGTTTGGTCCGCTTTTTCTCAATACACGTATTTCGATTGTTCCACGAATTTTTCTCAATAAATCGATTATCTCTCCTGTACTCATACCGTCGATATTTTCATCGTTCACCTGAAACAAAAACAAACATTCATTTAGTATTCGTATTAAGGATAGTTGTAATTTGAATTTCATTAGGTTCAAAGTCAAGGTACTAGTAAGTTCAAGATATGGTATTGATGAGTAGGTAGTCTCGAACTGACACTTTTCTCTTTGGTCAATTCCGTACAAACATTTCAAGCATACCAGAAGTCAGCCGTTGTCGGTGCTTTTGGCCACTTGCCAAGTGTGGCTATTAGAATACTGATTACCGGTAATTTGTTGTCGATAAGTTCTTTCGTGACAGTAAGTTCACAGAAAAAACTCTACCCTGATTGAGCTACCTACTAGTCATTCTAATAACTTTGCATCAAAGCTCTAAGAGATAGACTTTCTTCAATGTAACAAAGAATTATTACAAACACTTCTCAGCTTCCTCCATATTTATAATATTATTCGAAAAAGGAACAGAAATATTAAATAAAAGTATATTAATTCAACAATACATTTTCACTTTGAAGCTAGGTTTACATATAAACGTACACATCCACACAACAATAACAGTTTTGATTATCACGACGATTACTAACCGTGAGAAGTTGATCATTGGCTTGAAGTCGGCCGTCCTTGGCCGCAACACTATCCGAATAGATCGCGCTGATGTACGTGTGAATACCGTCACCCTGGAGACTGAATCCCAAACGACTGTTCCAGCCCCGATTCAGTTCCACCGATAGAATTTCCTCGTTAACAGTCGACAGTTCCGTGCACGTGGAATCGTTTCCTCCGTCTGCGTTGCTACCGGGCGTAAACATAACACCCTTCCATTTGAGAAGACCTCGCGTACCGTCTCCATCGCTGTCCATAGCTTTGGCGGGAATATCTTGATCAGATAAACGCTCCGTTCCGTCTTCTTCCGTCAATTTTTTCGGAACGTTGCACGCTGGATGGGCTGACTGGTAAGCGGGATTACGATAACTGAATGCTGTCGAAGTGCTGGAAGTCGACGATAGGGGAGGTAGGCTGGCTGGTTCGGTCGAAAGATCTCCAATACCTTCACCGCTCGTTGGATAGCAATGGCTTAAACTTCCTAAATTAGTCAAGTCTTCGGTGCCGTTTGTCATTGCGAGCGAACCCCACGCTTCGTCGTTTCGTGACCCGTTTGCAGAAAATGTGTATTTCTGTTTCCGAGGGACGGACGGTGGGAGATTGTCACTTTCACTACATAGATCGAGGAATTTCGGCCTTCGAGGTTTCGAATCATCGCCGTCAACACAGTCCACATCATAGTTAGTGTTTGATTCGTCGGTTATTGTTAAAGAAAATGTGTTACTACGGGAGGGGTCTCTGGAATAGTCGGAATCTCCAACAGGACTAGGTACTAAATATCTTTGGCCGAGTCCTGGAAAAATACAAGGCAATGTGTTAGTATTTGTATATTTTAATTTTCATAGGCCTAGTATTTTATATTTAATAATTTTATTTTAATATTGAAAATTTAATAATACATTTAATACGGTAATTCAATTTTAATATTGAAAATATAATAATATATTTAATAATTTAATCTCAACATTGGAAGTTTAATAATATATTCAATAATTTACTCAATTACAGACCAGAAAGTGACACACATTCATATTTATAACCTACAGTTAAATTAGCTCATACTCATACCGCGTTCAGGAAAGGTTACTCAATACTTATCAATATGAAAAATTGTACAAGTTGTAGGTAAAATGTACAAAAAAGAGTAACTGGTAAGAGTAAACAAAGTCTTCGTTCAACCTGTAGAGCACGCATGTAGAAAAAAAAAATCTCTAGTATGTGAAATTTAGTCATTTTGAACCTTTGATATAAGTAATAACACGCTGGATCACAAAACCATTGAAAACTTACTATCTTGTGCAACAGCCTGCATGTCTGGCGACGGCGTCTTAGTCAGTCTTCTTCTCCGCGGAGACGTGCCGGGCGACTGACCGTCGGACAGTCTACGACCCGATCCGCTCGAATTGCCCGGCGACAGTTTACGCACCGCCAAGTCGGTCAGCATGTCCATCGCTTCTTGACGCAGCGCGGGCTTGGGCTTGCTCGGACCCTCTTCCGACGGCGACAGCGCCGCCACCGGCGTTTGAGCGGCGTCGCGATACAGCCGCAGTCTCACGTTGTCGCCGCATTGGCGGAGGAACGCGACTGCCTCCTCGTGGCTCATTGGCGACATTGGCATATCATTCACCTGAAGAAATTCACGATTATATTAGGCATTACAGAAGAACAATCAACAATAATCAAAAAACGTACATAAAATGAGGACAAATTTCAAGGTATTGTACCCAAAAGTTGAAGCAAAGTCTCTTTACTGGCGGTCAATTCAATTATTTCCTCCATTTTTTCGTCTTTTCATTTATATTGGGTTCGAGAATGCACTGTAATGATTGATGATTGGATGATGATATGAAAGTTTTGTAAATGATGGGAAGAAAAGTGGGAAGAAAGCGGTTGTTGCCTATATTGTAGGAATCATCCCGGCATTAGTACAGACTACAGAGAAAATCACGAAGAACCCATGATAAGATGGACGGTTGTGGATATCGAACCGCGGCTCTCACCTCCTGTCACATATATCAGATGATGATCAGATCAGATGAGATCAGTGAAATAAATTAGATTTGTACAATTTACATGAGTTGCCGTCGTACACTTACAGCCACTATTTTATCACCCGGTCGAATCCGTCCGTCAGACAGTGCCGGCTCTCGAACCAGCGCCCGGACGTAATGGCCGAGAACGCTTTCGTCTTCCTTGCGTAACGTGAAGCCAAGGCTGCGATTCACTTTCGTAAGCGTGATATCGAACTCCTGCACAAACAAGAAATAAGTACATGGGCGGGTATTTATATTTGTGGAGGTAGAGATGGTTGAGAACTTTTCAAATCATAATTTATATAACTTTTCATCATACAGTAGAACCTCTTCAATAAGGTTCTCTTAATTCATTCACCATTGGCTATTGAGTCAAATTTCATTTTTTGATCCGCCTGATATGCTCCCTCATTTTGGATAGTTTCTTTGGAAAGTTTATAACTTGAGTAATTTTTTTTCAGTCTGGTCCCATGAAAAATGATGACTTCTTGTCCAAACAAAAAAATTATACAAAAAATTACATATACAGTACACACATACGGTATATTATTTAAATAGTTATTTGGAGATAGTGAAACCTCTATGCATCGTTCCCGGATCCATCGTTTTCCTGCTTGTATCAATTATTTTTTCTCACCCCACTCCCATATAATCAATGTTAAATTTTCCTGGATGGATCATTTTCCTGCATGGATGGTTTTATTTCTCTCGTCCCTTGAAAAACGATGGACAGAGGTTCCACTGTAATTATTCTACAGATCTGCTTAAAAATAACCCCGTATAAGCTAGCTGTTGGCGAGGTTATTAAACAACATTAAATTCTGTTGTCCAACTGTAGTTCAATTCTTTAGCTGCTCTTATGGACTATTATTGTACGCCTAGTTTATATGTACACAATGAAATAATTACAATACATTGATTATTGAAATTAATTCAATAAGTACACGAAAAATGAATGAATAAAAAAAACGAAGCTTGCTGTACATTTAGAGTCAACATATATGAAGAGTGAAAATGAGTACAAAATTACTTTTTTGTACCAACACAATGTTTCTACTGAGAATGAGATAATGCATGATGTGTTATGCTTCTTGATTCTATGATTGAACTAGTCCTAGTCAGAGTGATATTAGCGAGTTATAAACCAGTACGTACCCCATACGGTTCGTCGGACACAATGAGAGGCAATGGCACGAGAATACGACTAGAAGAAATGCTGAGCGCGGGATCCCTCCTCGGGGGCGGCGGTGGCTCGCTCGGTGCCGTCACTTGGAACACATCGCTCGGGGGTCGGCACATGACTAAGATGACGTTGTTCGGCGTCGTACGTAACACTTCCAGGGCTTGCTGGAAGACGATCAACAAAAGGATATTATTAATTCCAGTTTCCCCTTTTTCTAGAAATGTGAAATTTTATAACCAATAATTCTTTTCTTGAATAGATTTTTGAAAACTTGTTGAATGATTTTGAAGAGTGTTGCATGTACCATAGTATTTACATACTCGTTGCCCGAATTTGAAAAAATATGGCACATTCAATTGGATGCTTGGACTCGTTTATAATGAAAATAACGTGTTGATATTGACGCGTTTAATTTTTTGGTTGACTTCTTACTCCACGTATTATTTTTATTCAATTAATAATATCAATTGACTTTCAATTCACTTTTATGGGTTGACTTTAACAAAGTTTCACGATACCATCTGGGACGATACATCATAAAGCTACTTCATAAAGTGACTGACTATGCTTTGTAATTTGTTTGAAATAATCTCTTTTGTCTCCTCATCTCTCATCCAGACAAAACTTTGAAAATTAAATTAAAATAGATATTAAAAATAAAACTGCCAATTTGGTGGAAATCTAACCAAAAGGCTCATTTTGTTACATAATCAACCTCCCATCCAGACTTCCTTCAGATTTTAAGTGAAATTATTTTTTCAGCGAACTTCATTAGAAATTTATCAACTTGATCTCCTTTTTTCTACACCAACTGAATTTTCAAAAAGTTTCTTCTGACAAACTTGACTTTTAACTTTCAATTTGTTACTTCATTGGTGTAACTAACCAAGCACTATATTCTACATGAAAATGGTTGAACTACTACCACTTAAATTACTGGAGGGATATGCTAGCGATATCAGTCAAAGTAATTCCTACAAGTTTTCAAACGCAGTCGACAACTATTGTCAAAATAATATTGAGTTGCTAAGAGAGTGTTAATATTGAGTATTGAATATAGATGGACATTGGACATCGATCAATGGTGCCAAAGATACATTTTGGTCTTTTATGTATTCAGCTTTAAAATTAAAAGTTTGAGTAGAAAATAATTTCCATCTCTCAGAAACAGCTTGTACTCGAGTTGTCTTTTTAGGTTCAGTAGTTAAATAGTTATCCTTAACTAGATTGGATTTGTAAGAAATTGAGAAATATTAATATAATTATGCATAAATATTACAATTCAGAGAAAAAAGTATTTGGTGATCTATCATATTAGTTTCGAGTTGATCGAAAGTTTTTCCTGACCTGTATGCCGCGTACAAAATTACATACAAATTACATCCAAAAAAAAAAAAAAAAAAACGAAGATCAAGCCCAAAATTTTTCGGTATATGGAATGAAAATCTTCGCTACGCTCATCTAATTAGTGATATGTGCTACCAAACGTTCTCCATATTTACTCAATTCAATAGTGCATAAGGAAATCCAGTTATAGAATATTTTTGAAATAATGCATGAAAACATGTAAGGACTATATGTGTCTAACTAAATATGTCCTACTTATGGTGGTGGTGGTGGGGAGGGGGGGGGGGTTCATTCATTGTAGTTCTATATCAAGAAGTGCTTCTTTATGGGGCAAATTTCTGGATCCAAATGATTCATTTATGAAGAATATAATATATACATATAGTATACAATCAATAGTTATTTGAAAATGAGGAACAATTTTTACACACTAACAAACTTGCAAGCTATCAACTCATCCTACTCACGTAATTAGTTAGCCCAGTGAGTGAGACACCGTTGGCCGCTAGCATGATGTCCCCGGCGCTGAGTTGTCCCGACTCCCAAGCAGGTTGATGAGGGAACAGACGTTTGATCCGGATGAGTCCTGGCCACTGCTCGCCGGTGTCAGCCCCTCCGGTCACGCTCAGCCCCAGACCGCGGTTCCCTTTCACCAGGCAAACTTCGAAAGAAGCCTCTGAAATCAGAATAATGATGAAAATGAGTGAATTATAAAAAATAAAATGGTGGACTACTTGAACTTGAGTATTTTATTAGTTGGAAAAATCAATTTTATTAGAAAAAAACAACATATGTGTTGGTGGAAGAGCGTTACAGGCATATTCATATGAAAAGTAATGGAAAGCTCAATTTTTATGTAGGTACCTCGAGTTCAAAACAATTATGTCACTGACGTCCTGTTTTATTTATTACTCATTTTAATCGTTCTTCAATTCAATTGGTTGCTTAAATTCTTTTTTTTTCAATAAGACTTTATTGACGTAAAATATTACATCAAACTATTTTTTTCACCAAAATGGCTCACCCGATTCGTGTGTAATTCGGAATAATGTGTATCATTATTATATTACAATTCCGCGAAAATTTGAATCTATTCGAAGATAACTTGTTTTCCAAAATGATCTCCTCTGGGTTATTCTTATGGGTTTAACAAAATTTGGAATGGGTTTCCTCAAAAGTGGTGCAACCGATCACGCCTCAAAAATATACAGTATCGAATTTGGATGATAACACTTGTGTGTACCAAATTTCAACTGAATTTATCCTTTCGTTTGACCTGTGGAGTGCAAAAACAAAATCTTCGTTCATTTTGAGTATGGTGAAATCGAGCCTTCGCCTCGCGCGTCCAATAATAGTTAATTTTAATTTTTAAATAGTAACGATTTTCTATGAATCATTATTTTATTTTATTTGTGTATTCATAATTATTGGGAAAGCTCATTAATTTCTTCTGCTTAAATTATGCTTCGGTTTTGAGCCTATAAGGTGCTTTCCAGCAAGTGTAGGCCTACTGAAAGGTCCCGAGCGACCGTCCCCTCTATCCCACAACACTAGCGTGCTTTCCGTTCAGGCCTTCTTTCATAGATACTGGTACACGTAATAGAATCATACATCAATTTTATCTGAATAGGAAACATGACGAATCTTATATATAAAAAGCTCGTGTCACATGTTAGAGGATGAACTCCTCCGAAACGGCTCGACCGAGTGTCGTGAAATTCCTCACGCACATTCGATAGGGGTGGTAGAAGGTCCTAAACTATACGAGATCTTCCGCCGAGCTTTCTCCTATAAGCAATATCCAAAAATTTGAACTTCAAGGACAACACCAGTAATAGCGTTGTTCAGTGACATTGACGGCGTGAGTCAATGTCACTTCGATGGCAGAACAACGTTTAGTCAGCTAGTCTATGAATAATTTTATTACGATTCAAAGTGAGTATATGTTTTATTTTCAATCATATTACCAATCGTATTGTGTAACAATGGTATCGTATTTTCACATGTTCTTCAATTTCAACCAGAGATAAAGGAAGCCTTTATCTCCATTTCAACATAATTTGGCGGTAAATACTCTATAGGCAAACCAAATGACATATATGCCCGACGGTTTGCATATATTCAGGAGCTTTTATATGTAGTTTTTTGTAAGCAGTAAATTTATTGAACAACAGAACCAACATTTTTCTCTCATATATATTTTTTAAAAAGAAATTACGTACAGGTCTACTGACTACATAACTAGAACTACAAGAAAAAGATCAAGACAAGCCAAGATATCACAAATAAAATCCCCGACGTGCAGTTTATTTTCCAGCTTTATGCAAATATTTCGTAATTTATTGCCCTCCGGTGCGCGAGAAAAAAAATGGAAATTGGTGTGAGTGTAGTACCTAGGCCTAGTCCACTACCTACTCGGTGTAGTATATTTTAAATCCTACGAATAAAACATTGTTATTTCTTTTCACGTCGCAAGATTAATAAGCGCACAATACGCTCTCGCACATTATTCTTTAATTTTTAAATAAACCCACCCACTTACACTTTGGTTTATTTCACATAATCATAAAATATGTTACAATAGGATTAAAAAACTGGAAAAAAACAGATTCAAGTTTTACTACACGTATTGTGAAAAAACTAATTCCACAATCTAGAAGGTATTGTTCTTTCCTTTTTCTTGTATATGCTAATAAAAACTACACGCGATTCTAACTCGGTTACTACTCTTTCAACTTTTGAGTACATACGAAAAATAAGTAACATGGAATTTTCTCAATTTAAATTTCAAAATGAGAAAATATGCTCTAGATCCGCTTTGCTTCACTATTAAAATTGAATGATGGAAAAGTAGAAATAAAAAGTAGAGTGTATTTTATAACAAAAAACGAGTTGCTAAACTGTGAGATTTGTATTAAATAATAATTGTACTTTGTGAAGGTAAACATTAGGCAACACATTACGCTTTTAGATTCAGTACTAATCGTATTAATTACTGAAAATATGACAGCTAAAATAATTTCAAAATAACAATTGGATTGAAATGGTATTGAAATTCGTTAAACATGATAAACCTGTAGATGTGATTTAAAAACGTGCTTCTCAGAGTTTCTATCTATGTATTGACTACGCGGATCAACGCCTGTCGCATACCTGAATAATTAGTATTTATTCATTTATATTGGGTTTAACGACGCACTGTACTGATTGCTATAAGATCGATTGGCGTCGGTGAATGATATGAGATGCAAGGTAATTTTATCATGTGTTTTTGGATAGTGGGACAGATAGTATTGACCTGAACGACAGAGGGGAAACTAAAAAAACAATCTGTCCGGATGGTCGACCATAGCGGGAATCGAATCTCGGTCTCCTGAATTACGGTTCAGTCTGCGCTAGGCACACGACCACCAGAATAATGACGTATCATGACGTAGTACACTAATTTATGGAAAAACGGGCTACACAAATCTATCAAAACAATTCCTTCAATAATTTGTTGGAATCAATTTTAAGTAGAAATTGTTTTCAATTGAATTGTTCTTGATATTTTCACCTATCACAGTAATTTTTACAGTGTGTTGAATCAGCCACAATCCAACTATTCATTTTTTTTTGGGGGGGGGGGGAGGGAGATCACCCTTGTGTGCCCCGTTTAGACGATCCTAAACTTTCATCCTTTGCTTTCATGAGGAAACAATGGCTCTGTGTAAAGTTTTCGATATTGATGAAAAAAAATCATCTTCTTTGACTCATGATTCCATTGTTTTTTACAGTCGGATATCATATAAAATAATATAAAATAATTCCATACATTTTGCCTATTACAAGTATGAATAATCTGAAAATGTATTGTTCCGGCGATAAGTGATGTACTTACTGCGTTTTCCTTGTATTCAATAATACACACAGTAATACAGTTACATTAATTTAATTCCCATTATCATAATTAATTATCAGTCGTTGCTAATGAAGTGCCATGCGGACATAATAATGCTAGCCAATCGACACGAACGGTTATATACAAGACATTCCTACATGATTAATAAATCTGGCCACATAGTTATGGCTTGACAAAAGTGATAAATTAACCACTCGGAGGGCCGAGTTCGAACCCTCGACGTGTCATGTACACTGTAATGTATCGCGCATTGTTAACAAATGACAATTCACGTGCACACAACACAATAGCCGTTTGTTTTACCATGTCATTTTACCCGTTATATTAGCCTGTGCTCTATAGATAGTGGTATAGCTATAATAGATCTACTAGTTAAAATCGAGCTGAGAATTAAAGTGTATAGAATTGGTTTTTTAGAATTTTTAAGATCTTTTTTATAGAATTTGCTCGATATTTATTTTATATTATTCTATATGAGCGTAGAGCGATGCTATTTTTTTTTTTTCTAAAGTGGATGTTCCAAAGTTATTGTGACTGTTTACATGTTTCCGCTTCATGTTCAACTCTATACACCTTGTTCCAACATTTTCTCCTAAATCAAAATGTTGAATGTAAAATGTTATGACACTGTAATATTGGTTTAAAAAACAAATTGTTTTTGAAGTCACAACTTTCTCATTCATATTGCAGAAAACTGGAACAAAATTGTCCATCACTTGTATTTGGAAGAGTTTCAAGAATTATTTCAAATATTTAAAAAAATTTGGAGGTGCGGGGCATTGATCCCCGTACCTCTCACATGCTAAGCGAGCGCTCTACCATCTGAGCTACACCCCCAATGAGAATGTTATGTTGAGAAAATCATAATGATTTGATTATGTGACCCAGAAATACGTATTTTGCTACATAGCAATGTATTACAATCCGCGAAAGAAGAAGGCGCGAACCACCCGTGCGCTAGTGATACGGGATAGTTGAGACAGTCGCTCGGAACCTTCATCTTTCGTGATACACGTTCACGTACTTTCTCCAATGTGAGTAATCAGCTGTTTTATGTCAGCCTGATGTATTAGATAATAACTCTATCAATACATTCTGTATCAGTTATATTCTCATTGGGGGTGTAGCTCAGATGGTAGAGCGCTCGCTTAGCATGTGAGAGGTACGGGGATCAATGCCCCGCACCTCCAAATTTTGATTTCGCATTTTAATGTAGAAATAAGTTTACGGAGAACAAATATATCGATTTTGAATTTAGTTTTCATATAGGTCATATTTAGTATGTTATTCAAACTTGTTCAAATGGCATGAATAGTATTTTCAGGTGCCTACCTTTTGGACTTCTGTTTTAATAATATTTGTCATTTTTCATATTTTTCATTCTCAGCCATTTATCAATCGATTTTCACACCGTATCACATTATCATATTTCATATTCATCATATTTTATATAATCATATTATCATAGTCAATATTATCATATTTTTCATTTCAGCCATTCATCACTCGATTCTTACCGTTTTTAAATATTGTTCCATTGTCCTATTATAAAAATAGATTCTCACATTCCAATTAATTGATCATTTGTTTTCCTCATTCTGTGTCCTTGTGGCAGCTGTACCATCATAATTTTCATTTGTTTTTCAGATAAAAACTGGTCTCTAGATATCGATTCAAACCATATTTTGTTTCCTACCGTCACGAAATAATATATTCGAGGTAGTTGAAAGAGTCGCTCGCAGACTCCGACGTTGCAGCCCTCTTCAATAGCTCGTTCCCAATCGTATTCAATTATTTGCATTCAGATTTTACCGGAGGTTCATATTGAAAGTGCTTCTAATTTTCTATAATATATCTCGATCCTTCATTTTTTCGTCTCTCTTTTTTTGTCATTGTGTGATGGCTATTTTCCCAACTGTTCAAGTGGGTATATGGAATATAATAATTAGATTACATCGCATTTTCAGGCACGTATTTCTAAACAAAACCTTCATACGAACATCGGATTAAAATGCGAAAATGTAAAGAAAAGATAGGAAATTGGCGAGTACATGGTAGTAGATGTAGCGGAATAAAAGATTTTGGGTGATAACTTTAGAACCGTATGAGATATCGAAATTCTAATGAAGAAGAAACGCAGATATTTTCAAACTTTCAAGGTAGTGTGTGTTACAACAATTTATCTCAGATCGCACAATTATCACGAATGATGGTGATAACCAGTAGATAGTTAGCAATTTAGCATGAAGATGACAATTGATATATATGATGCGAAAACCTTCCTCCGTCACATCAACTAAATTTCATCAGCATACCTAAAACCGCTTTAATACAAAAATGAATAGTTAATTGTTACCTAGATTGACAACAAAAAAACGAGACTTTACCTGGTCTTGTATGACAAGCGCGGATGGTTGAACTGTCTGCGTTTAGGAACATGTTTTACGAACATATCGATACCATATACACAATGAAATATCTGAAGAAGCAATGAAATCGTGTATATAACGCGAGATGCATGTTTTACGACCATTTTCAGTGTACACTAAAGCATTAACAATCGTATACTATAGCGGCTATCCGGATGAACATATTGTAGTGAAACTGCTTCACACCCTGCAGAGAAGTACCTTCTAAAATAGTGTCGTTCCATAATAGACATTCACAATATTTTCAAAAAATGGGAACTTTTGACCCTATGGGGACTGGGGACGCCTTTTAATTAAGACTATAATTCTGAGAGTTTGTAACCACAAATAGCATGAGTAACCACGACGATAACAAGAAACAAACTACCAATTAGAGCTACTCCCACGCTATACCCGCCCCCTAATACGAGCCCTTGACTCACAGATTAAAACCAAATTTTTAATTTTACGTGTCACATTTTAAATATTCAAAATTTAATAACGCACCACACTATTGTTCTAACACAATGGCAAAGAAGAAAAGCAATGGTTATTAATTAATACTGAAGAACCCTTAAGTATAAGAGGGCTAAGAGAATTAGCATATTGGCCAAGCCCTCGTCTATAGAACAACCCTTATATTGCAAAGTGCACGGCATTCTAGTGGTAGAGCGGGATACCGTAATTATAATGGAATAGGTCGCTCGTTAGTTGGGGGAAGGGAAAGGTACACAATTTAATGTTTAGGTATATAAACTAAATCAATACCGGTATGGGTAAATTCGAGTGATATCGATTATAGAAGAAAATACTGTCCGAAGAGAATATTTCGGTTCATAATTATTCATAAATACTCGCGACAAGAATAGTTTAGCCAAAGCACTGCTGGAACTGAAGTCGAGTGGCGTGGGTTCGAGTCCCGCGTAAGGTATTGGTTCTGTATAAACGTCCCGTCACTTATAACCTCAAGATTATTATTATCACCCGTTTATTTCTACCTCCCTAGTACATATAGCCTATAACTGTTGCAAGGTGGGCTTTTTATATATAAAAAATTATAGCATTATATTTTCTCTTGTCATCAAAAAACTGAAGAACATAAATGACAATTAGAGTAGACAATCTTCTACAAAGCCCCTGACAGCAGCTTGTCTGGGGAATAAGTTTTTAAAATGAAGACAAGTGAAAAACGTGAAAAATAAATGAACCCAGTTATCAAAGTGCTCAAGTAAAATTAAGATGGTCGATGAACACTTTCGTTTTCTTGGCCCATTTGGCGTCACAAAACATCAGGTGGGGCAGGTTCTTTGGTGGTTCTACCTGATTTTAAGGTGATTTTCGACAATGCCAATCTGAATATTTCAATTTGTAGACATAGGTGGCCATTCAATGAGTCACTAATCGTCAATTGGTGTAGTGAAAATATATAAAAAAAAAAAAAAAAAACAGAGAAAAACAATTGGACGCCGAAAGAGTTGATACCTACAAGAAGCACGTGTAAAAATGAAATAATGGTAAACTATAAAAGTTATACCAGATTATTTATAACCAGTGAAAGCATATTGGAGCGAATATACATAGGCCTACATGAATTCGTATTTCATTTCATAATTATGTAATATGATAATATAATGCCAAGATAATTTTAGATTTGTGTGGGTCAATTGAATGTTTTCGCCAACAACTGTAAGAAATTCTATTTCTGATTCTATATGAATTATGTAAATATTGATTTTCCTCGGAAAAGCTCTAAGAGGGTCGTGTATGGTATCGAAATGAAGCTACATTCATTAGATTGCGAAAATTTCAAACCACAGCCCGATCCGACTCTTGGTTTGCCGGTAAACATGTTTTGAACAACCCAATGTGTATAGTGGGTCGGAAAATGAGAATTTTCCTTGGAAAAGCTCTAAGAGGGTCGTGTGTGGTATCAAAATGAAGCTACATTCATTAGATTGCAAAAATTTCCAAACCACAGCCCGATCCGACTCTTGGTTTGCCGGTAAACATGTTTTGAACAACCCAATGTGTATAGGGGGTCGGAAAATTATGATTTTCCTCGGAAAAGCTCTAAGACGGTCGAGTGTGGTATCGAAATGAAGCTACATTCAATTGATTGCGAAAATTTCAAACTTCAACCCGATCCGACATTTGGTTTGCCGACAAACATGTTTTGAACAACCCGATGTGTATAGGGGGTCGGAAAATGAGGATTTTCCTCGGAAAAGCTCTCAGAGGGTCAAATGTGGTATCGACATGTAGCTACATTCAATTGATTGCGAAAATTTCAAACCTCAACCCGATCCGACATTTGGTTTGCCGGCAAACATGTTTTGAACAACCCAATGTGTATAGTGGGTCGGAAAATGAGGATTTTCCTCGGAAAAGCTCTAAGAGGGTCGTGTGTGGTATCGAAATGGAGCTACATTCATCAGATTGCGAAAATGTCAAATCTCAACCCGATCCGACATTTGGTTTGCCGGTAAACATGTTTTGAACAACCCAATGTGTATGGGGGTCGGAAAATTTATGATTTTCCTCGGAAAAGCTCTAAGACGGTCGAGTGTGGTATCGAAATGAAGCTACATTCATTAGATTGCGAAAATGTTAAACCTCACCCCAATCCGACGTTTAGTTTGCCGGCAAACATGTTTTGAACAACCCAATGTGTATAGGGGGTCGGAAAATTATGATTTTCCTCGGAAAAGCTCTAAGAGGGTCGTGTATGGTATCGAAATGAAGCTACATTCATTAGATTGCAAAAATTTCAAACCACAGCCCGATCCGACTCTTGGTTTGCCGGTAAACATGTTTTGAACAACCCAATGTGTATAGTGGGTCGGAAAATGAGGATTTTCCTCGGAAAAGCTCTAAGAGGGTCGTGTGTGGTATCGAAATGAAGCTACATTCAATTGATTGCGAAATTTTTAAACCTCAACCCGATCCGACATTTGGTTTGCCGTTAAACATGTTTTGAACAACCCAATGTGTATAGGGGGTCGGAAAATCATGATTTTCGTCGGAATAGCTCCAAGAGGGTCATGTGTGGTATCAAAATAAAGCTACATTCATCAGATTGCGAAAATTTTGAACCACAGCCCGATCCGACATTTGGTTTGCCGTTAAACATGTTTTGAACAACCCAATGTGTATAGTGGGTCGGAAAATGAGGATTTTCCTCGGAAAAGCTCTAAGAGGGTCGTGTGTGGTATCGAAATGGAGCTACATTCATTAGATTGCAAAAATTTCAAACCACAGCCCGATCCGACTCTTGGTTTGCCGGTAAACATGTTTTGAACAACCCAATGTGTATAGTGGGTCGGAAAATGAGGATTTTCCTCGGAAAAGCTCTGAGAGGGTCGTGTGTGGTATCGAAATGAAGCTACATTCAATTGATTGCGAAATTTTTAAACCTCAACCCGATCCGACATTTGGTTTGCCGTTAAACATGTTTTGAACAACCCAATGTGTATAGGGGGTCGGAAAATCATGATTTTCGTCGGAATAGCTCCAAGAGGGTCATGTGTGGTATCAAAATAAAGCTACATTCATCAGATTGCAAAAATTTCGAACCACAGCCCGATCCGACATTTGGTTTGCCGGTAAACATGTTTTGAACAACCCAATGTGTATAGTGGGTCGGAAAATGAGGATTTTCCTCGGAAAAGCTCTAAGAGGGTCGTGTGTGGTATCGAAATGGAGCTACATTCATTAGATTGCGAAAATTTCAAATCTCAACCCGATCCGACATTTGGTTTGCCGGTAAACATGTTTTGAACAACCCAATGTGTATGGGGGTCGGAAAATTTATGATTTTCCTCGGAAAAGCTCTAAGACGGTCGAGTGTGGTATCGAAATGAAGCTACATTCATTAGATTGCGAAAATGTTAAACCTCAACCCAATCCGACGTTTAGTTTGCCGGCAAACATGTTTTGAACAACCCAATGTGTATAGGGGGTCGGAAAATTATGATTTTCCTCGGAAAAGCTCTAAGAGGGTCGTGTATGGTATCGAAATGAAGCAACATTCATTAGATTGCGAAAATTTTAAACCACAGCCCGATCCGACTCTTGGTTTGCCGGTAAACATGTTTTGAACAACCCAATGTGTATAGTGGGTCGGAAAATGAGGATTTTCCTCGGAAAAGCTCTAAGAGGGTCGTGTGTGGTATCGAAATGAAGCTACATTCAATTGATTGCGAAATTTTTAAACCTCAACCCGATCCGACATTTGGTTTGCCGTTAAACATGTTTTGAACAACCCAATGTGTATAGGGGGTCGGAAAAGAATGATTTTCCTCGGAAAAGCTCCAAGAGGGTCATGTGTGGTATCAAAATGAAGCTACATTCATCAGATTGCGAAAATTTCAAACCTCAACCCGATCCGACATTTGGTTTGCCGACAAACATGTTTTGAACAACCCAATGTGTAAAGGGGGTCGGAAAATTATGATTTTCCTCGGAAAAGCTCTAAGACGGTCGATTGTGGTATCGAAATGAAGCTACATTCATAAGATTGCGAAAATTTCAAACTTAAACCCGATCCGACATTTGGTTTGCCGTTAAACATGTTTTGAACAACCCAATGTGTATAGGGGGTCGGAAAATCATGATTTTCCTCGGAAAAGCTCCAAGAGGGTCATGTGTGGTATCAAAATGAAGCTACATTCATCAGATTGCGAAATTTTCAAACCTCAACCCGATCCGACATTTGGTTTGCCGTTAAACATGTTTTGAACAACCCAATGTGTATAGGGGGTCGGAAAATCATGATTTTCCTCGGAAAAGCTCTCAGAGGGTCGAGTATGGTATCGAAATGAAGCTACATTCATCAGAATGCGGACATTTTGAACCTCAACCCGATCCGACATTTGGTTTGCCGACAAACATGTTTTGAACAACCCAATGTGTAAAGGGGGTCGGAAAATTATGATTTTCCTCGGAAAAGCTCTAAGACGGTCGAGTGTGGTATCGAAATAAAGCTACATTCATTAGATTGCGAAAATTTTAAACCTCAACCCGATCCGACATTTGGTTTGCCGTTAAACATGTTTTGAACAACCCAATGTGTATAGGGGGTCGGAAAATCATGATTTACCTCGGAAAAGCTCCAAGAGGGTCATGTGTGGTATCAAAATGAAGCTACATTCATCAGATTGCAAAATTTTCAAACCTCAACCCGATGCGACATTTGGTTTGCCGTTAAACATGTTTTGAACAACGCAATGTGTATAGGGGGTCGGAAAATTAGGATTTTCCTCGGAAAAGCTCCAAGAGGGTCATGTGTGGTATCAAAATAAAGCTAGATTCATCAGAATGCGGACATTTTGAACCTCAACCCGATCCGACATTCGGTTTGCCGACAAACATGTTTTGAACAACCCAATGTGTAAAGGGGGTCGGAAAATTATGATTTTCCTCGGAAAAGCTCTAAGACGGTCGAGTGTGGTATCGAAATGAAGCTACATTCATTAGATTGCGAAAATTTTAAACCTCAACCCGATCCGACCTTTAGTTTGCCGGCAAACATGTTTTGAACAACCCAATGTGTATAGGGGGTCGGAAAATCATGATTTTCCTCGGAAAAGCTCTAAGAGGGTCGTGTATGGTATCGAAATGAAGCTACATTCATTAGATTGCAATAATTTCAAACCACAGCCCGATCCGACTCTTGGTTTGCCGGTAAACATGTTTTGGACAACCCAATGTGTATAGTGGGTCGGAAAATTATGATTTTCCTCGGGAAAGCTCTCAGAGGGTCGAGTAGGGTATCGAAATGAAGCCACATTCATTAGATTGCGAAAATTTTAAACTTCAACCCAATTCGACATTTGGTTTGCCGGTAAACATGTTTTGAACAACCCAATGTGTATGAGGGTCGGAAAATTTACGATTTTCCTCGGAAAAGCTTTCAGAGGGTCGTGTGTGGTATCGAAATAAAGCTACATTCAATTGATTGCGAAAATTCGAAACCTCAATTCGATTCGACATCTGGTTTGCCGGTAAACATGTTTTGAACAACCCAATGTGTATGGGGGTCGGAAAATTTACGATTTTCCTCGGAAAAGCTTCCAGAGGGTCGTGTGTGGTATCAAAATGAAGCTACATTCATTAGATTGCATAAATTTTTCATTTCGTTCCGATCCGATGTATAGTTCTCCGGAAATCATGTTTTGAACACCCCCATGGGCAGGGGGAGGGGAGGGAAATTATGATTTTCCCCGGAAAAGCTTCCAGAGGGTCGTGTGTGGTATTAATATGTGGGTCCATTCATTAGATTGCATAAAATTTTTATTTCGTTCCGATCCAATGTATAGTTCTCCGGCAATCATGTTTTGAACACCCCCATGGGCAGGGGGAGGGGAGGGAAATTATGATTTTCCCCGGAAAAGCTTCCAGAGGGTCATGCGTGGTATCAAAATGAAGGTACATGCATCAGATTGCGAATTGTTTTTATTTCGTCTCGATCTGATGTTTGGTTCTCCTGAAAAAAATTCCTGAATACCCTTCCGGAAAATTTGTGATTTTCTTTGGAAATTTTTTTGGAAAATTGTGAGTGGCATCAAAATGCTCACGTGATCGCTAGCTTTCAGAAAATCCAACAATCGGCCCGATCGCGTCATGGGTTCTCGAGCAATCCCCGATCGAAGATTTTTCTGTCGGACGGGTACTAGTATGGGGAAAAAATCAAAATTTGAAAAAAAGTCAAAGTCTTTTGCCGGAGCCGTGTTTGGTATCAAAATGAAGGTACAGAATATCTGTTGTCGAAAATGTTGATTTCAGCTCGATCCGATGTATGGTTCTCTGTAAAAAAATCTAGAAAATGAAGCCAAATTTGGAATTTTCTTTGGAAAAGTTTTTACCCAACCGTGTGTGGTATCAAATTGAAGATAATCGAAATTGATGACGTCCAGTTCTAATTTCAGCCCGATCCGATGTATGGTTCAGCAGCAAACATGTTTTGAACGAACCCCGTCAGATCGGGTGTCGGAAAATTCATGATTTTCCCTGGAAAAGTTTCGACGGGGCCATGTGTGGTATCAAAATGAAGGTCCATTCATTAGATTGCATAAACTTTTTATTTCGTTCCGATCGCATGTATAGTTCTCCGGCAATCATGTTTTGAACACCCCAATGCGCAGGGGAGGGGGGGGGGGAATTTTCGATTTTCCCCGGAAAAGTTTCCAGATGGCCGTGTGTGGTATCAAAATGAAGGTCCATTCATTAGATTGCATAAAATTTTTATTTCGTTCCGATCCAATGTATAGTTCTCCGGCAAACAGGTTTTGAACCACCCCATGTGTAGGAGGGGGTCGGGAAATTTACAATTTTCTCCGGAAAATGCTCCACATGGTCATGTGTGGTATCAATGTGAAGGTCCATTCATTAGATTGCGAAAATTTTTTATTTTGTCTCGATCCGATGTGTGGTTCTCCCAAAAAAAATTCGCGACTGACCCCATGTGTAGGAGGGGGTCGGAAAATTTACGATTTTCTTTGGAAAATGCCCCACATGGTCATGTGTGTTATCGATATGTAGGTACATTCATTAGATTGCGGAAATTTTTTATCTCGTCTCGATCCGATGTCTGGTTCTCCCAAAAAAAATTCGCGACTGACCCCATGTGTAGGAGGGGGTCGGAAAATTTACGATTTTCTTTGGAAAATGCCCCACATGGTCATGTGTGGTATCGATATGTAGGTACATTCATCACATTGCGAAAACTTTTCATCTCGTCTCGATCCGATGTCTGGTTCTCCCAAAAAAAAATCGCGACTGACCCAATGTGTAGGAAGGGGTCGGAAAATTTACAATTTTCTCCGTAAAATGCTCCATATGGTCATGTGTGGAATAAATATGAAGGTCCATTCATTAGATTGCAAAATTTTTTTATTTCGTTCCGATCCGATGTGTGGTTCTCCCAAAAAAAAATCGCGACTGACCCCATGTGTAGGAGGGGGGCGGGAAAATTTACCATTTTCTTTGGAAAATGCCCCACATGGTCATGTGTGGTATCGATATGTAGGTACATTCATCACATTGCGAAAAATTTTTATCTCGTCTTGATCCGATGTCTGGTTCTCCCCGAAAAAATTCGCGACTGACCCCATGTGTAGGAAGGGGTCGGAAAATTTACAATTTTCTCCGGAAAATGCTCCACATGGTCATGTGTGGTATCAATATAAAGGTACATTCATTAGATTGCGGAAATTTTTTATTTCGTCTCGATCCGATGTCTGGTTCTCCCAAAAAAAATTCGCGACTGACCCCATGTGTAGGAGGGGGTCGGAAAATTTACGATTTTCTTTGGAAAATGCCCCACATGGTCATGTGTGGTATTGATATGTAGGTACATTCATCACATTGCGAAAAAATTTTATCTCGTCTCGATCCGATGTCTGGTTCTCCCAAAAAAATTCGCGACTGACCCCATGTGTAGGAAGGGGTCGGAAAATTTACAATTTTCTCCGTAAAATGCTCCACATGGTCATGTGTGGTATCAATATAAAGGTACATTCATTAGATTGCGGAAATTTTTTATTTCGTCTCGATCCGATGTCTGGTTCTCCCAAAAAAAATCGCGACTGACCCCATGTGTAGGAGGGGGTCGGAAAATTTACGATTTTCTTTGGAAAATGCCCCACATGGTCATGTGTGGTATCGATATGTAGGTACATTCATCACATTGCGAGAATTTTTTATCTCGTCTCGATCCGATGTCTGGTTCTCCCAAAAAAAATTCGCGACTGACCCCATGTGTAGAAAGGGGTCGGAAAATTTGCAATTTTCTTTGGAAAATTTTTTACACACTCGTGTGTGGTATCGATATGAAGGTGCACTCATTTGATTGCATAAAATCCTTATTTCGTCTCGATCCGATGATTGGTTCGCCGACAAGCGTCGTTCGAAGGTTACACAATGTTATTTGCATACGGCGCCACCACCACTATCGATTTATCTCACGCGGGCTTCGAACCCCGGGTGTAGCCACTGAGCTACCTGTTCGAAAATCGATTGCCAGACAACGGCTCGTCCGATCGCGACGATTCGAACACCGGCGTGTAGAGAATTGATGAGCGCTCGATGATTTGATGATGATCGGACGCGTCGTGGACGCGGCTAGTACCAGGAATGACGGCGCGGCCGACACAGCGTTCCCGAACGGAATTTTTCTCAGAGCCGTGCGTGGTATCAAAATGAAGGTTCATTCATCAGATTGCGGAAATTTCTTATTTCGTCTCGATCCAATGTGTGGTTCTTCCTGAAAAAATTCGCGAACGATGGCCTCCAGAGCTGCACAGAGCCGGGGTTCGAATCCCGTCGGTAGGTACATTTTTTTTTCATTTTTTCTTCTCAATTTCTCTGTTTTATCCTCGCACGATGAAACTTACTCATAGAAAATAGATAATAATTCATGAGAAGATAGCGAAGATCTATTATATCGATTATGTCGGTGTTCAAATTTTTTTTTCACGGACAACCAGACATTGGATCGAGCTGCAATAGACTTTTTTCGCAATCAATTGAACGGACATTCATTTTGATACTACACACGACCCTCAGAAAAATTTTCCGAAGAAAATAGTAAATTTTTCGACTCCTTTCTACAATGTGAAAAATAAATGAACCCAGTTATCAAAGTGCTCAAGTAAAATTAAGATGGTCGATGAACACTTTCGTTTTCTTGGCCCATTTGGCGTCACAAAACATCAGGTGGGGCAGGTTCTTTGGTGGTTCTACCTGATTTTAAGGTGATTTTCGACAATGCCAATCTGAATATTTCAATTTGTAGACATAGGTGGCCATTCAATGAGTCACTAATCGTCAATTGGTGTAGTGAAAATATAAAAAAAAAAAAAAAAAAAAAACATAGAAAAACAATTGGACGCCGAAAGAGTTGATACCTACAAGAAGCACGTGTAAAAATGAAATAATGGTAAACTATAAAAGTTATACCAGATTATTTATAACCAGTAAAAGCATATTGGAGCGAATATACATAGGCCTACATGAATTCGTATTTCATTTCATAATTATGTAATATGATAATATAATGCCAAGATAATTTTAGATTTGTGTGGGTCAATTGAATGTTTTCGCCAACAACTGTAAGAAATTCTATTTCTGATTCTATATAAATTATGTAAATATTAAAATAAATCACGTCAAAACCAAGTTTATTAAAAATTCTCTTGACAAATGCCACAAAGATGTACAGTCACCTTTCAGGTAACTATTCTTGTATTCACGAAAGAAGCAGGTTGTCCACCAAAATAACATCACAAATATCATTATTTTCTTCATCCATCGCTGTGGTATTTTTTTACGACAAAATGATTCCTCAGGACGAGGTTTACGATAAGAAACCGAATTGCATTTTTCAATTTTTTTCTTTCTGAAAATTCATCGATATTTAGTAATAATTACTTATGCCATAATTACTATGCAAAAGTTTTTACAAATATTAATTTGGCGAAATTTAATATTTAATTAGAATAATTGGATGAGCGAAGCAAATACTTAATTTCACCGTAATTGAAAACTAGGTGCGCGCTCACATGTCTAACGAAAGTAGGCCTACACATTCAGCTGAAACTTGGTATACAGAAGTGTCATCATCTAATTCAATACTGTAGTTTCCAGGCGCAATCGGTAGCACAACTTCTGAGAAAACCCACGGAGCACTTTTTATAACCCTTGAGCATAAAACCGAGGAGAAGATTTGTAAAAATAATTTCCTACGGATGATTTCAAATTGACACGGAATTTTGATTCGAAAATGATACACACTATTCCGAAATTTCAAATAAATTGGATCAGCTATTTTGATGACAACAATTAACATGTGATTGTGTTACATCATTCAAAGCTGTTTAGAAATCCATTAAGAATTTAAGCAACAAGTGTAACCAATTAAATTATAGAACAATTAAAGTGTGTGATGAATAAAACAGGAAGGCAGTGACATAAAATTCTCTCGAACTAAAGGTGCGTATATTTCCATTACATTTCCTATAATATGCCATATCCAACAACGCATGTGTGGGGTTTTTGTGTTTTCCTAGTAAAATTAATGCTGGGAGGAAGTGGTGAGGGGAGTTGAGATGGGGCAGAAGAAGGAGAAGGAGGAGGAGGAGAAGGAGGAGGAGGAGAAGGAGGAGGAGTAGGAGGAGTAGGAGGAGGAGTAGGAGGTGAAGGAGAAGGAGGAGGATTATGAGGAGGAAGAGGAGGACTTTGGTCTGGCAAAGTCCCCAAGTCCAACACGAGTCCCACGACTAGGCCAAACCCAAGCCGACATGTTTTGCCCTAGTTTATTGCACTTACCCAACTTGTTTAGAAAAAGTTTCTAGAAATGAAAGAATAAAATGGTAGACAACGTTCTTCTTTCGTGGACACAAGTATAGACTAATATATTGCAAAGCCATGAAGAAAACGATGTGAACTCGAAAAGACTAAATAGTGAAAAGGTTTCATCGAACAAATTATGTGTCCCACTCTCGCGCGGGTTATCTCTACAATTAATTGTCTTTTTCGAGCAATTATACGACGTTTAACGACACTGTATAACGCGGATACGTGCACATACAAACTTTCCATAACTCAGGTCCATTATATATATATATACTTTCCAGTTGCCAGCCAAATTGCTGAAATTGTAACAAGTTATATCACTGCCCGCCGCGCATTCACACCAGTATATGCTGGTGAATAATTAAATATAACAAAGAATGGAAACACGGAGACGAATTAAGTGGCAAACTTCTCTGTGAATAAGTTTTCTACAGTCTATTATTTTCAGCAAGCAATATAAACACCCCCCCCCCCCCCGCCACGTCGTTATTACAAGACCGAGGATTTATGAGAAAAGTTTGTATGACCATGCTATACATATAAGTACTTGTACTTGACTATTTCTAGAATGCACTTTGGGTGTAGTAGGCCTACAATAAAATGAAAACGACCATCAGTAATGGAAATAAAGTTTATGTTTAAATTCACAGATTAAATTCGTTGTGCCCTTTTTACAGGTTGTAGGCTATGCCTATTGTCAGCCCAGTGGTTCATCACAGTGATTAGTTATTCAAGAGTCCGGGGTTCGATTTCAGATATGTTCTACAATGGTGACGGAGGGTTTTTGTGGTTTCTCTCTGTAATTAAGGGGAATACTGAGATGGCTACTTAAGGCGTCCTCAGTCACCATAGGGAAAAAAAGTTCCCACCAGGGTGATTATTTTTTTAAATATTGTGAATGTTTATGGATTGACCGTATTTTAGAAGGTACTTCTCTGAATGGTGTGAAGGAGTTTCACAACAGTACTCCGTTCATCCGGGAACGAGATATTAAATCGTGTGTGGTATCGATGTGTTCGTAAAAGAACTGGCGTAAAAGAAATTTGTAAACGATATCGATCCTTGTTCCGATAGTGTTTATTCCAATTCGATATCGAATTGAAATCCTAAAATAACGCACCGATATCAAATATATCAGCATCGAACAAAAACCTTAAATTTATGGAATGACGTAACGAATTAATGACTTAATTTCTTGCCAGAACATTTGTGTTTGGCAAGATTTTAAACGAGTCATATCCGATGAAAAAGGATGAAGATAAGAATAAACTTTGAAAAGTTACTTCTTCATATAAAATTACATATAGCTTATCGTTATTGTTAGTATGTGGAAAATGTACATCACGACAGCCAATATATATATATATAAGGTTTAAAGTGTTTAGCCAACTTCCCAAGTCGGAATAAGTGGCTGTAAGCTACACTTTTTTCGACGAGCACTTAGCGCTCAAATGTGCTTGCAGACTAATTTGTAAATATTTAATGGTTTCTACAAGAAATCTACAAAACAAAGAATGGAGACAAAGCTGTACATGAAAGCTTTCTCGACACTTCAAGTGAGATATGAGGGATAAAGCTTATATTCCATGCACTGTACACACGGTGATCTGGATTCACGGAAACTTGAATATACCAGGGGCGGCTGTGCCGGGGGGTCAGGGGGGTCGGCTGATCCCCCAATAATCATGTGATAGGTCTAACTATAACCACTGACCTCTCAATACAATTGATATCATTTAATTAGAGTGTAATTCAGTTCTCTCAATTGGATTTATAAAATGTAATAAATATATTATGAATGAAAACATTGAAAAAAAACAATATATAGCCTATATATGGAATAAAATGAACGAGTTATTAGGCCTACTACAACATATTTTTCATTATGAAAAGCGTGTCTATATATTTTTTTTTTTGCATCTTTGGTCCATATTTTAATAGAAATCAAACACCCAACACCTGAAATTATCAATCAATTACTCCCCCTCCCCCTCCACTTATTTCCTTAATCTCCTTAAAATCACTTCAATATATCTGCCCCACACCATCTTCTATGACTTAACTTTATCAGTCTTGACCCCTCGATATGTCAGGACTCCGCCGCCTCTGATATACGCAATATAAAACCATGCAGCGAATTGCAGCTCAAATACACGTAATATAATATCTAATTAAAAAGCATATTTTAGTTGATATCAAAAGCTACCTATTGGTTTGTTTACTGATGGTCATGCAACATGGTTATCGAGCTCATGATTAACTAAACTTGGTTTCACAGCCACCTTGATATTTGTTCCGCTTCCCAATATTGGGAACCGCATTGCTCAAATAAGCATTCTGTTCTGGTGGATAATTGAAACGCTGAAGCTTGGCTAATTGGTTATTTTTTATGGTCACCAAGCTTGATGATTGACTGATATTTGAATATTTTTTTACGGTTCGCAATACAATTGTGATAAGACTAGGTATAGAAGATAAATATATATATATATATATATATATATATATATATATATATATATATATATATATATATATATATATATATATATATATATATATATATATTATCTTTAGTGTCCAACATTATAAATTGACACCTATATATAGGGCCTATAGCCATTGATTCGCCCAGAAAAATCCCAAAACGTATCCAATCAAAGGAGTTGTTCACACGGTATCTTTGAATGCCCACACCTAGGTCAGGCTAGGTGGCTCTGTATACATGTACACATCCAGATCTAGGTGGCCTACTGATAAGCCACGCCTATCTTTAGTGGTCAATATCTGCATGGTACATGGAAGAGAAGAATATATATATATATATAGGTACATTCATAAAATGATTATTTTATTCATTCTTCATTTTCAATATCCTTGTACTAACAAAGTGGAGTATGTTTAATTATAGGGAAAGCTATGTACGGTCGACTCGGCCATGGCAGTTGATCGATACCATGTAAATATTACAGTGAACAAAATACGCAGGGACACAACAGAGGAATTCCGGGCCTATTGTCCACTGTCAATCGGATGCTCGATTATGCATATCGTTAAACGCACTAGGGTAGCGATATACGGTTGTACAACTTGCACCAAAATTAAAAGTCCCTTTTCTTTTTTTTTTAATGCTGCTTAACGACCCCACCAACAGCTAGGTTATACGGGGGCACGAATGAGCTGGTGATAATGAAACCGATGAAGTGATGATAGGTGAAAGGACGCTCACAAAAACCCATGCCTTATGCGGGACTCGAACCCACGCCCAACGGTGACTTCAGTTACTACCGCTAGCGATAATTGACTTAGCCACCGGGCCTATAACGAACTGTATCAAATAACAATGCTATATACACGGCTCAGTAGAATATTATTTTAGAGTTTTCTACTTGACTGAACCAGTCAACCTTGTGATATTGCATAGGATTCAACAAGTATCAGACGAACAGAAAATGGACTTTCACTTTTAGTACACAACAGGGTCACAATAGTTACAGAGCTTACATAGGCTCATTCTAGCGCCGCAGGATCCAAGTACAGGCTTACAGGCTCATTCTAGCGCAACATAACACTAAGGCCTAACGTATGACGAAAACATCAAGTCCAAACTGTCCATATTCACAAAACATTCCATGTAAATGACAGACAATAAGAATTCAAGATTATTGCCAATGCTATTGCTGAATGTGGCGACTAACGTCCAGCGTATCATTGTTACGAAATTGAAGGTTTCTATTGGCTGATTCTCACGTTTTACAGTAACGTCAACATGAAAGCTTCTTGAAAGCGTTTCTTATAGCGTTATGGTTATAGTGCTGGTTGAGAATTGTATTTATTCATTTTTACTCATATTGGGTTAAAATAACGTACTATACTGATGACTACGATCTATTGGCGTCATGAGATCATGAGAATATGAGATGAAAGGTTTTTCATTAGGTGTTTTTGGAAAGTGGGAAGGAGTCGGTCGTGGCTTGTTGATGAAGGAACGAACCCAGTATTGACCTGAACGAGAGAGAAAAACCATGAAAAACCTCTGTCAGGATGGTCGACCATGGCGGAAATCGAACCTGATCTCCTAAATGACGGTTCAGTGTGCTAGCCACCCAATCACTGACTATAACGATAACTAACTGAATTTCTCGCGTTATTGTTAGCGTTGCAGTAAATATACCTTTATAGAATAATATCACCCAAACTATACATGTGTCACCGTCATCTAGATATTAACTGCGATTTGACTGACGATCCCTAAAGACCATGCAAACAATTTATAATAATATTACTGATTCACGTACAGCCTCCAAAATGTTCACACTCTGGGCCACTTTATCTTCCATTGTACTCTTTACTGATTTACTTCTAAGCCGCCGGCGTCGAATCATCACTCTTACTCTGTACGACGGCGACGCCGCGACGTCGAGGGAGAAGAAAAGCGTCTTGTCCGTCGTCCAACAATAGAGCTAGGCGTGCATTGTGGAGGCAACGGGACTACGTATACTCTAAAACGTGCGCACGGATATCAGTCACGAAAGACGTGGTGCGGAAAATAGTTTCGACGCGCCTGAATGTGAAAAACATATTTTCATATCAAAAGAACTACCTAGCCTATATCCATTTCTACATATAGGCATATATAAGCCTATATATATATATATAATTATATATATATATATATATATATATATATATATATATATATATATATATATATATATATATATATATATATATATATATATATATATATAGAGAGAGTTGTGGGAGTAAAGACGCCTCAGGTCATTTATCTTAATCGGTCACTTATGTTTTTTTGAGTTCAAAGCAAGTCAAACGATCCATATGAGACCTATTTTAAACGAGGGTCAGATGCAAAGTTCAAAGACTAATTGAAAAGTCAAGTTTATAGGTATAATTGAAAGTTGACTACTTGTTGTTTACTGATAGTTACCATGGTAACCCAGCTTACTATCACCTATGATCAAAGACCCTATTATATATAACGTAGTTAGATAATAAGGTCTTTGCTGTGATCCTTATAATTCACTGCCGTCTAGATTCAGTTGCGCTTCCCAATACTTCTCAATCAAGGTAGGTCTATACAGCCCACTCAGAAAATATACTGTTTAATCATGGTTCCATCACGATGTAGTGACAACAACATACTTTTATCATGTTATAAAAAAACGTGTATACCCACTCGCGTCTCCCAAGTGTTGTATTTCCGGGATCAGAATCAGAGTCCATGGTCCCACTTGCCTGTATAGTGCAACTCGAACTATAAGGAACTTTTTTTAATGCTGCTTAACGACCCCACCGACAGCTAGGTTATAAGGGGGTACGCATGAGCGGGTGATAATGAAACGATGAAGTGATGATAGGTGAAAGGACGCTTACTTACAAAAACCCATGCCTTATGCGGGACTCGAACCCACGCCCAACGGTGACTTCAGTTACTACCGCTAGCGATAATTGACTTAGCCACCGGGCCTATAACGGACTATATCAAACAACAATGCTATATACACGGCTCAGTATAATTATTATGTTAAAGGTGGCATTTGTTTTTCAGAAAAAATTATAGATTTTGTAAGTTCACCAATGTCACCGGTACCGTAGCCACTCTTATCTACATCTAGTTCACAAGGGAATCCGCTAAATCGCGACAGGCAAATGGGACCGTTAGATGCCAGTATATATATATATATATATATATATATATATATATATATGCAAATAAGTTTACAGCATGCGAATTACTCAGAACTTCCCAAAAACAAATCAAGTGCGAATCCTGACGCAGTATTTTACAAGAGTATTCGGAGTAAGACATTACTGCCTTGGCAAACGTACATTAAGCGTATATATAGTCCATGTGAAATGATTGATATCGTTCTCAACAAGAGCAGTGGTAAATGTGAAGTAAGAGCAGAGCGCATGGCAGTCGATTTAGAGATATAGCATAGTTTTTCGTTGATATTTTTGGCCACGACCTTTAATTAGTCGAGTGATAGGCAGCTAGTTATATTGAGACCTACCACTCCTTATTTTTTTATCCTTTGTTTAATGATGAACTTTGCACCTGCTGTCATTGGAAGAAGTGAACATTGCCTAAGAGACTTAGTTCAAAGATATCAACATTCTGATGGTTGGATTATTCCTAATACCAATGTTGGTAGTGTCCGGATATATCGCAAAAACAGTTTATATTTATGTGTTCCGGACTTTCGGCAACTGAAGACTTTTATCTTCGGCGAAGAAGTGTGGTCACAGACAGCGTAGACCTGGTGTCAAAGTTCATTGCTTTAATTTAAAATAATAATGAAATGGGGTGGTAAGATCGCCCTTGTGGTACCCCGTCCAAACGATCCTACTCTCATCCTTAGCCTTCATAGGGGAACAATGATTTTGTATCAAGTTTCGATGTTATTAAAAAAATATATGTATATATCTTTTATACAGTATCGAAATTATTTACCTCGGATTCTAACATTTTCACATGGTATACGGTTAAAAATTGTGTTTTTCAGTTATATAACTGAAGAAATTGCGAGATTTGTCGACATTTTCTACTTATACCATCCTGCATGTAGTATTAAAGATCTCAAGTGTTTCCCCCGTATTACAATTTTGACATCTTATAGCGTTCAGAAATGAATGGAGAATGAAATGAAATGAAAGAGAAATGAATGGAGGTGGTTTAAGAAGAGTTGAGATGGAAGAGGAGGAAGAGGAGGAGGAGGAAGTGCAGGAGCAGGCCAAGGAGGATTAGAAGGAAGATGACTTGGGCCTTACAAAGTTTTACCCTAGTTTTTATGCTTTCACCTAACTTTATTAGTAAAAGTATTTGGAAATAAAGAAAATACCTTTCAAAACTTATCACTGAAAACTGAAATTTCGCTAGATCGTCTCCCTTACACTCTTAAAAGCTTCCATATAAAATGATGGATATCATTCTCAACATAAGCCACGGTGAACGCAAGTACTTTTTATAAGACGCCGAAAAAAAAAATTAACTTCGTTACATGTTATACTTTCTGTTTGCAATCACACGGTCGAATAAAAACCATCCATCCAGCCAGCATTGCCTTGGTTTGATGTAGAATTCTTTTGGGGTTTGAACGACGTCGGGTTAATGGGCCTCAATTATGCCCACTAGGGAAGCCATATTTCAACATTTTCAGTACAACCCATAAACGCTGCATAATATTCTTCAATTTTCTTCTTGGCATACGCAATCAAATATTTATGCTAAACCTCAAAGAGAAGGAGAATATCCTTATAGAATATTGAATGACTAAACAAGTAACAAGGAAAGGATTTCGAAAGAGAATTGAAACATAGAAAAACATCAGAGGTTCTTCCCAGCACGTAAGCAAAAACATATTTTAATCTTTCTCCGACGGACGTATTTTACATTGCGTATTCAAAACGTTCTCCTCTCGGTTCCAACTTTGAAACAGAAGCACACGGATTACAGACTACTTAATCCTTTGTCTTTGAAAATGTTTATATCTGAAGTACGAAGAATCGAATATTAGTTCTCTTCACAATATGCTTTGATCAATTCCGTCGTTTATATTCGTTGCAGCACAAGGCTGAGTAGAAAGAAGAAGGTTGTCAGCCAACGTAACAAACACAAATATAAACTTTGTATTTCGATAACTTTGAATTTTTAGAGCATAGCATTACAGAACGAGCTTTACGATAAGAAACACAACTGCATATTTGAAAAAGTTAAATCTTTAACGACAAAGTGAGATTGTTCAACTAATTATTTTTTCGTTCAATTAATCATCGACCCCATTAACAGCTACATTGGTGGGGTACGAATGAGCACGTGATAGTGTATAGATGATAATTGAAATGACGTTGTAAAAAGAATCAAGTGCCCAATGCGGGATTCGATCCCACGCCCGACGGACTTACAGTTTCTAAACCGGTGCCTTATTTGCCTGAGCTACGGAGTGCATACTGATTATGTTACTATAGACCGAAGTATATTAACAGTTATTTTATTATTTAGTTGGTATAGACCACCCTCTTTCTTAGATATACAGACTAATATGAATGTTAGGGTACAAAGCCGGACAGCGAGATCATTTTGCGCTTACGTTCATACTGTCAACATTTTTGTTTCAAGCACATGGAAGCAGCGGGCAAGAAAAAACAAACAAGTGAAGATGAGAAAAAAGGAAGTGACAAGTATAAAGCAATGAAAATGAAATGAAATCGCAACGCTCCATATTACAATCCGGTCACTAAAAGGCTTCCACTCGACCGAGACGGTCCGAACTTGGTCTGGACCCTCAATCCCGACCTAACCCTGTTGGGAGCAAATGAATTGCTTCCGACGACAGCTCTGAAGATCACGGGCCCAAACACCACGTCAAATCTGGACATGCAAATATATAAATGGTTTGGAACAACCTATATTACTATTGATTGCAAGAGACCAGACAGCTAAAACTCGTGTAGGCCTAGACTGGACTAGGATATATGTAATGCACTGCGTAGACAGTCTAGTGAACACATGATAAGGGTAGTTATAGTCAAGTCAAATCCAATCAGATGTGGTTTCCCTTGCTTGCGTGTCATAGATATGAAACGACTTATGCACGCAATTCAGGGCGCACGTGTTTCGGGGGGGGGGGGGGGGGGGGGGGGGGGTCTTATCAGGTGTATCATAATATCCGTGGTACCATCTGTATAAAAGTGAATGTAGAAACGTACCAGTCACAATACACAACGAACAGGCGGCCATTAATAGAACAAGCGTTTTAATTGTTTTCGCATCAACATGCTGTTTGTAGGTGGGTGTATTAATAACTGGAACAGTGTGGATGATGACTAGAATCAATAACACATTCGAATATTATTCGTGGCATTATCGGGGAGTAACATTTTTTTATGAATTTAGGAAATTTCAAAAATTCCCATTAGAATAACATGGTGAAAAAAAAAAGAAAATATTTTTATTTTCCAAAAAGATGAAATTTCGCGTGAAGTTGAATTACATTTTGGTACACATTTCTAAAAATTTTCAGCTTGATCGGGTCAGCCATTTTGAAGAAAAATCATGAAATGTACTAAATTGGTACCACTCGAAGCATTTCCTAACCATTACTACCTATACTATTACTATCCGCTCGTCTAACAACGCATATGGCGTTTTCCTAGTTAAACTAATGCGCGTATAAAAAGAGCCTACTAATGCTGCACCGCTGTCTATTTAGTATACGAACTATTCAAACAACCCCCTTCATACACTCAAGCGACCCCAGCGCTAAGTTTGTTTGCAGCTCTTCGCGTCGCTTAATAATTGTGTAAACATTCTGAACAAACCTTAATGAAAGCTCAACAGCTGAGAAAATGAAGATGAGAACACCTTGTGAGTTTACCTCAGACACAAGTTGTGGAGATAATATTTAGTTTCTCTCTCTCTCGCTCTCTCTCTCTCTCTCTCTCTCTTTCTCTCTCTCTCTCTCTCTCTCTCTCTCTCTCTCTCTCTCTCTCTCTCTCTCTCTCTCTCTCTCTCTCTTATACTCGACCTTCTTTCTCTTTCTCTCAAACTCTATCTTTCTCTGCTTCTCTCTCTCTCTCTCTCTCTCTCTCTCTTATACTCGAACTTTCTCTTTCTCTCAAACTCTATCTTTCTCTGCTTCTCTCTCTCTCTCTTTCGTACTAAATCTTCCTGCTAGTCCTTTCCTTCTCTTCTCTTCTCCTCTCTTTCTCAAACTCCATCTTTCTCTGCTTCTCTCTCTCTCTCTCTCTCTTTCTTTCTCTCTCTCTTTCCCTGAACCTTTCCCTCTCTCCTCTCCTTCTTACTCTTACTCAGCCTTTCTCTTTTTCACTCTCTCTCTCTCTCTCTCTCTCTCTCTCTCTCTCTCTCTCTCTCTCTCTCTTCTCTCTCTCTCTTCTCTCTCTAACTCACTCTCTCTCTCTCTCTCTCTCTCTCTTCTCTCTCTTACTCAACCTCTCTCCCTCTCTCTCCCTCTCTCTCCCTCTCTCTTTCTCACCCTCTTATCACAACTGAGGAATAGATTCCACGCACACATGGCTTGTTTGAGCGTGAGGAATAACAGCTGCAGCGCTACTTTTACATCTTTATATATTAGTACACAAACGAAACTAGAATGGAAACTTCATCCTGCGCTCCGAAAACTTGCAAATTAAATCGAATTACTGTAAATTCAAATATACCAGTTTTAGTTCACCTCCCGGTGGCTGTTATCATAGTATGTAACAGTTTACAGAGTATTATAATGATTAGGAACGGAAACTTTTAATAGTCAACAAACATCTGGTACCTGTCAGTGATAAAGTTTCTCGAGAACCAACAGGTAGAGACTTGCATCTCACTGAGTTGAGTTTTTGTTTTCATCTCTGAAAGCTGTCCCCCGTAGCGTAGTCAGGTAAAGCACCGCTTTAGAAACTGACGTCACCGTCGGGCGTGAGTTCGAATCCCGCATAGTCCATTTCATTCACATAAACATTTTAACCCCCCAAATAACATATTCAGCAGTTGGGAAAAATAATCATCATCATCATCATCATCGAAAAAATTATCTCCAAAATTCCAAAATTCAACTAAAATTAACAAAATATACGGCGTGGTTCAATGAACACAATATTCTAGTGTTATTGACTGAAATTTCTCAAACATAGATTGTATAATCTCTAAACAATAAACTCGGTTGTTATTGCTTAGGTTTTGTTTCTGAGTTGTGAGTGAAATTTTTTGAAAGAAATATAAAAATATATCTGACAAAAATATGCTAATGTGTTACTATATAGTCGTAATATTATTACAACAATTTGTAATAATCATTCAATATTACAATATGGAATATTGATTCATAATCCTCCATTGAAAAAAAATAAAATGAATATAACTTACAGATAGAAGATAGCTCAATGAATGAGTGAAATCAATTAATGAATTAAAATAAATTATCAAATTTGATAGGCGATTCATGGAGCTAACCATCCAACTAATTTAAATGTAAAAATTAAATCACAGCGGCTTAAATAATAGCCACATTAAAATTTAAATACCACATAATTGCGAACAAGAATTGAATATTCAAATCAATACCAAAGAGAGCATGTAATGAGAAATAATGTAGATCAAATCAGATATACATCTCTAGAAATTCCATCTAGTTTTGCAAATTCATTCATTTACAGCGAAGAATGTGTCTTTCACTAGCCGAGGGGCACATGAAGCGTGTCTATACGAAGAGCAAGCCAAAATCTGCATAATAATGTGGATCAAAACACGCTCAGGTATCCTCAGAAGAAGAATGTTCCGAGCGACCGTCCCCCCTAAACCACACCACTGGCGCACGGGTGGTTCGCGACTTCTTCGTTGCCGAGTAACAAGTATTTCTAAACTAATGATATGCATAGTAGTCTTGTACGGTACACTAGAACTAGAGCAGACTCGGTGGTCACTGATACAGCCTAGCCCCTATCCCCGCCCCCCACCCCCACCCCCGCCCCCACCCCCGCACTGACGAGTACAAATAATAATGCATTTATACAAGCAAAGCTGCCGGCCATTGTAACAAAACATGGTTCGCCAAGTTTGGCAACTCATCAAAGGCAGATTTCGAATGCGAAATCTAAAATGATTTCGTATGGAAATATCGTGGTGAATATGATCGAACCAAATGGAAATGTCAAATTATGTATTAATATAAGTCTCGAATCTACGTTTCTGTGGTTTGCCTTCCGCTATTTTAATGAAAAATCTGGTCTTGTTTTATGTCCAATTATATAGGTTTAGATATTATTAGAAATGTTTGCGGTCTGTGCCAACGATTGCAAACGATGTAAACAATACAAACGATTGTATTTTGTAGTGGTGATAATGATTATTGTTTGTCTATATAACGACTCCACCAATCAGCTAGGTTATTGGGGGTACGAATGACGGAATGAGTGGTAGTGATGATGATTTATGTTCGCCTATAACGGCCCCACCAATTAGCTACGTTATTTGGGGGTACGAATGAGTGGTGATGATGATGATTACCTCATTCACAGTAACACGGGTGCTCGGTTCTATCCATCCCAGTAAGACGTATATTTCCGTATATTCTATTATTGGTTTACGGGACTAACCGGGACGGAAAAAAACGTGTAACCGTGTTACTATGATTCAAGCTTTAGTAGAGTTTAGTTTTTTCAGTTGTGTATTTTGTGTGACTTTAGTTGACGTCCATCTAGTGTGCCGTCGATAAGTGTGAAAACGAGCACTTCGAAGCTCTCGTTATTTCCATGAAAAGATATACTTGTCTATCAATTAATTGATAGACGAGTATAGAGTAATTAAAAGTTTCTCTTCGGACGACAGTGCGAATACCGCGCCTAATCGCAACTCAATTACCGCTAAACGCACTTCAATTATACATTTTCTCCGATTTTATATTCCATCAGCTATACGCCCTATTTATTAATAACAAAATTATGACTCTGCCTTGTAATGAAGGTTGCCTACAGACACAGAATAAAAAATAATAACAACGAATATAACAAATTAGTGAATGGTACAGAAAAATAATAATAATATTGAGCTGAATTCTAGAAAAAAATATTTTGTAGTTGATTAATTATTTCCAGTAAAAAATGAGAAAATGCACATAATATGAGAAAAAAAATGGCTACACACTGAATTAATTCAAATTATATAAATGGTTTCTAAGAATTGAAATGGATCCTTTCAAGGCTAAAAGAGTTACTATATTATTAGGCATAAATATTATAGTAAAATTGCTTCATAACCATTCACAGAATTGAGTTTTAGAATACTGTCAATGAATCAAAATGCATTCACATCACACTGTAAATGGAGAACGTCAAGTTGTGGAAAGATCCACATTAATTAAGTGAAATTAGGTTATAAATCTCCCATGATTAATTAGAATCATTACGCATGCAGTAGCAAATAAAGATTATCAAAGAGGTAACTATTCACAGCGTCACCGATCTGGCTCCCTAATCTCATTATCTTGACGGTATAAAGCTATGGCGTAGTGGAACGTAAATATTCACCAAATAGGAACACTCTGAACCCTAGATTAACAAAGCAGTGCACCTCTTCCCGCCCCCGCCGGGATCTGCGCAAGGACCTTCAGTAGTCCATGACATGAACGAGTCCACTCTATCAATAGCTACACGCAAATGTTCCCGGCTCTCGGTGACTCAATTAGATAAAACTTGAAAATAGGATTAGGTCATGAATATAAGACGAATGTATACATCACAATTTTCTTTAAATGGCAATGAAACGAAAAAGAGGGTGAATCTACGGCGCTTATAAAAATTGAGAAATTCATCTTTACTATTTTTTCCAACGTTCAGAAGTCAGTTCAATTGAATGAAAAATATATATACTTGCAAACAATGTTATGCTCTTTAATATTAAATTCTATTTCTGTGAATTCAATCAGTTTTGAGATGTTACGTAATGAATACCAAGAATACTATGAAATTCAATGACGTATCATTTTAAAATTGATTGAATTTACAGAAATAGAATGTCACATTGATTGAAGAGCAAAAATTCATCTTGGAGTTGATATACTTTTTATTTAATTACACATGGTTTGTGAACATAGAAAAGAATATATTATTACAGCGCGTCACGTTTTCAGTGTCAACCTGACATATAATCAATCGCAGTGACTGTCCGTTCAAGCATGTTTTGAAGTGAAACTATTTCAAACTATTCGGTGAATTATCTATAAAAACAATGTCGATCATAATAAACATTCACAATAGGTTATGTATTATTTGTATGTATAAAGGTACTTAGGTGGTAGAAATCGATGGCAAAAATATCGAGTGTTACTATTACATAAAAGTAATCTTTTTTACCTTGCTATTATAGGCCTAAAATTGAAATATTGTCTGCACTTTATGGTGTACTTATACATTTTGTATCTTGCAATGTTGAAGTTTTATGATCATTTATGTCTGTGAGAAAACTCTGGAGGGAACTTTGTGCCCTAGGGAGAATGAGGACGCTTCACGACGAACACATAACATAATACTTTTGATGAAAATTTACAATAAAATGATGACACAATTTTTTACCGATACCAATTACAGCGTGGTTAATTCACTAATCATTGAACACTATACACAACCGATAGGAAAATGAAACAAATTATATACATTTACCTTTTTCATATTTTCAAGTAAATTATGAAATAAATTAACGTCTTATTCGGATTGAAAATCTCATTAAAGTGAAAATGATAATTAGATGCCAAAGTACAAGTAGACAAAAATGAGTAAAAAAAGAAAGAAGTAAGAAAAAGTAAATAATGACAACATTTATGAAAATTATCTTTTGCATACGGTGTAGACCCATACGAAATACGAAAAAATGCAACACGTTTTTCGGTAGAGACGAAGTATCTTCTATTATGAGTGGAAATTAAAAGCGAATCAAAATGAACAATGAATGATAAAATATTATATAAGTAATAGTACGGTTGCTTTCACATAAAATGTTGGCTACATTAAAATGCATCCTGAAAAAAATAAATACTGAAAATATATATATATATTATAAGCACTAAAACTTGATGACAATCATAAGTCTATATGAAAAAAATTAGCGATTGAATGTGCGTAGATTCAATTCAAATTGAAATTTCTATATAGGATCCAACCACACTATATGACCTCAATTGTACATGACAGCCATGCAGTGTTATACCATAAGAGAAAAAAAAATCCAACTATTTACTTATATATATACCCACAGAAATATAACGCACCAAACCCTCCGCACGTTAGTGTTGTGGAATAGAGGAAACGGTCGTTCGGAAACTCCATCTCTCCTGGCTACAAGTATAAATAATTTTCGAATACCACGAATACAAAATCCGTATTTACCCGAAACGTGCATGATTTTGAATACATGAATACGATATAATCTCGGTTGCGAACTGCAGCGCATGAACTGCAGTAAACGCGATGCACCACGCCGTTGCACAAATGAATTGCACTATTGTACTGCTATACTTGATTTCCCATTCGCGTGAATGAGAATATAATAATAACTGTACAGCTAATAATGCACGCCATTATTAGCTATTGTATTCGAGACGGAAATAATGCATCACGTTTAATATTTTATTATACGGTATTTCTAGCTTTCAAATTATTATGGACTATATATGAATAATTGTATAGATGAAAAATGCACAATTTATAAACCATTGTACAGGATGTGAATACTTTCCAGACCATCTCAACCGAATACTTCCAGTAACTTATAACAAAAGTATATTCATCTAGGACTGTACAATATAGTTGTTTAATAAAAGATCGCTTTTAGCTTGTTGGATTTTGTCATTTTTTGTTGTGATTTCTATAATATTTAATTAAATTTTATAATACCGTACCCTACAGAATATAACGTAACCCAATAAGAAGTAAAAATATGACTCCCTCTTTGTGAATACGATAAGGAAATAATAACTGCAAATATAACAACGCTGTAAAACCGATGATAAAACAACATCTATCAAGAAATCCAACCATAAATATTCCGAGACGTATTAAAAAAAAAAAGTCAAACTTTGACTGTGACATGAATAATGTCATCGGTATTAATTTAAAAATCCGAAATGTGAGTGATGCACAGCCCAACATCCAGCGCTAGTAATAGCAAGCGAATGATGAATAGAACATGTATCCATCATGCAGCGTGAAAAAACGTAATCCTCATTGTCAGACCCGAGAAAAGGAGGGCGAAACACCGAACGGGTCTCGAAGCCCGAATACCCGGGCGAAGCGAAGACAGAGTTTGAACGAAAAAAAGCAACAACGATGAAAACTCGATATTTCACTTGTGCCTCCCATTTCTTTCATCTGGTATAAAATATCGCCGTTTTCAGTATGCAAAACACGTTGGATCGTTTCGAAATGTACAACGCTCCAATGTTTCACGTGTTTCATTCTGGAACACCGTTTTCCTCTCCCAAAACGCCAGACGTTTACATATACTTCAGGGAAACACAATCCGGCTACGAAGAAAGTATATATATATAAACTATTCTCTCTCATTTTGTAATTCAAGTATATATGTATATATATACCCATTTCCTTTTTTTCTTGCTCTCTTAATTCAGACGAAAAACTTATCATTCATTCTTATTCGCCGGAACTTTACGACCTTTTGTCATATTTATAACTTTAACTTATACTAAAAGTACAGACATATTATGTCTTTTAGAGTACAACGGGCACAAGATATAGGAAGCATTGTAGCAGAATAAAAGGTATAAGAGAAAACTTTCCACTCTCAATTTCAAACTGTCTTCCTATTTTTACCCTTCAAAGAAACTTCGGCACTAACTTCAACGTGAACGGGACTGGCGTATATATATGCGCGTATATATATATATATATATATATATATATATATATATATATATATATATATATATATTGAAGTTAGAAATTGGGATACTTTGGTGGTGGAAATGTATCGAATACCAAACATACATTATAAAAACTGATAAAAAAAAAGAAACAATACCACTCCATCACTTTTGGGGACAGCTTGCTTCTTTTTACACTCCATCCAAGCTGTATATGTAACAATAAACAACCACCGAGAGAGTAATTAATTTTCGAAAATCCTTTCCTCTCAATACCGACCGTATTTTGTTATCATACATCATTCGAAACCAAAAACAAAGGTACGCGATAGGTCAAGGAAAACTGAAATTTATGTTTCACACGAGGTTTGACCGTCGACGTGTATAAATGGTTCATAGATCATATATCACTACTAACGAACTCATAACGCATCCCTGATAGCTGATAGTGTACGAAAAAAAAGCGAGGAGACACATAGACTCGTGTTGTAATCTACCGGTTAATGAGCAACCCCCTCCCCCTACCCCCATGCCCCAACCCTCTCTCAGGGGGATGGGATAACATGTAGGTCACGCTCGAGTCACGGGCTACTGGTTTATATACTGCATAAGTTATTGTCCGCGATATTACCGCAAACATGGCCGCACAATTTATGAGCCGTCAAGAGATTTACGATTTCTTGATTCGAACGCGTTTTGCATTAGTGACTGGTGTGCGTATATAGAACTGTTTTGAAAGCGATGAAAAATTATCGCGTATAATAAAAATGTGAGGGAATTAGAGAAAAGGTGAAGCGGATACCGTACTGTAGAGATATTTTCGATTTTTTTCTCAGTGAAACGTTATGGAACGCGCTGAAGCCATTTTGACCGGAAGCTGATAAATGCAACAGTAGAAAACAATATCATCATGCAATGACGGAATGCACAATTGAAGTGAAACTTCTGAACCGAGGGGAATGTTTATCTGATTTAATAGGATACATTCGTGTTTGGCTATGAATAGACTCCATCTCATAACGTGCAGCAATACAGATAACAGATATTTGAAAACCATCTCAGACACGTGATATCTAAAACGAATTCTAAAATTTGAAGTTCGTACAAAAAAAAAATTCCGAATAAAATTCGACAGCACGAAAAAGCCGTTACGCTAAATCCGCGCAACATTATCGAACATCGACTTACCGGGCGTTATGAATGGATAATGCTGAGCGAGACGCCAGAACGGATCCGGTTCCGGCAACGGCGGCAAATGTTCATCCTCCGGCGACCTCTCAGAGCCGTACCCCTGGTCGTGCAACGCAGCCAGGTCGTGGTGCGGCATCAGTCGCAGCTCGACGGCGTTCTTCTCGTTCTTCATCGTCGACGACGACGACGGCGTCGCTACCACGTCGCCGTTCACCCTCGACACGGCGTAAGCAGCGTCCCCGTTGTTATTGTTGCAGCATTCCGCGTCGTCAAGTTCATTGTCACCGTATTCGCCGTCCAAATGGTTTGGCAACGAGCCACAGAATTTGTTCCGATCTTTCGGACCGACATTGCTGCACGACGTGAGTATGCGGCCCACATCTCTGGCCAACAGTTTGTTGCCGTTGCACAGATTACCGCTCGATTGTGTACGTCGACCGGACAAACCTTTCTCGGAGTGACGGCTGACGTTCGAGCCCATGCCAGCAGCACTTATTGGATTCTGACGCTGTTGCTGACGGCGCTTGGTGCGTCGCGACGCTGTCGTAGAGTCATGGTGGCGGTGCGAGAGCGTCAGGTGGACGACGTCGGGGGCGTCGCGGAGTAGGTCGACGGCGTGGTCGTAGGAGGTGGGGTCGTGGTAGTTGATGGATAGGAGGCGATCACCTGGAACGAGAAATGAAGAGAAATATTATTGACTCTTGTTTTTATTCAACATGAATATATATTATCTATTTTCTTAGCGCCGGTTTTACGAATTCTTAGGTCCGGTTTTACCAACTGATTGTTTAGTGGACCGAGTGATAGTTAGCGGATGAACTTGACATCATCCTTGGCATGTTATTTTCGTACCTCAACTTATAGTCAGAGGATTAATTAACACTGAACTATAACGTTCTTAATACCTACTGAACATGCTGCAAACATGCTGCTTTGATGACAAATTAATCCGCTAACTATCGCTTAATCCACTATCAGTTCGTTAAACCGGATCTGAATTGAATAAGCGCAAACTCTAAGCACAACAAATATCTACATTGTTGTGCATAATCATTGTAGTTGGTAATCATATACGTGCACGGTGACCAATGGTGTCCATCAGAGAAGAAGTAATAACTAATTTTCAGCAGCTTATGAACCGAGTTTACCAGAACTACCAATGACGTGCTTGAACTCTGCGACTTACACACTTGAAACTAAAAAATATCATCGTCCAAACGAAGAATTAAAAACCTATATATATATATATATATATATATATATATATATATATATACTAGCTGACTCGGCAAACGTTGTTCTGCCATCGAAGTGATTTGTAGTGAATGTTGGTTGTTACGCTACCTAACGTGGAACCCCGCAAGTGGTGAGTAACGTTGAGTGGCATTGTGCAACGCCCTCAATGTCAGGGAACAACGCTATTACTGGTGTTGTCCTTGAAGTGCCGAAATTTGGATATTGCTCATAGGAGAAAGCTTGGCGGAAGATGTCGTATACTTTAGGACCTTCTACCACCCCTATCGAATGTGCGTGAGGAATTTCACGACACTCGGTCGAGCCGTTTCGGAGGAGTTCATCCTCGAACATGTGACACAAGCTTTTTATATATAAGATATACACCCATGAACTTGACAAAATAGCAATTACTCAGTTTACCCAAAATGGCCTTAATTTCCGCTCATCATTGAAAGTGTATTCCACATGACTTATGTGGATATTGTAAACCCACGTTTAGCTCTTCTTTATGACTCTTTTATGACCCATCTTTTTATGACACATGACTTATGTGGATATTGTATGCCCACGTTAGCTTTTCTTTTACACTTACAAATTAATAAACAGTATAACCAAATAACACAATTCTCATAGACAATTGCAAGTATCGACTGATTAGATATAGAACACAATACACGAACAAATCACGGCAGCACTAATTTGTAGTGAGCACGTTTTTAATTTGAATAATTATACAACAAATTATCAACAATGATACCGTCATAATGGGTATAGGTTCTTTACAACGTTAAGCGCTTTGATTATTGCCACTTTCAATGTTTGTAATGTTACATAATGTTACTAAAAGCAGACTCTTTTATTCAGAATGACTAGACAAAGTTAGGACTTGACTAATTACTGGAATACCTTATTCAAATAAATTCACCGAGAAGTAGTTTTATACATGAAAGTGATAAGAACTTGAATGCAGGAAGAGATTGCATTATGCCCAGAAATGAGAACGCAGAAATGCAACTAATTGACGATTCATTTTGCCCGTAATGCCCTTACACTGTCTGCCCGATATTGTCACACTTCTGTTGCCGAGGGGTTTAAAACTTGAAAATTTGGTGTACACCTGATTTCAGATTTCAAGATTTCAGGTGATTTCAGGTGATTTCAAGTGATTTCAGGTGATTTCAGGGATTTCAAGTGATTTCATGTGATTTCAGGGATTTCACCTGATTTCAGGGATTTCAGGTGATCTCAGGGATTTCACCTGATTTCAGGGATTTCAAGTGATTTCATGTGATTTCAGGTGATTTCAGGTGATTTCACCTGATTTCAGGTGATTTCAGGGATTTCAGGTGATTTCAGATGATTTCAGGTGATGTCAGGGATTTCAAGGGGATTTCATGGCAAGTGTACCTGATTTCAGGAGTTGTTAACCCCTCGTCTGTTGCATCAAAATATCGTTATTTCGTGCCCAAAGTTCTAACACAAAAAATGATATTCCTCTCTGATCGACTCGTCGCATGTGCTCTTAATGAAAGATCAGAATGAAAGTAGACTGGTCCATTAGAACTAGGTCTTTCAGCTTCACAGGGTTCGTCTGAGGATGGCTGACGATTACACTTGAGACTCGCGCAAAGCCTTTGTTTGCCTCTAGGATCGCGACGTTAGCCTGCTTTAGTACACTTTACGGTGAATGATGAAGAAAATCGTGGCACAGACGTAATACATAGTCGAGTGTATAGGCACACATAGCACGACATTCGTGTTGGCTACCTATATATGCGTGTTTTACGGCCAGTGTAATAAAAAGCAGCCAGTACGACTCGTGGTGATGGTTGGAAATAATTGTAAAAGTAATCGAAGTGAAGTGTTTTTTGCAACGTTTGGGTCAGTGAAGTCGGAGATTAGTTTTGAAAATAATTCTACGTTGAAGAACAAGTTGGGTTTGTTTTGTTCTGAACTGTATTAAAAATGGTGCCACTTTATTTCGCTGAATTTAAATGCTATTTTGATTACATTTTGGTGAAAATTGAATTGTTTCTCCATTTAAAATGCGTAATTCAAAAATGAGAATGGTACCTATATATTTTTCAATTTTTTCCATAATTTTTTACAAATTATCTTCAATCAAATAATTTTTTTCATTGAATACGACAAAGTTTAGTATAATGGTCGGTTGAATAAATGTCAAAATGTCAAAATTCAAATTGATATATCTCGGAATTCAGCCTCGTTTGTTTGGATCCAGCAACGAGTCGACTATTTTACCAACTGATAATTGGTGAATTGAGCAATTATCAGCGAATGAACTTGCTATCACCCTTGGTTACGTATGCTATTTTCTTACCCTAACCATGCAATGATCAACCAAATCAACCGGCTCAACCGGCTCCAAATACTACGAAATATGACACGATATACTGAAGAGATACTAAATATTTCGGTTTACAATACGAAACGCAACTGCATCTTTCAAAAGCTTTAAATCCACCACTATTACATAACAACCTACGTTTTCACATCATCTATCTGATAGAAAACCTTCTTCTTGCTGGAATATACAACTCTACGAATGTGTAACGACGTAACGATACGATGGGGATATCCGATATATAGCGGTATGTAACCGAAAGCCTCGAGTTCGATCCCCAGACTCGGCGCTATCGATCCGCCCCACACGCCACACAAAGTTACTAATAGTCATACTCTTCAGTTTGAACTAGATAGGATATAGCTAAATGTTTCCCCCCTTTTCTCCGCGTAGAGCCACGCCGCAATGATTGGGCTTGTTGGAATGGCCGCGAAGTGCTCTAATCATAAAAGGAAAGAATTAAGTGTATAGAATGATACGCAGCCTACGCGTCAATCATTTCTCCTTGGATTAAATTGAAATGATGTTCTCCATTGGAATGGGGGTTGGATGTTGGGTGGGTGGTGGGGGGGACATAAGTATGCGAGCCAGCGGAGTAGACTTCCTATTCTCAGCACAAAGCTAATGGAGCGCGGTTTTGTGTGCTCTTCGCTTGTGGGGGAGGGGGGAGGGGGGTAGGGGAGAGGCGTGAGGGTGGGTTACCGCGGATGTGGAATCGAACTAAATCGAACTCCGTCCACAATGGTTAGAAGAACCATGAACAACCCCTTAGATAGAGAAAATACCTTTTTTTATTTTATTTGGTAACAATCACGATTAAGTTAAGCTAGAATCTTTTGGCGGCTGTCTATACACAGACTCAAAATGAGATGATCGTCCACCAACGTAACAATCACAGATATCACAGCTATATTTGTCTAGCTGTTATACATTTAGTGTATAAGATTTTCCAAGACGTAGTTCACGAAAAGAAAAGCAATTGCATTTTTCAAAAGCATCACACTCTCAAAGCTGCAACTGGATTATATAATCACCAATTTTTTTTACTATTATTTATAGTTGGAAAACTAACAGGGGGGGGGGGGGGGTGACATCACCATTTGGTGATGTCTTCATTTGTGATCTTTTTTGTCATCATTTGTCTTACTTAGGAACAATGAATATGAGTCAAGTTTTGGAAAATGATATTATATCCGGGGCTACGCGTTAGTTGATTAAGCGATTGTTAAGCGGATTAACTTGTTATCACCGTTGGTTACGCGCTATTTTCGTACCTTAACTCATAGTTAACGGATTAATACTTGACTACGGCCCGGTATTAATACCTAGTCCAGTACCAAGACAACTTAGAGTTAGAGCAACTCCCACGTTGGTAATTCAAAAGAAACCGCAAGTAAAAGAAATACCAACTCGTAACAATATATAGCCTATAATTAGTAATTGCACTGTTCAATTAATAAGCAGATAATTACGGTGGACGTAATTTGACCAAGGTCGTAATAGGAGTAATGCAATGTTGTCCAAACAGTGATCCAAGTTGAACCAAGGGTTAGTTTTACAATCTGTAATCAAGATTTAATCACTGTAGTTATAGCCGAGTTAATTTCCCAGGTTATCTATATAGCTTGCGACTATTAATTATAACATCAAGTTGGTCTGTAACTTCTAACTATGCCATTTGATAGGTCTATGTGGTTGCAATAGGGTCTGTAAAACAGCATTTAAAAATGAATACTCAAATCGCATGTAAAAAAGTGATACTTTTGAATGAACTATTTCAAGATTCGAATCTAGACCTATATTCACTGGAATAGAATGTCATATTAATTAAAGAGCATACAGTACGATCTTGGAGATGTAAACTTTTCAATTACACTGGTTTTTGAATATTGAAACAAATTAGTGAATGTGAATTTCGCCATTTTATATCTTATATCTCTATATTATATCTCTTGATGTACTTTACATGTTTGTAACTCATGTGTTTGAGTATAAAATTGAATACAAATAAAAAAAAATGGCAGACATGGGCAAGGTAGATGGAGATGCGTACGGGAATCTATATTTTCACTGAGCCATGCCTCCAAGAGTCTGATCTTAGTTATATATCTTTCTTCTATGCTTTTACGAAGTCTTAGTGCGATGTTGCTATTCTCAAGTATACCACTCTAGCGCCGTAGATACATCAATTACTTGATATATTCTGCATACTAAAATAAATTGCTAAGTGTAGCCTGTACGAAGGAATTAGCAGAACGTCAAAAACGAGAAATATGGGTTTTGTACCAAAAAGCGATCAAAGTTCTTGTAATTCCTAACAACTGTATACTAAAATACCCGTACCGACAAATCGCGGGCATGAGAAGTGACGTTTTTTTTATGTTTGATGTAATTCCATTAGAAGACAACGTTACATTAATATGCAATGGAGATATTAACACATAATATAGATAAAAACTGTCACACAATAATTTTCTCTTTGAACATATTGTATAGCGAAATAAGATTCAGCGTAGTATTTCCTAAAATACTGTCAATCCATATCATAAACATTCAAATTGTAGTTTGATGTTATATGTATATTATGATCCGCAGAGAAGTAAAAGTGGTAGAAAAAAATCTCTGGTTTTACTATATGTAACATATGACTATAGCCTCCGATACACCGAAAAAAGCGTACACCGAAAAACCTATACTTTGAAGAAGAGGATCCGCCGATACACCGAAAAAAACGTACATCGAAAAAAACTTACACCGAAAAAAACGTAGGGCCTACACCGAATACATACTATTCAGTGTATCCACCGATACACTGAAAAATACATACATCGAAAAAAACGTATACCGAAAAAAGTTATTTCATAGGGAGATTATAGGCCTATATAGGCCTACTGGGAGGCTAGACCCTATAGTAGAAGTACGATTCAGACTGAAGCTAAGATGATGGAGGGGAATAGTCCCCCACTATTTAAATTCGACGACAAAAGTTTTTTCCAAGTATTTTTTTTACAAAATTCGACTTATTGGACGTTCATTCCGCTATTGCCTACCACTTCTCCATTATGGCATACTTCATAATTTCGTTATCTTGCACTTTTATGATCATTTATGTATGTAAAATCCCTTTTTATTAGTGGAAACTTCTGTCCTTATGGCGTGCTAGATACGCTCCAAGATCTGGCGTCACGGCCAATGAAACCAGCGTCTATATGAAACAAACGTACACTCGAGGACGCATCAAGTGCACAAATGAAGCCACAATAAAATACCAATTGACTGTGAATTATGGGCGCATGGGAATATTGGCTAAGTTTGAATAAATTCCCATATACAGGGAAATTATTTTTTGAAAAAATGAGTTCAGCAGTTAGATAATCAATCAGATAATTCAGCCAATTGCCTAGTATGTGTATGCTATTTGTATTTAATTGTATTTGTTTTTCGAATGGTGGGTTCTCATAATCCAAGACCGTACTTTTGGTGGTAGAAATGTTAAGCAGCATTAAAAAAAGCAATTTTTGCATCACAGTCAGGTAGTAATTTATTGTTGCTTCATTTGTGAATTTTATGTGCCCGCAAGTGTACAGAATATTATCAAGCTGAAGTTATTCTTTCTTTCGCGTCACAAATGACATTAAACAGCACGCCGTCACCAACCCTTTGTTTGTACAATTGTTTTCATCACATTCGCTGAGATGGCTAACAATATAACTTATAGTGGAACTGAGGATCCTTGATATAAATCAAAGTTTCACTCGTAAAAAAAGTAGTTGGAATCGAATCTAAAAGAGACAAATTCAGTTGTGAGTTGTTTACAAACTTAGATACCGGTACAAGTTTGTACGACAAAAAGCAGCTGTATATAATTAGTATCTGTAACAAATATCTCGGCGAGAACTTGACAACGTATACACTGTACTACTGTCCAATTGAAATACAAATGAAATTTATGCACAATTAATCGCTAATAATTTCATAGACTAAAAGCGTGGAGTGCGTATATACACATTGTCTTCTAGATTTAGTGTGTCAGTATCACAGCCTTCTTTATTCAGATCATTCAAGAAGTGACTGTCTTATCCAATAAAGAAGGCGGTGGTCAGTATAGTATACAGTATTATATTATAGTACGCTAGGAGCCGATTGTACCAACAGATGATTGAATATTAATTAGTTAATCATTACTTAAGGTACAAAAATAGCATATTATGTATCCAAGGGTGATAACAAGTTAATTTGCTCATTTTTGCTTAATTCACTAATCATCACTTGGTACAACCGGCTCTAGTAGTAGTGTATCAGTATATATTTTCTTCGGAATGCATTTTAATGTATCTTGAACGACCACTTTATGTAACCTCAAACATACGTATTTACTTAAAAACTAAAACTTACAAAATCAACAATTCATTCTTCATCCTCGACAAATTGAATAGTACCTGAAAGTAGTGCTGGAACGTAAGTAGATAATAAACACTTGTTTGTATTCAAGTAAGTAGAATGTTTCGATCATCAGTCTCACTATCCTACACCACTAGCGCACAGGTGGTTCACTCCTTCATCTTTCGTGAATGCAAATAATATACTAAAACATAAGGATCCTGTTCTTTATTCATGTATACCTCACTGGAACAACCCGAATAAATATATATAATCATCTTTAAATGAACGTTTTGGACGAATAACCACTTGGAAAGGTTTGATTTGTTAACCAAACTCACCGACCCGCGCTGGAATCGAACAATACAGCTTATAATTTTCCAAGCAAGTAACCACTTGTTCGTGGAGTGTGCCTCCATAATCAAATACACCAAACGGTCTCTTGTGGCCACGTTATAATCAAATTTCGAACGAGCCTCTTGAATATCCACCGTTGCTTCGTTCGGTTTTCAAATATTACATCAACTCCTGAATTACAATAATGTTACGTTGATCGTCTTCACGAATGTACACTTGCGGTCATGTAGAATGACCTTTTTGATTTTTTTTTTTTTTTTAATAACATCGAAACTTGATACAAAATCATTGTTCCCCTATTAAGGCTAAGGATGAGAGTAGGATCGTTTGGACGGGGCACCACAAGGGCGATCTCACCACCCCATTTTATTATTATTTTAAATTATAATAATATTTTAAATTATAATGTATGGTTTTTTGAATTTAAACCAAATTACAAATTTGAAAAAAAGAAAGAAATATGTATATATATTTATATATATATTTTTTTTTCATATACTGTGTACCAGAAGAGCGTGTTTACGAACTAGCAGACAAAGTGAGTAAATTTAGGATTCTTCCTTTACGTGACCCAAGAGTGCATTCGTGTATTTGCATTGTTGGAAGTCCATCTTTACGAATATATACACTTGTGATCGCTAAATGGTATTTTTCGAAACTAAAATTAATTTTAAATAAAATCTATATATATATTTTAACAATTCACGTTCATTTAGAAGTAAATATAACATAGAGATAAGAGAGAGGTAGAGATTGTATACCAGTAAGTATTTTCTATTTTTTAGTGCATCAAGGTCCGGTTGTCCAACTGATTATTAGAGGATTAGGGGATAGTTAACAGATTAACTTGATCACCTTTAGTTACACATGTTATTTTCGTACCTTAACCAACAGTTAAACTCAACACTTGTCCAAGATTCGTAAAACCGGATCTTAAAATTCAGCACATTTTATTCAGAATTCTTTATTAGACGAGCTTTAGCGAGGATTCAATTTGACATACTGAAAAAATTGGTGTTCGTTTTTTTTTTTTTTTTATGTTTTTTTGTCGGTTCTCCACACGTCAAACGGCTACATCTATCACCCTCAAACTTTTTTTCAATATGGTTCCTCATCTAACTTAGATCTGTATAGTTTTGTGGCATTATCGGGCGGTATTTTTTTTTTTTATGAATTCAAGAAATTTCAAAAATTCCCATTAGAATAACATGGTGGAAAAAAAAATATATATTTTCCAAAAAATAAAATTTCGCGTGAAGTTGAATTACATTTTGGTACACATGTCTAAAAATTTTCAGCTTGATCGGGTCAGCCATTTTGAAAAAAAAACATAAAATGTGCTAAATTGGTACCACTCGAAGCAGTTTTTACCCATTTTTACCCATACTATTACTATCCGCTCGTCTAACAACGAATATATGGCGTTTTCCTAGTAATATGACTTCACCGACCACTTTACGCAAAAGCAAGAGTACCTCCGTGATGTTTGCATTATCGAAGTCATCATTTTGTTTATTGTTTATCAATGTGCCAGTCATGCCGGGGTAACGATATTCTAATAGACTCCAAGGCTAGTCGACGATGGCGTCGCTAGCAATCTGTATTTGATGATTATGCTGATACAGGATGGGCTAGTACGAGTAAGTTACGCTAACACGCACTCGGAATTGACGCATAACAAATTGAGATAATTCGAGGCAAAATGGAACACGCTTTCAATGTTCAATTTGTCAGTGGGGTCTAGTTTAATATGAAGGTGCGAAACATCCGTGCGGTAATAGTGTGAGATTCGAGGGGACGGTCGCTCGGAACCTTCATATTTCGTGACAACAGTATAGTTTGTTTTATGGATAATTTGGTCCATAAGCCCTGCAGGTGTAAGCTTTTGATCAGTCTGAGTCGACATTATATATAACATGTCCATTATATTCATGACAGTATGTATCATAAAATGTACAAGTACGGGCTATGAATAGGTAAAATTAATTGATTTTCATAATTGCCATGCATAGCTAAAATACATGCATAATTGTTCAATAAAACGTTTATTCCTCCCACGAGAGTTGTAATGTAACAATTAAACCAATTCGAAAGCTTATGCGATTTACGTACGTTATGTTAACTATCAATTACTATATGGAGCACGCGGTATTCATTCCACCTGTAAGCCAGGTATAGAATTAATTTATCATTTTGTATCATTTTCACAGAATATTGTTCGATTTGGTAACGGAAACAGAAAATATGGATTCAGGTCTAACAAGTCATATGGTGTGGTTTGAAAATAGTTTTGAAAATGACCAAACCAATGGAAAAAGTGACAAAATGTGATGAAAATTACTCCTACTATATGTGTAGGATGTGCGGCTCCAGTGATACGTCGTGGAGTAGCTGTGCAGAAATTTTCAACGAAGCCATTTCATTTTACAATATTTTCTTAAATTATACGAATAGAAACCGAATAAAAACGAATGAAAACATTGAAAACTAAAATTTGAAAATTTATTCGAAGAAAACCTTCTTCAAAATAATTTCATCTTCTGGGTTATTCTCATGAAATTTGAAAAAAAAAAGTTTTTCTTGAAAAAGTGGTGCAACCGATTACACTTTAAAGCTACACAGTATTGAGTTACATGATTTTTCTCCATTTATATTGGGTTTAACGACGCACTGTACTGATGACTACGATCTATTGAATATCATGATATATATATATGAGATGACGGGATGAATAGGTTATTTTATTAGATGATTTTGGATATAGTGGGAAGGAGTCGGTCGCGGCCTGTTAGGGAACCATCCCAGTATTGACCTGAACGACAGAGGGAAACCACGAAAACCCCACGTCAGGATGGTCGACCATGGCGGGAATTGAACCCCGGTCTCCTGAATGATGTTCCAGTAGGCTAGCCACTCTTCTACTCAACGAACCTTCTTTACTGGATACAAGTATATTCGGATCGGGGAGACTGATGTAGATTTAGAACGCGTATTTCTCCCCCGTAAGAGATAATAATTAAGGAAGCGGTGACAAATGACAGTCCTCAACCGAGAGTGAAACAAATCGCTTCTGTCATTATTCTTACTTACATATCCGGCCTCGCTGACTCGTTACTTGGACAATGACATAACAACGAATGACAAACGTACAAATAACGTGGAAAATATATCGTAAAAATACCACAATTGAGATATGACATTTTAATCGCAGTGAAAACGCGGCATGACGATGATTGAATTGCTTTTGTTAAACCGTCTGACGCGCGCAGTTTTGTTTCGTAACTGAATTACGTGATTCATATTTATTTATACTTTTATTTCATCAACCAATTAGGGCACTGTTCTGTCACTTCTGATTGTTCTGTCTCATAAAATGTTTATTTACTTTCAGTTTCGTTTGAAAGGTGGATGGCATTTTAGTGAACTCGAATCGTTGGCGTATATTCATTCAATCAAGCGCCGAGTAGTACATGTATTTTATTCAATTTATGTGGTCAGATTGGGCGGGGGTTCGAGTCACGCATAAAGCATTGGTTTTTGTATAAACGTCTCACTTAACATCACTAATAGATGCATTCTCACCTGCTCATTCGTACCCCCGTATAACCTAGATGTTGGTAGTAGAGTCGTTAAGCAAACAATAATCAATAATAATCATTATCACCCGCACTATTTGTTCGCCCCCACATTACCTGGTTGTTGATGGGGTAGTTTTCAGTAAAATTTAAAAAATAATAATCTTCTATTGGCGTGAACAGTCAGTAAAAAAAATAAAGTTGATATTTTAAAGATGACATGGCCTGAGAATTAGCGGCCTAGAGTTCACGACGTGATATCTCACATGCCTAACAGACGCCTTCAAGATTGTCACAATGACTTCGTCGATTAACCCTAGTCGTGAAGATGTAGCCAAATCTCTCAACTCCACCTCAGAACGTAATGCGACTTCGAATTCCAACCGAAAACGATATTTAACCTTAAAGCGATAGAACGATCTACGAGATAAAATTCCGTGGATCCAGGCCAATTATACTCGAACACTAGTACAGAAATAAATGTGTTGTACGGAAACTCTATCGGAGGACTAAATATAAGGTAGTGCATACTAAATCCTCCTAAGCCATAAGCAAATACGATATATAACATTTTTAGCGTGTATACGCTAACCTTTTATACAATCAATTTATGAAATTTTAACAATAAATACAAACGAATTATTTGATTTGTAATTATTGATCAACGACCAAAAGCTTACTATGCTTGAAAAAGAGATTAGGCATTTTCACGGTAGGCCTACTCGATCGGTGGACTTGATATAAGGTAGTGCATACTAAATCCTCTATAGCCTTTGGTAAATGGGATAGATAACATCTTTAGCATGTATCTACGCTGACCATTCATCCAATCAATTAATGTTATTTAAACAATAGATACAAATTAATTATTTGTTTTGTAATTATTTATCAATGATCAAAAGCTTACTAAGCTGAACGTAGAGATTAGGCATTTGCACGGTAGGCCTGCATTATGAAGCTAAGTACCGGCATATCCGAAAGTTTCGCATACCGCACATTCATAGACATGAAGTAATTTACCGACATGACTACATAACTTGAATTATATATATTTGTTTTTCAATCATTTGGAGGAATTTATACAGTTATTGACCAAACGAGCAGAATGTAGTGAACTGAATTATAGTTGTTTCAATTAGACGAGCTTCAGCGAGGATATACTGATTTTTTTTTTCTCAATGTTTTTTTGTCGGTTCTCCACAGGTCAAACGGCTACAGCTATCAACTTCAAACTTTTTTTCAATATGGTTCCTCATCTAACTTAGATCTGTATAGTTTTGTGGCATTATCAGGGGGTAACTTTTTATTTATGAATTTTAGAAATTTAAAAAATACCCATTAGAATAACATGGCGAAAAAAGAAGAAAATATTTTTATTTTCCCAAAAAAATGAAATTTTGCGTGGAGTTGAATTACATTTTGATACACAATTCTAAAATTTTTCAGCTTGATCGGGTCAGCCATTTTGAAAAAAATAAATAAAATGTGCTAAATTGGTACCACTCGAAGCAGTTCTTAACCATTACTACCCATATTATTACTATCCGCTCGTCTAACAACGCATATGGCGTTTTTCTAGTTTAAAACCTCGAGAGAAATAAGAAAACGAATCTTTTCAAGTTCCCTGCGATACGAGTACGACCTATAACCAACCTCACTGCAGATCTGCATTACACTTCATTGCGTCTTCACTACTTTATTATCTTTCGAAATTGAATACGTAATTGAAAATATACATAATTATGCGACCGAGAATGCGGGCAAACTTACAATTTCCCGTCTCCATTTCAGCAGATTTTATTTTCCTTTCAGTTTTCGTCAGACCCTAGGCATTCCGTCGCGAGTCATCAGGGTCGGGCACACGATCTACGTAAGGTCATCCCCGTCAAATGTCACTTCCCAGTTTCGCTATTCATTTCACACAAAAACCACTTTCGTATTACGATGACAAAACCACGCGACATGTACAACAGAAATGTTTCCAGTACAACACCAAAATAAAAAACACGCTACTTGACATGTTTACATAAATCAAACTTTTAGCCTTTCACAGGCGCGCGTATAGTAACTGAGATGAATAACACAAAACACACAGAATTCAGATAGCACTTTGTATTAAATACGTATTAAAGGCGTAGATAAATTATTATGCACGACCGTTTGACATTTTGTCGCCGTGTACATCGGACTGGCGAATTGATCGTATCGGCACGTAACCGTAGAACAACATTAAAACCCGGAGCGAACTCGATGATGGATGCAACGGAATTCCGTGAAACTGTGGCGTTTTTAAAACTACATCCGTTAACCTCAAACAATAAAAACTCTCTTCAGCACTGCGGATTCACACCGTAGTCATCTACCACTAGTACAAACTCGATAAAAAAAAAACAATGCACATGGATTAAACGAAGCGAATAAGCTATAATGAATTAAAAAAAAACAATTAAAACAATCCCAGTTTCAAACGATAAAAATCAATTAAAACGTATTTTAAAGTGCTTTAAAAAACGAACTGATTCACTTTCCAATTTCACACACTCGATTTTCGTAACAATTTCACACACACGATTCTTTTAATCCATCTATAAAAGCGCTTCTTAACGCAATAATAATGAATGCATCGAACTTAACCGCGATGCATTCAGTCCCAACAACCTCGCAAGTCAGTGAGAGAGAGATGTTGTTATGGCTAGCATGCAGCTATGTCGAACTCGGGTCGTAAACTGGTATTATTCACTGCAGTCTGGCCAGAGAGCAGATCAGCAAGTACAAACCCGACAGCATTTTACTTCCCTCCCTCTCTCCTCTCGATGCGATCGCAAAGACCACGAGTCTGCCTTTGGCCTTCACTCCTTCCTTTCTTCCGAGGCGCGGTGCGGCGCGGCCGACTGCCTGCGTTCGTGCCTAATGACATATCCATGACGAATCAGTCGGAAACTCCGTAATCAGTTCACGCCCTCCTTGTGAAGTGCATGCACTTATCCATTCGCCAATAGGCACGACCTTCTGGAGCAAGTCAGCGTTTTGATATGGATGTGATTCTTGCTGGACCATGGACTTCGAGAACACAATCGACTTGTATACCGAATTATCATTAAAATGATGTAATCACTAACGAATTATCTAAAGTACCGGCACTGATAACACAGCGGTAACGCGCTGGTGCCTGGGAGATGAGGAGATCGGGCTCCTGTTCGAACCCCGCCATCGTTCATCTTTACAGAAGTGTTTCGAGCGTGCTCCTTAGGGTAGTCAAATCCCGGAAGGTCCAGTATCCTTCCTTTTACCATGGACCAACTCTTTTAACTTCGAAACCATCCTGGAGGGGAGATGAGGGACATATCAAACCTCGGTTCGATCCCCGCCACCGTCCATCTTACAGTTTTTGTCGTGGTTTCCCTCTGTACTGTAGTCTAGGCTGGTGCCGGGATGGTTCCTACAATGGTTCCTATCTCATTAATCAGTAATCCGACCCGACAATATATTTTACCTATATTACTTCAGCACGTCGTTAAGCCAAATACGCGGGCAAATATACTGTAACTAAAATTAAAATTATTTGAAGTGATGTCACACATTGTTGTGAGAATGTACAAGATCTCAATAATGCCACCTAAAATTCGTTTTCCAATCACAGCTTGTTTACGCCCAACTTTTCCAGTTCCTATGGTAACCAAAAAAACATATAGTATCTACCAATTGTTAATTAATTATCGAGGTATTTCCAGTTGAATTATCCATATATTCAGCCGAGGGGTTAACAACTCCTGAAATCCGGTGTACACTTGACTATGAAATCCCATTGAAATCCCCTTGAAATCCCTGAAATAATTTGAAATCCCCTTGAAATCCGTATGAAATCTCTTGAAATCACCTGACATATCTTGAAATCTCTGAAATCATCTGAAATCAGGTGTACACCAAATTTGCGAGTTGTAAATCCCTCGTGTTCAACGCTTGAAATCTTTTCAAAGTGATACACACACATATAAATGTGATGTGATAAGTTGCATTTGCGATAAGAAGTCGTTATTGTTTGCTTAACGACCCCAACTGTAAAAAGATGTTATTTATCTTGTACGATCTTGCATGAACTAAACGATAGCGAAGAGGGCTACGTGCTTGGTACACTTGCGGTCACATAAATTGGACGATCAAGCCGCATTAAAAGGTTTCCTGAGGAAAATGTACTAACATTATACGCAATAAACTAACGGGACAATGCACACACGTACTACCACAGATAAAGGAAGGTTATATCCTTTATCTGTGGCAGTGTACTCGTACAGGATATGAAAATAGGGACTGTCGACGTCCACAATTCGGGGTAAGGGGGGGGGGGAGGCCATCAAACATGTGACAAGGGGGGGGGGGGAGGACACTATGTGTACACTACATATTGGTAATTTCTCTCTATTTTCAAGAAAATCAATCGGTGCCATATAATTTGTATGAAATTATATTTCAATGCAAGATTAAGGTGAAATTTAGGTGAGACTTTGGATATCAGAATGATTTGGATACCAGGAATATATGGAGCGGTGATTGATGCAGTAACATGTTATTAATCATCCATTGTCTATCACCGATATGGAGTCATCAAAAAAAAATGCCATCACTCGAGAATCAATGAAAACCTTATTTCAATATCCCGATATCATAATATTACTGATATCACGGATTTTTCAAGTACGCATTGATAGTTTTAGGGGGGGGTTAAGTATTTACTGGATTGTGACATCATTAAAGGGGTCATTGAGGTCTTCATCTCTATGACCTCGGATAAGGGGGAGGGGGGATGGTTAAGCCTGAAATTGTGGTGATATCCTTTATGGACAGCTCCTGATTAGCGGTAAAATATGCAAGAATTTCATTTAAATTTTATTTTAAATCAAGGAAAAGTCCATTTTATGTGACTGCAAGTGTACACGAATGCCGACAAGTCAAATTACGAGACAGTGACGAGTGAAGGAACGAAGGAAACTGTAGGAAACAAGCACAGAAAGCTCTGGCATACAAGGAAACCGACATAAAAGGGAACCGTGCCCTTCGGGAGAAATACTGTAGACAAGTTATATACCTACTAGGCGTACACACAATATATGCGTTGTAAAGTGATGAGCGAGATACTTGTATGATGTTAACTCGAAAACTTTACACGTCGAGTTATATGAAATACACGTCGAGTTATATGAAATACACTCGAAAACTCTACACACCTTGGTGGAAACTGTCAAGTCTACAAAGCCGGGAATCACCGTGCGCAAGATAATGAATGAAGAATAACCACTATTTTCTAGGTCTATAGCTATTTGATGACAATAATAATTATTTGAATGAAAAATTATTTTCTTCAAAAAAACGGACAGTTCTATCCCAATAAAAACTTATAATTAGGTGAATCATATTTGTATTCATGTTCAGTGAAAATTGGAGATGATATTTAACAATTTTTTCTTCCCGGCCTAATTATATTGGGTTTCTCGAAACTTTGCTGTGGGATATGTTTCTCAAAAGTAGTCCAACCGATTTGGCTCAAAAACTACACAGTTCCAAGTTGGATAAGTCCGCGTATCCACAAAAAGTTTCATGTTGATCAGGCAAACCGTGCGACCTGTGCAGTGCGTACAGACAAACAAAAACACACTGACAAAGCGCCACAAGAGTGAGATGAAAGTCTTCGCTATCGCTCATCTAAAAAATATTGTGTATATACGCTCTCTGTCAGTCAAATAAAGAAGTTGATAGAATACACACGTGACAGCTGACATCTTTTTCGTGACAGAACATGTATTGTATACGCACGTGCGATATCAAAGTCGATAAACTTCTCGACTCCTTTATCGACACCGTTATTAATGTATTTTTACTCCCAAAGATCCACGTGTACCCACGGGTTTATTTCGAGACGCTCTTTTTTTGTGGGTGTGTCAGGAATTCGGTATTGTTTTCCAACTCCAGAGTCACTCAAACGAGACTCGATCGTCGATATAAAAGAAAACTGTTCTTCATTTTTTCTTTTTCTGCCATACCACTTCCAGATTGTACTCTGTTTCCTGACGAATGACGATCTCGATTTAGATGTCTGCCATCATCTCTTCACTCCGTGTTCGTTACTGTTTCCATCCGGCATCAAAATAGAGGAATCAAATTATATCACAAATATTTCTGACAGCGTAGATAGAAACATCAATTCAACGTCATATCAAAAATCGGCATTCGATTGGCCAACTAACTGACGCGGGCATTTCGCCGTAAATAAGTTATGTGTTATCGACATGGATCGATGTGAAATAGAAGCCATAAAAGGAAAACCTTGCGGCTTCTAATGATTCACTTCACCGCGTTTTTAATCTATGTGTGAACTAAATGATATATATAGGTCAAGACTCTTCCATATTAGTATATATTCAATCTTTTGCCAAAGATAGAATATGATATTCGATAGATCGAGGATATTCGCGATTGATCAAGGGCATGATAGAGGAAATTACGTCACTTTCAAGTATATATGTGTAAAATGATATCGTATTATATATAAACCATATTGTGATTGATAATATTCACGTAATTAATACGTATTTTTAAATTTATTTATATTGGGTTTAACGACGCACTGTACTGATGAATAAGATGTATTGTCGTCGGTGAATGATGTATATGAGATGATGAGATGAAAAGATGATTATTTTAGAGGTATATTTGAATAGTGGGAAGATTCGAACCTGAACGACAGAGGGAAACCACGAAAAAAAAACTGGACAGGATGGTCGACCATGGCGGGAATCGAACCCCGGTCTCTTGGATGACGATTCAGTGTGTTATCCACTCGACCACTCGTCTCAGTTCCACATTTCTAAAGCAGAGTATTGTAAAAATGATGAACGAGAGAAATAAGAAAAGTAAGGTAAAGTGAATAACGACTAATTTAATTAGTTTTGAGAGCAGAAATCCAAGTGAGATATAGGCCTACTCATATAAGACGACACGACTTGATTCACTTGGGTGTTGACATTATACTGAAAGCATTTTTGAAGTTCGACACGTAAGAAAAAAAACGGAAATTGGATCTGAGATGTGTGGATGTGTGCAGTATGGGTCGCCCCTCCTCCCCTCCATCTTTATCCATATCAGCCCGAAACCTTAATAACGAAAGGAGGCAAGAAACCAAAACTATCAATATAATAAACTTTATTAAAAATGATTTCAACACTTGATGTTTATTGAATAAACGTACCGTACAAATGGCCTATATTGAATCGATCCCATTTATATAATTGTCTAGAAAATATAATGCAGTATTACACTGTGTGGTCACAGACAGCGTAGACCTGGTGTCAAAGTTCATTGCTTTAATTTGAAATAATAATAAAATGGGGTGGTAAGATCGCCCTTGTGGTGCCCCGTCCAAACGATCCTACTCTCATCCTTAGCCTTAATAGGGGAACAATGATTTTGTATCAAGTTTCGATGTTATTAAAAAAAAAAAGTATTACACTAGAGTTGGAGATAAAACGAATATCGCGGAATTTTCAATTTTATCCGACCTCACTAATATACACCTCGGTAATGGTATGATCAAGTCATATTCTACTTCCGGCCCTAGGGCGCTAACTTGTCGGAAAATCGCACACATTACGGTAATATGAGCGATTAATAGTTGTTTTTCCATTCCCTCGGTGTAATCTGTAATTGATATTGACGGTCTACGATAGACACAAAAAGCGACGTCTAGTGAAAAGGAGTATAAATATATACACCTTTATTGCCCCCTGGCTCCAGAAGTGAACATCAGGACAACAACCAATATAAAATCCATATAAAAAATGAAATGAAACATAATTGAATAACTGAATATTGGAATGAAAATTAAATTTAAATAATTATTGATAACATAAACAATGGAATAACTAATAATAATTAGAAAAATAAACAAAATGTGAACGTTGAAGGATATAGTTATAGTTGTATAGATGGTTTCTAAATATGCAAAAAGGAGACTTATCATATTTCCAGCTCAGATAGTTCAGTCACTGCTTCAAAATCCGAAGTTAGCAGGGCGCGAGTTCGAGCCCCGCTGTGAGTACGGGTTTTTGTAACTGTCCACACAGACCTACACTTCACTGCTTCATTATCACCCGTGTATACCGTATCTGAGAGTCTGCTAACTGTTCGAAAATTAAAAGTGTTCGAAAATTAAGTGTTCGAAAATCAAAAGTGTTCGAAAATTAAAAGTATTCGAAAATTAAAAGTGTTCGAAAATTGAAAGTGTTCGAAAATTGAAAGTGTTCGAAAATTAAAAGTATTCGAAAATTAAAAGTGTTCGAAAATTAAAAGTGTTCGAAAATCAAAAGTGTTCGAAAATTGAAGTTTTCAATTAAAAGTGTTCGAAACTGATCCAAAATAGTGCTCAGACAAATTATGTGCATTAATTCTCTTCAATCCTACTTAAAACAAGAATGTATTTCAATTTTAATCATACTTCTTCACGCCACAAAAAGATTTCGAGATCTATTGTAACCTATTGTATTATGTGTTACAAAAATTGTAATTCACATCCAATTTGTAATGTTCATATATTTTGTACGTGTTTATATATATGTTTGAATTGCTCATATTGTTTATTCGTTCCATATTCTATCACAATGGCGTGCGATAGAATAGTGTTGAATTTTGTAGGTTCGTAACCCAATTTAGCGTAGCTGTTGGTGGGGTCATATTCAGTTGATATTACTTGTTGAATTAGGTTCCTGTAAATACATAATGTCTTGTAATTGTATTGTATCAACAATGGCCTTGACACATGATCGCGTCATCGAGTGACCTCAAGATACGCGTGTTGTGTACATCGCAAGGCGTTTCACATTAATAGAATATGACAGGCGACAGCAGGTAAATACACGGTGCGACATGGCGTTGCATAATTTATTACCACCTAGCCATCACTGTTACATCTTACAAGGACAAGTGTGATGTAGCAGAGAGAGAGAGAGAGAGAGAGAGAGAGAGAGAGAGAGAGAGAGAGAGAGAGAGAGAGAGAGAGAGGGAGGGAGAGAGTGAGATAGAGAGGGGGAGGGGAGAGAGAGGGAAGAGAGAGAGAGAGAAGAGAGAGAGAGAGAAGACAGAGAGAGAGAGAGAAGACAGAGGAGGAGGAGAAGGTAGAGAGAGAGAGAGAGAGAGAGAGAGAGAGAGAGCGAGAGAGAGAGAGAGAGAGAGAGAGAGAGTTATAGTGAGAGTGAGAGAGATAGAGTGTGTGAGAGAGATAGAGTGTGTGAGAGAGAGAGAGAGAGAGAGAGATTTATAGTTCATAAAGATGCAGTAATTATTATATGCACAAAAGACAGTTGCAACCCGTCTTTCAGTGATAACGAGCATCCGGCAGTGTGTATTGTTTTCAGTAAACAGCTGTTGAAAATGAAAATATAAATAAAGTAACTATTTTTATATTTTTCTTCAAATGGTGCCTTGATCACAGGGTGATGAGGGTTGTCATTTCTTATTTGAGACTATATCAGAATCCACCAATCCTGTATAAAATAAACGGAATATTACAAATGCGGTTTATTTGGTAGGCCTAGGCTAACCGCTTTGCTTTTTATGTCTATAATTTAATAAATGTACATGTTTTATAACCCTATAATAGAAATGTGAATTATACTTCATTTATAATTGCATTTTCAACAAAGTGCTTTAGCTGTTCGCTAACCACAGTCTCGCAACCCGGCACCTCCACCAAAAACTAGTTTGTCGATATTGCTATAACTGGAGGTGAGTGGATCAGTCGGCACATATCAAAAGGTAAAGCCATGTATGTCGTCTATTGTAAAACACGACATAGAGGATCTCAAAACTGATTTCAAATTAAATTCCGTACAAAATGGAATAGTTATTAAATTCCACTTCAACTTTGCTCACTTCACAATCTGGCGTACAAAAGAAATAGATATGTAATTTGAAGAATGTGAAAAGGTCACCCAAAAGAAAGTACATCCTATTAAATGCTTTCGATCGGAATTCGAATTGTGGCAATTTTGTCAATCGAATCACGCGATTGTGATGTGACATTTCAGTTTTTTGTTTAGCTTCGAACTCATTCGAAAGAAACCAATTTATCGTGTCGTCAACTTTTGTAATGAACTTTCTGTTACAATGAAAGCCACACTTTCAGCAAATAGCTTTGTTTGAAGTTTTTTTTTCACAGAAAATACTTCACATGACTTTTGCAAACGACAGATTTTTTTGTACATACCTATGAAATATTAGAAATATTAGACCATGAGTATGACGTATATATGGCATTACCGATTCTGTATAGAAACAAACAGAAGTAACGTCCAATAGTCACGACTCAGAAAAAGAGCCAAGCCCTGGATGACAAAATAGGCTACACTATAATTTCTGAAAATGTGATTATGATTTCTAGTTCTCTCTAAAATTAAGGAAATAATTATCGTAATTTTCCGTCAGAATCTAGTTTCAAGGTTTGTGCTGTATACTTCAAGCTTAACAACATGTATATAGCATGTGTAAATCTCGTGCCAAAAACTCATTCAATATTAAAAATACCGCAGCTATACATAAATAAAAAAATTATAATTAGGTTATTTTTGTATTTCAGTAAACGACCTTCTTTCGTTTGGATACGAGCACCTTCCGCCACCCCCGTGGCTAATTCAGCTAAGGCATCGCTTCAGAGAATATAGTCAAGTATTAATGGGTTCGAATCTCGTATAAGGAATGTGATTTCATCAACCTATCATCAAAACATGGTTTCGACATCACCGCACATTCGTAACCCCGTATATAACAACTCTTGCTGGGTTCGTCAAGCACCATAAAAAAGGATATTTTATATGAATAGTGATATCTATTCTATTTTCAGACGAGCTTTAGCGAGGATTCAATTTGACATACTGAAAAAAATTGGTGTTTGTTTTTTATGTTTTTATGTTTTTTTGTCGGTTCTCCACAGGTCAAACGGCTACAGCTATCAACTTCAAACTTTTTTTCAATATGTTTCCTCATCTAACTTAGATCTGTACAGTTTTGTGGCATTATCGGGGGGTAACTTTTTATTTTATGATTTTTAGAAATTTCAAAAATATCCATGAGAATAACATAGCGGAAAAAAAATATATTTTCAAAAAAAAAGAAATTTTGCGTGAAGTTGAATTACATTTTGATACACATTTCTACAAATTTTCAGCTTGATCGGGTCATAATTTTGAAGAAAAAACATAAAATGTGGTTAATTGGTACCACTCGAAGCAGTTTTTTTACCTATATAAACCCATATTATTACTATTCGCTCGTCTCACAACGCATATATGGCGTTTTCCTAGTTATATATAACATACCAAAGAGTGTATAGAATGTTGGCGAATGAATGGACATACTGTGAAGTATCGATAATTGAACATCAATGATTTAGGCCAGTAATGCGAATCGAGATTTAATTTCGGTATACAATACTCACAAAGCTATTTGTTTGGTTGAGTGTACATAACTGTATTCATCGAATAGCCGATATAGTCAAGGGTTTGTATTTTCGATCAAACTTTTTGTACATATTCAAGCATTCGGAAAAACTCTACCGTACAGTATAACATGAGATATTGATGAATACGTTTTCAGCAAAACACGATATAAAAACGAAATAGAATTGGTGAATTCTCCTGATGTATTGTCGAATAACACGAGCAAAAAACAGGAATATTATAGAAATATATAGCTGAAATTTTACCTGTTCCCTGAAACGAAAATATGACAGCAGTAACGACGGAATGAATGTGTGCACACAAATTTGAGAAATGTCATTATAGGCCTATATGAAAACGTATTCGATCAATTACATATAATATTTTACTTGTAGCGTAACAAATTCTAGTGAAATACCATCAAACAAAAACGAGAATGAATATTTTACAATTCATGTAATATACAATACCAATAGTTATGGATTTAAACAGTTAAGAATTACGAAGCATTTTCTAATTGCATTTTTTTTCAACATCGAAATTTTGATATATCATAATTGTTTCCCAATGAATGCGGAAGGATTAATTAGAATAAGACTTTTTACAGTAGCGACAACTTTTCACTTAAAGCCTTAATCGTCACCAAAGACCAAAGATATTACAAAAGAAGTGAAATGTATAACGTCATAAATGTAGCCCGCATGATATATTCATAAAGGATATAATTAAAACACAAATCGCTATATTTAATCGGTCTCCAAACAATAAAGGGTATTAAAACGAACGCATACAGACTAATGCACACCCAAGGCATATAAGATCTTAAAACTTAATGAAGCAACGTTATACATTTCGCAAACTTAATGAAGACCGTAAAAGCATTTCGCTCCTCGCCATATATACCACACTAGAGAATTCCTTATTGCATGCAAGCAGACTCGACATTGTCAACTCCTTTTGAAGCATCAGCAGAAGCAGATTGTGCAGTCGAGGGTGATGACAAGAGGATAACACAGTCCCGACAACGCTGTGCAATAAACGTGAGTTACAGTGAAGCACAAACCCGAGGGAAAATTGAATAAAAGACAATTCCAATTTCGGTTGCTTTAAAAATAATATCTTCTCTTTTAGTCGGTGACCATGTGCATTTATATAATCGTGGATTATAGCCAGGACCGTATCAAGACATTTTGCACCCCTAGGTCTGAAAATTATTGGCGCGCCACCCCCTTCCACCCTCACCCATTTACTTCAAGAACAATTCAGACGGCTATCAAATAGATAATTTTCAAGAAACGTTTTTCGAGTTTACTCTCTTTATTATGAGTTAACATCTCACTGTCAAGTATTAAATATCATTTAATATTAAATACACTTGTTTTTAAAGAAAACAACTTAATTTGATGATATATTTTCTAATCTCATTGGGTATACAAATGTTGCGCCCCTTGAATATTTGACGCCCTAGGTCCGACCTTGATTATAGATATAATGTGTAGCTATTATAGGCCTATAGTGTAGTCTATATAGCTACGGTATACAACTATTAATAGTCATAGCTAGCTATACGTTTCGAATAACTTTTAAAAAATTTCCCCACCAACAGCTATGTTATATAGGGATGCGAATGAGCGGGTGATAATGAAACGATGAAGTGATAATAGATGAAATCGCGTTCACAAATATACCCATGCCTTATGCCGGACTCGGAACTCACGTCCAACGGTGACTTCAGTTTCTAAAGCAGTGCCTCAGCTGACTTGAGCAACGGAGAGTAGCATCTTATATCTTTCGTGGACATAAGAGAAATGGACATAAGAACCAAGATCTATTGGTAAGGGCATTCAAAATTTGCGTCTCAAATAGGGCTACTTCGTCACAGTGACGTCACAATTCAGCACCACGTTGTCTGCACTGCGATACACGATAACTGAAAGGTGAGCTTGAGGCGACCTTTAATACTACAAACATCAAGGGAGAATATGATATAGTCTACACTGGAATATATGTAGATTAATAGTTAATTTAGATGCTCCAGTACCCAAGCGTGCACCGTATATTCGTGTAGCCGAACTGTCTATGTAAACACATGTCGGTGGTTCTTGTCAAAGCAGCTCTAACTAGAATAGGCGATAGATATACTTTCAAGACATGTCACGCAATGTTTAGAATAACACTGATGAAATATACTGACGTTCACTTCTTTCAACCCCCCCCCCCCCCTCCCCTGTAGATCTGACATCGACCACAAATGAGCAATACTATATAGAGTGCGCGATTGTGCTGCTGTATAGTGAATGAACCAAACTGAACCAACTGTTAAGATTACAGTAAGATACATTGAATTATTGCATGAATGTTTTATTACTTGCAAAAATCGACTAGGCTTATCGGCTGATTAAAAAATTGATTAACACCAAGGGAGGTAACAGTTGATTAACGTCCAACGATTTTTTGAAAAACCGGAACTTACTGCTATAGGTACTCATGAATTCAATAATATTTAATATATAATATTCCATAATGTAATATAATGAATAATAAATACATACATATATATTACTAACATCGAAACTTAATACAAAATCATTGGTTCCCAAGTGAGGCTATGGATAGACGATATGATCTTTTGGACGGGGCACCACAAGGGCGATCTTACTACCCCATCAATATTGAAAAATAATATAATACAATATTAAATACAAATATAACTTCGGAACTATACCTATAATTTGCACATACAACTGCCTACACGAACATAATCGAATAAGTTGGATACATATAAATATAGAAAAACGAGTTATTTATGAATAATAATTCAATTCGGTACACGAAAGTAGATAAGAAGCACCGACCAAAGATACATCAACCAAACTAAATTTTATATATTTTTGAAAAATAAGCAATAAAAAAAAGACAATGACTGCATTAACGACACGCGACGACAACATGTTTAATATCAAAGATAACAAAAAATGCGGGTTCATTTTTCTCACAGAGCGATAGTCGCTTACAGCTATGCATGTTCCAAATGCATTGTGAATTGCCATGAAACTTTATAGACCTGTACTAACACTCACATAATAGAGATATGAATAGCTTGTACTCGATGTCAGTAAGCGTCTTTTCCATTGTTGTACGATAGGCGGGCTGTTCAACACAGACTTCATATAATAACATCGTCATATACGAGAATTATGAATTCATTGGCATATGAAATGTGAGCGTATATATAAATGATAAAAATTATGATCGTTTGATTGAATCTGGTTTTCATTTATGAATGCTAGATAGAAATAAAAATGGTGTAGGAAATATGGTTTGAGCGCGGTGTAGTGATACCAACAGATTTCATCATAATGTAAATAAGGTGAATCGACTCCCTTACTAATAACCTAAGGGTTTACAACTCGAAAATTGGGTGTACACCTGATTTCAGATTTCAGGTGATTTCAGGTGATTTCAGGTGATTTCAAGTGATTTTAGGGATTTCAAGTGATTTCAGGGATTTCAGGTGATTTCAGGGATTTCAGATGATTTCAGGGATTTCAGGTGATTTCAGGTGATTTCAGGTGATTTCAGGGATATCAGGTGATTTCAGGGATTTCAGGGATTTCAAGTGATTTCAGGTGATTTCAGGGATTTCAGGTGATTTCAGGGATTTCAGGTGATTTCAGGGATTTCAAGTGATTTCAAGTGATTTCAGGTGATTTCAGGTGATTTCAAGTGATTTCAGGTGATTTCAGGGATTTCAGGTGATTTCAGATGATTTCAGGGATTTCAAGTGATTTCAGGTGATTTCACGGATTTCAGGGATTTCAAGTGATTTCAGGTGATTTCAGGTGATTTCAAGTGATTTCATGGGATTTCATGGCAAGTGTACACCTGATTTCAGGTGAACCCCTCGCTAATAACATGGCAGGCATTTGTGGTTTCTTGCGGTCAAATCAGAGCCAATGGTTCCATTTGCCTTTTCGCGATTTAGCAGATTCCCTTGTGAACTAGATGCATAGATATAAGTGGCTACCGTACCGGTGACGTTTTGAACAATAGCATGTATCCAAGGGTAATATCAAGTTAATTTGCTCATTTTTGCTTAATTCACTAATCATCACTTGGTACAATCGGCTCTTACAAAATACATAATTTTCGTTCAAAACAAATGCCACTGCTAACATAATAATTCTAGTGAGCCGTGTATAGCATTGTTGAGTATTGTTGTTTTATATAGTTCGATATGAAAGCGATGGTTATGCGATATAGGCAAATGGGACCACGGACTCAGATTCTGACCCCGGAAAAAATATTCTTACATTTCGTATATATATTGTATCAATATATTTTATCTGTATTTTTCAACTGAGATATTTAAAAAAAGTTTAGTGTACTTGGGATATAATTATTCTAAATGACATACCGCATTGGATTCAAGTAGACCCTATGCATCTTATAGCTTACATCAATAAACGCTGAATAATCACGAATATTTAATGCAGTAATATTAAAAAAAAAAAACACTCACGTACCATGCTTACATACACAGACGGGCTTACATAAAAGTAGTAAAGTAGAAACTTTTCAAACTCAATTAGTGTTCATCAAACTTATATTAATCCGCGAGCAATTTCATTCTATGGCAGCTAAATGCCGTGAGCGAGCGTGAACGTAACTTATATCATAATATCCCCACCGAAAATAAGTTGCTACGTCAAAAAGTTGTTACTATATTATAAACACCAGTATGAAAGCACCAGGGCCGAGTTATACAAAAATGTAGACATTAATCTTATTAAAAATTATTTTTCATTTTAATATCATAACTAAGTAGAGAGTTAAAGACGAGTAGTGCATGGTGAAGTGTGGAGAGAGCTGGAGAGTGGAGCTATAGAGGAGACTGAAGATTGAGGAGACTGAAGAATTTCCAAGACATCAAAACTAAAAACTCCCTGCGCACCTCCCTTTCCCACGCCTGTGTCTGCAACGAGGGGTTAACAACTCTTGAAATCGGGTGTTCACTTGACATGAAATCACATTGAAATCCCCTTGAAATCCCTGAAATTCGTAAGAAATTTCTTGAGATCCCCTGAAATCTCTTGAAATCCACTGAAATCTCTTAAATCACCTGAAATCCGGTGTACACTTTACATGAAATCCCCTTTGAATACCTGAAATCACTTGAAATTCCCTTAAAATCCGTATGAAATCCCCTGAAATCTCTTGAAATCTCTTGAAATATCTGAAATCACCTGAAATCAGGTGTACAACAAATTTGCGAGTTGAAAACCCCTCGGTCTGCAATTAGTATATTTTCGAACGCTAGAAAGCGCGATAGACGGACGGGCGATAGCCAATCGCAATCCAGGAGGACTGTCACAATCTTTAGCAGTTGGAAATATTCTTACTGGGTTAACGATCAGAAAGTAGATGTGAATCAGTATGATTTTGAAATCACGCGACCAAATTTCCGAGGGGTTTACAACTCGAAAATTTGGTGTACACCTGATTTCAGATTTCAAGATTTCAGGTGATTTCAGGGATTTCAAGTGATTTCAGGGATTTCAGGTGATTCCAGAGATTTCAGATGATTTCAGGTGATTCAAGGTGATTTCAAGTGATTTCAGTGATTTCAGGGATTTCAGGGATTTCAGGTGATTTCAAGTGATTTCAGGGATTTCACGTGATTTCAGGGATTTCAAGTGATTTCAGGTGATTTCAGGTGATTTCAGGGATTTCAGGGATTTCAAGTGATTTCAGGTGATTCCAGAGATTTCAGATGATTTCAGGTGATTTTAGGTGATTTCAGATGATTTCAGGGATTTCAGGTGATTTCAGATGATTTCAGGTGATTTCAGGGATTTCAGGTGATTTCACGTGATTTCAAGGGGATTTCAAGGGGATTTCATGGAAAGTGTACACCTGATTTCAGGAGTTGTTAACCCCTCGCAAATTTCGAGTTTATCTGGATAAATATCTTCAGTCTATATACAGTCTAAACTTGAATGACATGACAAAACTTTGTCCATAGGTCTACACCAATCTCTTGAAACAATTCCCTTTATACCCTGCATATCGTATAGCTCAAAAATGAATAATGTATTTATAAGCAGTACATAATTTACTAAATTAATTACTCTATACAATCTAATTTAGTTACCTTCTTGTTAGTGAAACTGGAGCATACGTATTTGAACCGCAGACATAAGAGATGTATATATACTTATTAACCACAACGTTTGTGGCCAGACATTCATCTAGTATTACATCAAGTGGATATTAAACTTGCATATACGCGGAAGAACAAGGTCGTCTAGCAACACAATACGAAAACAATGTTGTTTATTTGTATAGCTGTGATATCTTCAAGAGTATTATGATATTTCAATTAAGTGATTTACGATGAAGAACGCAACAGCATCTTTCAAACTTGTTATACATTATCAAGTTGCAGTGAGAATGAATATAATAACAGACTTATTAACTTTTATATAGTTGGTGGACGAACGTTTTCGTCCGTCGATACAAATATATATATATATATAGCGTAGACTTTGAGGGCCGGAGGAAGATGATAATACAAGTCCGTCGGATATATATATATATATATATATATATATATATATATATATATATATATATATATATATATATATGTGTCCGTCGGATATATATATATATATATATATTTTTTTTTTCAAACATATCCCATTGGCGAGTGAGTATTCCCACTTGACTCCACAATGCCCACACATGAACCGACATCTCAAATTGTAGGCTAGCGATAGTTGCTGCCTCATATGCGATATTTGTTCGGTTAAAACCACAAGCGTGCAGTAATAGGCAAATAGATAATGCCAGCACCACGCGAGGAGTGGTTGAGCGTGACTGAAGGAGTTCAACAAGTAAGAGGAGGATCATAACCCTTCTTCTAGACAGTACAGCTTGATAATATATTTCAGGGTACCGTATTATACCCGATTTTATTCTGTGAAATAAATCATTGATTTTCTGAATAGTTACTTGACATAAAACGGATTATATATATATATATAATATATACATATTACTTGCTTCATGTAACTGGGAGGCTAGGATATACAAATTATCGCAAAGTTGGATCCCCACCAACGTGAATCGTTGAGATTTTTCGTGGATTCCCTCATGGTGTAAGTAATAAGGTATGCCTACCTTGGATAGAGTTCGTCTGGATCTGAACCATATATGATTTCTCATGTGTGGTGCAGTTGCAATGAACAGGCTGCCATGAAGCGTAAGGAAACATTGGCTGTCTGTAGACCTACCCAGAACGGTTTCTCTTCCAACAAACGACAAAAAAGATAAGAGATGCCTCGGATATAATAGCCAACCAAATTCCACATGAACGCACAGATTTTCACTGATTTTCAGCGCTAGTTTTTAGCGACCATTTTTAGAGCTACGAGTTTCCGAAAAAAAAATGTGCAAAGCGACAGATCGAATCATGAGTTATGACCTGCCCGCGTTCCGACGAGACTAAAAACATAATCGAAAGGGTGAAATTTCACGGGTGGCACTGTTACGACCGTCAGTGGGTAAAACGTGACGTCAGCGAAAACTAGACTGATTTCGAACTCGGTCGAAGCTTGAATAGACGGTGCTGAGGGTATAAAATAAAATAAATAAATCCAATATCAGCCGCTGAAATATAATAATTCGGTCCCATAAGTCGTAAGTCGATCACAACCCGTGGCCGAAATCATTTATAAATTATTGGAAGTTTATAAATTATAAGAAAGATATACCATTCACGCCATCAATCGATTTTTGTAATGCCAAAATTGCGTCACTGTTCCTCACACACGGTCACAATGACTACCCAAATTGCTTTCTCGAATCTTCTGGTTCGCAGTTCCGAAGATGCCCTGCTAAATCTCGACGTTACAGTGATTCGAAAACTGGAATAAAAATTTAATAAAAACCTAGTCCGATAGCGAAATGAAATTTTGTTCCGAACCATGAAGGTAACCCCGAACCACCCCGTCCGAATTTTGTCTTCTCATCTTATACTGTTTCGGTACAATTTTTGGCAGGGCTGTTTCCACCAAAATTTCTCGACGTCATGGCCGTAGCCTTAATTACCTTTAAATGCACAGCCTTCTTTGAGTTCGAGGGATTTAACCGTCAAATTACAAGTTCGCGCACTCTCATCACAAACAAACGGATGCAAGAGTGCAGCGAACTATAACTGCCAAAAGTGACAGACGATAGACTCCGGGAAAAATAAACATTTCGGCCGACAAAAGTTGAAGTATAGAGTCAATAATCACGGCAAGAATCGATATAAAATGTTGTTTCGTTTTGTTGTTCCATGTTGTTTCGGTGAATACTGGCTTCTGATTGGTCAGAAGGAAAATCGGATGCCATAGACCCTGCTCAACTGATGGTCAAAACACTTTATATCCAAATATATACAAAAATATATACAAATTCATGAAATATTAGATACATGAAAAAATATAGGGCCCTATACCCAAATTTATATCAATTATCAATTTATAGTATATCAATTTATATCAAATTTGGCCTGGCGTAAAGAGCCAGGTATGAACTATTTGATAGTTAGGCTATTGAACTACGTCTTCAATAGGTTTCGTGAGTGACGTAACGCATTAGCAGGAGGTTGTACACACTAAGCTACCCCAAATCACCACTAATGTCAGACCACTGCACGACCGACACCGGACCGGACAAGTTTTTTTTCTGCGACATCGTTAGAATTTAATTTCTTAGATTAGCTTCAAAAAGTTTCGAGGAAAACTTTTTTCCCGTTCGTTAATTAAATCTGAGTATATATAGTCTATATATACGTAATTCAAGTCGTAAGTTTTGCCGCAAACTTGGGTTTTGAATGGAGATGAAGACGACAAGTATGGTAGGGGGGAGGGGGGAGGGGGTAAGTTTTGGGGGAGGAATTGCACGAACAATGCTCTGGTAAAGCTAATCCTCTTATCAGCGCTCAGAATACACGTTGTGGAGAAACTGCGAATAAACAATAGAATATCATAAGCTATGTTCATGACAAAATCCTACACACGCAAGTTTCTAACACAGATTAGGTGCTATACACAGCATTGTCACCAAGGCGACGACGACGAACTACAAATCACAACAAGAGAGCAACGAGCATTGATGAGTGGTATCCTTACAGAAAATTTGATTAATTTTTGCGATTCTCATTTTAAATTGCATCGCATTTTGAAAATTATGTATCGCATTTGGAAGTTTGTTCAAAATAATTCATCAATTCCATTCATTTGTTCACATTTAAATGATAAAAGTTTCGCAAAGCAGAAGGTCCTCCTACTCTTGCCGTACTCTTTCAAAATTCAAAATTTAAATTCATGTAGGCCTAAAAACTATGTATATTTTACCACTATTTTTTCACAGACTACGAGGATTGTGTGATTGATATATTATGTAACCTTGTACGGTGGCATAAAATGTTTTTTTTTTATTTTCCGAAATTGAAATTTGAATTTAAATAAAACCTACGCACATTCAACAGCTTGTTTTCATAGACCATGCGTGGATTGCGTAGCCGTATGCACAATGGTTTCTAGTTTTAGTGAGAATAATAATCAAGATGCATTTTGATATACCAATTAGCTCGAGCGACGGCAGCCGCAATTCATTAGACCATCGGTCTGTCATCACATGCGTACATTTGTTGTTGTTCTTGCGCGCACCCTTAACAGTTACTTAGCTATACCCAAACTGACCTATTCAATCCAACCTAACCCAAACCAACTAAAACCTAACTTAATAAACCTCCTAAACTAATATAATCTAAACTAAAATTTCGACCAAAACTCATCTTAAGCCTACTTCCATTCCGCCGAATAGCCACTCCGCATTTTATCTGACCGCAACCATACATTTAGTCTGATGGTTTTCGTTCCTATAACCTCAGCCATTTTCTTCAGGATGTATTTCAACCCCCAAATAATCCAGCTGTTCTGCGAACAACAAACGAAGTATATCCACATGGCTGGATCGACCACTTCATGTGACCGCAAGTATACGTAGACTAAAAAATGAATCTGATATTTTCTGTAATACCAATGAAAAAAAAATGTGCTCACAAAAAAACACACGATAAAACTCGATTATATCGCATTCGCCGTACGTCGCAAGACGCTTGTGTAGTCGTAACTGCATGGCAAACTTTTGGCTGAAGAGGCAATTAAACTACATTGACCATTAGACTATGAATAAAATAATCCAAAACTGCGATTAAATATAAATAGTTATATATAATTGGCAATATACTTGCAAAGTTAACTCGTTGTAGACATCTGTCTTGAACCGCCCGCAATAATTTAATAAACGCTTTTATTGAGTTGGATATTAATGTTGAAGACAGTAGAAATTGAATAATATATTTTACTGCCAGGTCATAAAAACTAAGTTATCTGCGAGCGCACGAAAGGAAATGAGACGGAATAAACCAGACGAAAATGAAAACGTTTTTGTTTTCTTCCGCTCAACCCAGATTATATTTTTCACAATAGAAATGCAACAGGCACTCGCATTACGTATAGATTGCCAGCCATTAGGTGTAATCTATTTGAAGAGAACGAAGAACTCACGGAACATGTTCGTTAAATATACAGATATAACAATGTCGAATACATCCGATCATAAATGGTTTAAAACCAGGGGTCTACAAACATTTTAGCTTAAGAGCCACACTGATTCCACCACCAAGTTCCAAGGGCCAACAGTAGTAAAACGTCTTCTGGTAGCTATAAGTGAGCTATCAACTTCAACCTTTTTTTCAATATGGTTCCTCATCTAACTTAGATCTGTATAGTTTTGTGGCATTATCGAGTGGTAACTTTTTTTTATGGATTTTAGAAATTTCAAAAATATCCATTAGAATAACACAGCGGAAAAAAAAGAAAATATTTTCATTTTCCGAAAAAGAAATTTTGCGTGAAGTTGATTTACATTCCGATACACATTTCTGGAAATTTTCAGCTTGATCGGGTCAGCCATTTTGAAGAAAAAACATAAAATGTGCTGAATTGGTACCACTCGAAGCAGTTTTTACCCATTTTTACCCATACTATTACTATCCGCTCGTCTAACAACGCATATATGGCGTTTTCTAGTTATATTGTTAAATTTCATTATGTGAAATACCTATATATCTGACACGTATTACAGTTTTTTAGGATAAATCTCATATATCATTAATTACAGTTGAAATCAGTTATTGGGGTTCTTTTGGTATAGCTAAACAAAAACATCTGATCATTATTTTGCATGATTTATTTAAAATGTAAATTTTACAATGTAATTAGAGACGGTTACAGTGTAAAGAAAATAAACTATGGCGAGCCGGATTGGTGGTGCTCGCGGGCCGTATTTTGGAGACCCCTGGTTTAAACCATTAGATGCTTGAAAAGTAATATTTTCCTTCCCTTGTTTCTGTTCTGTGTTTTCACCATAATTCGATAATAAAACGATATATCTCTTCAATAGATACGCAAATGTGATATACTTGTAGACAAAAGAAGTTTTTGAGCAACCGTGTTTCCTACCAGCGAACGGGGGGTTCGAACCTTCTTCTATCGAGGACACAAGATATACATACGTTTTATTCAAAAGTGGCGTTACTATATATTACAACAAAACAAGAATATAACAAACCGTTAAAGGACATCACAACCCAGAAACTAGATTTTAATGAATGACGATATTTTATTTCCCTAATTTTAGAGAAAACTAGAAACCATCATCTCAGTGTAAAACAAAATATATTTATCCTCAGGATGTGGCTTTTTTCTGAATCGTGACGTAGACATTACTCGATTCTGATTATATTTCTATAAAAAATCGACAGTGTGGTTTCTGTGAGGACCAGAAATTAATTATAATTTCTCAAATTGAGATGATTATTTCTATTTATATCTCAAACTGTGGAAAACACATGGAAATTTTCAACTGAATTTTTAACAAAATTTTTCATACAGAACATTTCATGTTTTTACGGAAATATATATTTTAAGTTGTTATTATGCAGTAGACCCTAAGTGTGTTGTATCTTATACCGTTTATTGCTGTAATTGTAATGTGGTATAAAATGAAAATGAAGTGATGGTATTAAAAACTATATTCAAGTCATATCGTTTGCTTAACGTCCCACCAACAGCTATGTTATACGGGGGTCAAATCATATCGTAGGCCTATGTAAGTTAGTTATCAAACGTATAGGCTACAGTTAGAACAACATTTTTATTTTTATTTTCAGCTACTGTGAACGTTTGACATCTATATGCGATGAGTTATCGAGATATATAAAAAAAATCGGTTTCCCCTTATTAGAATTTTGACATCTTCTACCTCTCGAATATTAAATCACATAAAATTACACTTCGCTAAATCGACTCTCATGCGCTCTTACTGTGCCAGAACTACAAATCGTTAAATTTATTAATTAATTCTTCGAAAAAAATATTCCGTAACAATTGATTATAAAATAGTATAAATATTATCATACCAAGTATCATGTCTATATCATGTCCTTGGCACTATATTCCCCGCACGAATCTCGCAATGTTAATGATAATGTACACGTCGCTGATGACGTGTTCATATGCAATGAGGCAAGTACACATGACACTAAGTACACAAAACGAGAGACTAGACACAGCAACGCTGTACACAATCCGTTACATAATATATTCTAATCATAATAATTCATCAATTAATCATAATAGATCACAGGTTGTCGGTGGTTACCTTGGATACTAATAATAACATTGTGATAAACCACTGGTATAATTAGTACCTGCATATGGATCTCTTCTATATCGACTGAGGTATATCAAGAGTCCATCGGAGTGGTGGTGCTGCTAAGGTCAAACATATATTAAAACAATAATTTTACAGTCTGTTCGAATTTCATTCACGATCAAGACTCGAAAATATTGATCAATCTTCATCCTTTCTATCTTGAATTGCAGCCACAGCCCACAGGATTCTTCGAGACTCAAGATTGATCGACTGGGGGGGGGGGGGGGGGGGGGGGGGGGGTGGGACTGGGAAGTCAATGGGTACGAGCGAGCGGCAGTAGTAGACGTGTCGTCGTGGGGGGGGGGGGGCATGGGACAAATTCTGTCAATAAATACTATTTTCCAAGATTGCCAATTCAATTTCCTCAAAACGTGATGAGTACTTTTTCATAATAGGAGATACAAGCCTTCCTATAAGTCTATATCGAGTCTCGGTCTATACATACACACACATTTATATATATATATATATATATATATATATATATTTATATATATATATATACACATTTCTGGAATATTTGCATTCCCGACAACCCGTTCTGGAAGACATGTTTTCCCGGGTGTGTTTTGAAACTTTGCCGTCAGCAACCCAGTACGAGAGAGCATGCATGTGTACACGAACGACGGAGCGAAAGACTCGCGCGCTAGTGTTGTAAGATAGGGGGGACGGTCGCTCGGAACTTTCTACTTCCGTGGGTACACAACTAAAGATATACCTATATAGGTTCGACTTCGGAATTAGCAATGAAATCCTGCAAACAGACACACTCATTGTAATCATTTTGCAAGCATCAGCCAAAAGTTAATCGGATCTGATAATTTTTCTCCGTACTTCGGAGAAGTAATTGTTAATGTAATAAAGCGTTTTATATTTCTAATTTGATTAGAAAATAGTTGGAAAATATCGACTTACGAAGCGATGCAGCCGAAGCTTTCGTATATGAAATGGAAAAGTGCTGTACCATAGTAAAACGAGGAATGGTGGAACGCTAGGATTCAATACCGTTACATACTTCAATACTTTTAGTTTGATATACGCTTGACTGCACTCGCTTCATAGACTAACAAAATGTGAATGACTGAATGTTATATAAAACGGCTGAACACAGAATTTATTTGAGCAGGACCCAGGGCATAATACGAGGGGTTAACAACTCCTGAAATCAGGTGTACACTTGCCATGAAATCCCCTTGAAATCCCTGAAATCCCCTTGAAATCACCTGAAATCACTTGAAATCCCTGAAATCACTTGAAATCCCTGAAATCCCCTGAAATCTGAAATCAGGTGTACACCAAATTTTCGAGTTGTAAACCCCTCGGCATAATAGCAGTTTCACACAAACGTCATTCAATGCTAGCGAATCCGTCATTCTCAGAAGACCCGGGTTCGATTACCGCCATCCTGAGGTGTTTCGTCGTGTTTTTCCCTGTCGTTTAAAATAATACAGTGCAATGGCTCCTTAACAAACAGGCGACAAAAAAACATGCATTATGCGGGACTCAAACCCACGCCCAACGATGACTTCAGTTTCTGGATCGGTGCCTCAGCTGACTGAGCTACCGAGAGCGGCCTTGATACATAAGTATTTTTATAATTTAAAGAAAAAAAATCAATTATAATATTCTGTATCGGCAGTAATATTTCCATCTAGTAGTATTGCCAGGTGTATATAGTAGAAATCCTAGCCAGTAGTAATTCAGCTTTCCCGACACAATGAGGTTTTCTGCTGACACCGCAATTGTGGACGACCCATACCAACTATATATAAATAATGCAGGACCTACATCGACTTGATCAGAAAAAACGGTACAGCTTCCAATCGGCACGATTTCAGTTATGGTTTTCATTCCAATTGAAAACCCAATACATCGGTTTTATACGATCGACCTGCGAACTCCGTTGTGACTTTCTATCAACCCGAGTCTATTGCTTTTCCGTATTCACATCAGGAAGCTGAAACTACATTTACTACAGAAGAGTTCTGTTCGATCGACGGACAGACTAAAGTAAACTGTTTCTCTTTTTTCTGGATGAAACTGTATGTGTGAGGTATAAACAGGAATATACCGATTATAGAGGAAGTGCATTTAGGGAGATTGAATTTGAATAAGGAGAGTGTATTTTCAAGTCATATATGCAGGTTTTAATATTCTAGTATCTTGATATAATCAAAATTGCGAAATGCGTGCGTATTCAATGAAGAAAAAAGTCGACAAGCAACATATGAACAGAAATATTAGTATTTTACTTGTTTTTAGCTGTATAATATAGCCTATTACGGGATGATGAAATTTAAGGACGACAATTAGGATTGGAAACACAAGAACGTATTTCACATCGTTAAATCTTCAAAGATTTAAAACCCTCTGAACAGATAGTTTTAACACATCAATTACCGAGGTGTTGACAATTATTTAGTTGCTTGCCAACCTTTTTTTTCATTTTATGTATTTATATTGCGTTTAACGACGCCCTATACTGATGACTAAGATCTATTGGCGTCGGTGAATGATACATGAATGATGGGATGATGAGATGAAAAGTTATATTATCAGGTGACCTTGGATAGTGAGAAGGAGTCGGTCGTGGCCTGTTGATCCCAGTATTGACAGGAACGACAGAGAGAAACCACGAAAAACCTTTGGCACAAGATGGTCGACCATGGCGGGAATCGAACCCCATTCGCCTGAGTGACGGCTCAGTGTGCTAACCACTCGTCACACGTGATTATGAGTATGTGAGATCACACAGGGTGGGAAATGGGAGGTGATGAATATACGTTGAGAAGAACTACTACCAACATTTTCTAATTCCCTCTATAATCTATAGTCCAGTACATTTAATTCATTTTGTGCGAGTAATCCAGACTAATTTTACAAATGCGTCGTGTCTTGAATATTCATTTTCAAAATTAAACAAACCAATTGTTCTCAAAGCAATAAAGATCAATCTACAAAAAGGAAAATGAAAAGCACAGAGTTAATCCAGTTAAATCTTCCGTGAAGCATGCTTGCATGTAACGTCGTATTAGATTGTTGACAGAAAACTCTTCGCTTCCCCGATGTTATATTATCTACACATACGAGCATAAATTAAAAACGATACAAAGACACCAGATAATGAAAATTTAATAACAGCGAAAATGACTAATAACACGGCTTATCACTAAATATACTAAAAACGGATCCAAAAAGAGTTGGGTTTTTATTAAAATATAAAAGTTTAAACGTATGCCGGTAGGCGAAAACACCCTGAATAGTAATGAATTATTAAAGCACATAAAACGGCTAAATTACAGGATTTTATTTTATGTGCGTATAAGTACATATTTTATTTTATGTGTCATAAAGTAAGTTTGTATCTTCACTATATTTTGTTTATGATTAGCGATACTATCTAAACGGAAGAAAGGCCAAAATTGAAATCCCTGAAATCATCTGAAATCCCTGAAATCCCTGAAATCACTTGAAATCCCTGAAATCACATGAAATCACATGAAATCACCTGAAATCACCTGAAATCACTTGCAATCCCTGAAATCAACTGAAATCACTTGAAATCACCTGAAATCCCTTGAAATCCCTGAAATCACATGAAATCCCTGAAATCACTTGAAATCACCTGAAATCATCTGAAATCACCTGAAATCACTTGAAATCACTTGAAATCCCTGAAATCATCTGAAATCCCTGAATACACCTGAAATCACTTGAAATCACCTGAAATCACTTGAAATCCCTGAAATCACATGAAATCCCTGAAATCTGAAATCAGGTGTACACCAAATTTTCGAGTTGTAAACCCCTCGTACAGAATCCTTGTTTCAAATCGCACTTGATGTCTGATTCATCAAATCGGAACTGACAACCTAACCCAAATTCATCAACCTAACCAAACAAACATCCTCACCTAATTTAATCTAAACTAAAACCAATCTGAAACCTACTTCCGGTCCAACGAATAGCCACATCACGGTAAAGTAACAAAGCTAGACAATTAAAATCCACGGTATGATTATTATTTGGCTCCACCATTATGACGGTTATCGTTGCTGATAGCTCGGGTAGCCACGCAGTATCATCAACCACTAAAGCTAGCCTTGCATTATTAACTTCGGCTATAAATCGGTCGTGTTTAAAGCTGCTGGGAAGGGTGTGGGTTGTCTGGAAGTCGAATGGAATTAAAATTAGCTACACGGTTATAGTCTCTCTCGTATAACTAACTTAATTGCAAAGTAATCGTCTTCCGGAAATGATTCCAATTGAGTATTAGTTCAATTTTAAAATGTTTCCATATTATGTTTCGATCAGAACTTTTTATAAGTATTTTACTGGTATGTGCCTACTATTTATAGATCAATCTACATATACATACCATACCTATATAGGTAGGGCTATATACTATTGGCCTACCTTTTATTTTATTCACCTGCATGACTGATCATGTGATGTGATAGGCCTATATAAACTGTTGTACAAAAAACGAACATTTAAAATCCAAACGTTACCAGTACGTAAAATGTGTAGCTCGATGACTTTTAAAAGTTACTTTCACAATACTGTCTCATAGGAATCCCTTTTAATCCATTTTTTTTTTCTAGAACGAAAAGTCAAATCGAGATTGGAGATTACGGAATATCTGACTGAATAATGATGACAATATTTCCCGTTTATATAGTAATATTATTCATTATACATTCAAGTGTAGACTTTATGAATAAAAAACACATTTTTTCGTGCTGGAGTGGAAAATGACTAAAAGATGCAATTAAAGTAATTGGACCCTGAAACCGCTAAGGTTCACATGAATATTTCATCACACATTTCATCTGACAATCCTCGTAATCTTTTATCTTCCAGTTAACGCTATCTATCCCCCAGATAAAAATGTTATTGACGAGGAAAATGACTTCTGGATAGCCTACCGCTTACCGCAATTACATTGCATCTAATAAATTATGTGTAGATACAAACAAACAGTTTGTATGTTTGCTGAACGAACCCACCAACAGTTGGGTTATTTGGGGGTACGACAAGCACTTGATAATGAAACCATGAAGTGATGACAATGCCTTATGGTCTTTATGCCAATGCTCATGTTGGGACTCGAACCGACGCCCATAAAGAAGAATTATGTTTCTAAAGAGGTGCCTTAGTTGATTGAGGTACGGAGGACGGAACAGATATAGCTCCAGGCAATTACAATTCTTTTAACAAATTATACGACATTTATTTATATATCAAGTACAACCAAAAGAGCATTACACATATAACATTAGGCCTACACTCGATTTACTGGGGTTTTCACTGCAATTTATTTACCAAGACGACAAACCACTATAGCATGAATGTGTGCCCCATGTTTTTTTTTTGTTTATACATACGAGGATGATGTGAATAAAATTGTTTTAAGGGCGTCGTTCCACATATTTGGAACCCTAGGGAATGTCGCTATCACTAAAATACACGGAGCAGTGTGTATAGGATGCTATAAATACAGCGTGGAAGATGGTGCATAAAACTGTCTGCTATGTCGTGGTGGGCGACTAGGCGTATCATTGATATAGGGCCATCTTCATGCGTGTTGTCCCTTAATGGTTGAAGAGGTGGGATATTTTTCACGGGCCTATAAATACGTCAGGAGAAAGGTTAAAGGACATCTAAAGGATGATGTGTATTGCCCTACATTTGGAGAAAACTAGAAATCATCATCTCAATTTTAGGACTTTCAATCAATTTACTTATCCAACAGAACCCGGCAGTATCAATAACAGGTCAATAACATAATAATTTGTCAGTATTTGTTCATTCTTATTCTCTATATTATTGTTATTATTATTCTGTAAATATTGTTATTATTTTATCCTATGTTTTGTTATTCTGAGTCTTATGGCAACCTTTTATTAAAAAGGCAGAGTCTTATTCTATGAATAAAGATATAGAAAAATAGTATAAGGAAACTAGTCTAACATGTAGGCCTATATATACGTCACTTTCGTCCTTCAATATTCCCATGCCAATATTTTCAGATACAAAAATTTCCCACTAATTTTGGCGTTATGCTATTCTCAAGGGGGTTTTCAAAAATCAACTATCATTCTCTCAAAATATGTGACACGATTTATAATGCACAGAAAAGCATGTATGCATAGAAGTATCATGTGAATCAGTTTGTGGACCTGTAAAGCGCCTACACAAAACCAGAAAGCCCCAATGAGGACCAAATGGAAGTTTTCACTCGCGTTCATCCAATAAACCTCCATCAAGTACGATCCGCGTGAAAATGTAGGTCTGTGGTAAGTCAAGATCTTCATATATTCCGAGAGTGTCTGGTAAAAATCAATGAAAACCCATTTATGCGCATCCATATCTGGTTGGGGCGTTGGAAAGCCGATACGAAAAGAGGAAAAGTAAGTCTACACTCCTTAACCAAATACTATATAGGAGGGAGGAGAAGGAGATATAGATTTTCCGATTATTGTTTCTGTCTTCTGGTAATACTGGATTCAGAGCTTTATATAGGCCTATATCATGAAACCGAACGCTCTAAAAAGTAGGAGCTATAGCTCAATAATAATTGTAGGCTATATACAGAGTATTAACATACGACCTTCGCATAAATTGATCTTTTATGTTTACAGTTTCACCTATTAAAAACGGTAATTATCTTATAAGTATGATCTTTATAAAGATAATTAAAGGTATAATACAAAAGTATATTAAAAAAAAAACTGTGAGCTATACAAAACTACGTTTCGTGCGTTTTTGCAGATATAAATTAGCCTATACGAACGAAAAATAGAAATGAAAGAAGAAATTCACTATCAATTGGGATATATTTAAACTTATATAATATCAAGATACCCAAATAAGTAATTGGGTATAGCACATGAAAAATCTTGTTTCGGGTGACGTTTTTTTTTTTTAATGTTGCTTAACGACCCCACCATCAGCTAGGTTATACGGGGGTGCGAATGAGCGGATGATAATGAAACGATGAAGAGATGATAGATGAAAGGACGTGCGGGACTCGAACCCACGCCCAACGGTGACTTCAGTTACTACCGCTAGCGATAGTTGACTTAGCCACCGGGGCGGCTAGGGTGGCGTTTCGAAAACCTCGAAACCAATCTTTATACTTGCAATGCACGAAGTTCTTCTTTGTGTACGTTCGTATTGATCACACTGGCACAATTTCATTTAATTTATTAGTAGTTTTTTACATACAATGTTCGAACAACCATGTCTTCACTGATTCTTTCTACTTCGCGATCACATATAAACTCGAGTGCATCACAACCAATTGTCATCAATATATAAAATAATTGTAAATGAATTTATAGAGAAATTGTTAACATAACAAAGGAGAAGCCGAAAGAGTGAAAAAGAATACAAAAACATATTCTAAAGCACTACATCGAATCATTATATTGGATGGAAGTTATAGAACGAAAACCAAACAGTGGGATGGAATTGTAATATATAAAGATGCCATACAGCACAACCGAGGTACAAAAAAATAAAAAAATGAAAAAATAAAAATGTACCTGGCATTATTGAGATTCCATACATGTAGGCTATTACATTATACCTCCCTCACCTCGCTTGGTTACAAAATACCATCTATCCAGTCACCTTTAGGGCGTTTCTATCCGCGCAAGGTAAAGCACTAAAAGGTGTAGGAACCTGCCAGGCCTGTACTGAATACCTCAATAGTCAACATTGGTTTAGGAATGTCGAATCGTTTTACCATTGATTCACGGGGGAACTCCTTGTCAAGAGACGAGGGTTGTCCAATAGTATTCTTTTTAGAAGACACCTGACCTAGAAATGAGCCTGTTCCATAATCATCTCTTTATAATATCTGTAAGACATATCAAACAAACAAGAAACGGGTTTTAGATTGAACAAAATAGTTTTTGAGATTGGTGACTCGAGTCCATGGGAGTCGATTTAGGGAATTTAGGGAGTCGATTTAGGTTTGATTTGGAATGGTTTGGGGGGAGATTGCGGAGGAGGACCTGATATTGAGACAAATTAAAGAAGTTTTTGTTGGTATGGATGTATTTTTGATAATCATTATTTGTTTGCTTCATCTTGTTCCTGTTTTGTAAATGTTGTTTTGTTAATTAAGTTTGAGGCCTTGCCACTGCACTTTGGTGCAATTGTAAGTGAATGATAGATGAATAAATAAATCAGTTTTGGTGATAATTTTTTAACGTTATGAGATATTACAAATCTAGAAATACCTTCAATCTGATATAAGTAAAACTATATTCATCTTGAACGGTTGAAAAAACACATTCTTTAAGCGTCTACGCCTGACAATTATGCGATATAAGAGACAAATAGTTATTACTTACACCATCCAGAAGGTATTGACAATATCTGTGTCTCCTTCTTTTCAGAATTTTGATATCTTATACCTTTCAAAAGTCATCACAAAAAACTGATATTCATTTTGATATCGTATACCTTTCAAAAAAGTTATCACAAAAAACTGATATTCCGCTAAATCGACTCCCACGGACTCTTAATAACTGGCATATTAGGTCAGTGATGCACATTATGAAGTTTCTCATAATTCGGCCGACTACTTTTTCAATTCTAATTACGACTTCAATTATTTAGACAATAATTTCTTAGGGAATGTAATAAATAGTATAAACCCACGACGAGATAATTCAATGGAAAAAATGTTTCTATGTCAATTCTCTCCGTGCTGAGAGAATGAAACTTTTCATTCATTAACAGTATTTTAATTAATGAAATCTTCTCATCCTAGCGGATGAAAATAGTTGCGTGCTCTGGTGGAACAGAAACGAAAGAATTTTAATAGTTGAAGAAACCACAAGAATCGTGGGCAAAAAAACTTCCTTGAATGGACAGGATTGTATTGACTATATAAAAGAGCCATAAATATAAATTAATTGATGAGCGTTTATTAATAATATACATACAGACAACAAAACTACAATTGCTTGACAATTAATTGAAACTATATGACGATATGCAATCGACCGTATAAATACATACTATTTTGTCCGGTACTGCATGCTATACAGTTTAATAGTATACGATACGCTTCTATAGCAAGTTTTATATATGTATATATATATATATATATATATATATATATATATATATATATATATATATATATACATATATACTATATGGTATACCACGCATATATATATATATATATATATATATATATATATATATATATATATATATATATATATATATATATATACATATATATATGCGTGGTATACCTACCATATAGTCCATCGGACGTAAAATGAGAATGAAAAATAATAGAATCCCCATCATGGAGCAGCAGTTTTCGATAGCCAACATTTTACATCGGAAATATTGTGGTATGTCAACTTCAGAAGCTGGTATAAAACATATCGAGCAGATCTTGTTCAAAGAGTCGCCATGGCACACGACTCACATCAACAAAACAAAAAGCCACGGCAGTCGGATGTGCTCTCGCGTTATGAACTTATATTCTTACAAAGACCGAAGACGAAGTGCGGGAGAAGAGTGGGAAACCGTGTTACGGGTCAAACACACTCGCTGCCGGTAATGGGAAACCAGCTCGGCCTAGGTGGCGGCCGACAGTAATTGCAGTGGATGAGCAAAAAACAAATATACTCTTATTGTATTTCGGTAGAATGGCGAAGAGATGACAACTCGGTGAGTAAGTCGGAGTAACAGCCTGGGTTTTAATAGAAATGGTATAGATTGAGGCGATATGTTATATATATATATATATGTTACCGCAAATCAATTCGGACAGTAGAAGTCACCGGCACATGCAGCGCAGTGGTTAACGCGCTCGCTTCACGTGATCTGGGAGACGAGGGGAATTTAGAACCGAGTTCGATTCCCGCCGCCGACCATCTTTACAGGGGTTTTTCATGGTTTTCCTCTGCAGTCTACGCTAATGCAGGGATGGTTCCTACTATAAGTCGGCCATGACCGCTTCCTTCCCACTATCCAAGAACCTTCACTCATCATCCCATCATCTCATTAATCATCCATCCGACGCCATTAGATCGGCGCTATCACAATTAAAATGGATCCTGAATATATTATACAGATTATTATTATTATTATCATAAGACCCGCAGACAAGTCAACTTTTTGTGACTTTGCGGGTCTACAAAATTGTACCCAAATCTATGTAAAAATATGAATACAAATCTTTAGAAAAAGGAATTTATTTGGCGAGATCTACCCTGATGGCCATTCTTACATATCTAACCTTGATATTATTAAAATTAATACTATAGAAAACAATGTGCTGCTAATGTGCAAAAATAGTGGTTAAATGTTAGCAGATTTTATTAAAATTAAAATTTTAATTTCGCCAAAAAAAAAATACGGATAACCACAACTGTACACATCGACATCGGTGCGAGAATTAGTGTCGATCGTATCTAGAAGACCGTGAATTAAAGTCAAAGAACAAAACAAGAAAGCATCATCAAAAACAAAGCACTTGATATTATTTCATTATAACACCGTCACGGATATAATCACGTTGAATTGAGTTCACGTAAACTGGCACGAAATAAGCAGATTACGAGCGACCGTCCCCCCTACCCAACACCACTAGCGCGCTGGTGTTTCGCGCTTTCATCTCTAGCGGATGTCAGTATATCTGTGGTGATGGTTTTCTCGACGAATAAGAGAAGGAAGGAAGCGTCAAGTAAATTTAATTCCGTTATGAAACGAAACGTTGCTATATTGTTAATACATTGTGGTCGAAATTAGGTTGTTAGTATACATGCACACTTTATCATCTATAAATAACTAGACGGTTCTGAAATCTAGTCAAAGCTATGGATTATGGCGGTGCAAACACGGTGTTTATACATTAACGAAATTCATCTTTACTATTTTTTTTTCCATGTTCACGAACCAGTGTATTTTTTTTCAATGTTGCCTAACGACCCCACCAACAGCTAGGTTATACGGGGGTACGAATGAGCGGATGATAATGAAACGATGAAGAGATGTTAGATGAAAGGACATTTACAAAAACCCATGCCTTATGCGGGACTCGAACCCACGCCCAACGGTGACTTCAGTTACTACCGCTAACGATAATTGACTTAGCCACCGGGGCGGCTGAACCAGTGTAATTGAATGAATAAGTATACCAACTCCAAGATAATGTCATGCTCTTTGAGTAATATGACATTCTATTTTTGTGAATTCGATTACTTACAAGATGATACGTGAATTCATTTAGTCACATTCATGGTATGCATTCACGCGCGTATTATCTTATAAATGATTGAATTCACACAAAAATAATGTCATATTAATCGAAAAGCATCTTGGGAGTTGGTAATACTCTTTTATTCAATGACAATAGGTTACAAAATAGTCGAGATGAACTTCTCTATTGTACAAGCACTGTGAATGCACCGGCACATGCAGCGCAGTGGTTAACACGCTCGCTGATCCGGGAGGCGAGGGGAATTCCGAACCTAGTTCGATCCCCGCCGCCGACCATCTTTACAGGTGTTTATAGTTTCCCTCTGTAGTCTAGGCTAATGCAGGGGCGGTTCCTACAATATAGGCCATGACCGCTTCCTTCCCACCATACTTCTCATTACCCAAAAACCTTCATCTCATCATCCCATCATCTCATTAATCATCCATCCGACGCCATTAGATCTCAGTTATCATAACAGTGCGTCGTTAAAACCCAATATAAAAAAAACTGTGCATGCACCCCTCAATCAAGAAAACGAGTGATGTAAAACAAAATACCAGTCTAGGAAGAAAACTTTCATCCAAGGATTGGATCATCATCCGTCTACGATTAGATCACAATTGCAGATTGTGACATCATTACGCTACATCACATCCTCAGCAGTAGTATTACATTTATTCATTAGCATTTTTGCTATTTTTACATTTAATTACAAATACTGAGGTATACATAGACATTTGAAGACAGATTTCCTTTCAGAATTGAAATAAAAATGTAAAATAATATCTATAAGCATGTTTAGCCGCGGATTTTTTCATTGATTACGTATAGCGCGCGTATACATTATTTGCTAGTTTTAGTGCTTATAATGTCGGTAATCTTCCGGATGCATTCTAATGTGACCACTTTATGTGACTGCAAGTGTACGTATATCTAGCTAAAAATACATTCTTTAACATAAATAGTATTTGGTAACATTTAAAGAGTATAAAAGACGAATTCGATCTTTGAAATCTATAGTAAATCTATTGTAGGCCTATATATATCGGATATACGTACTTCTAACACTAATATGGTATACGAAGTTAACATTTCACAAACCAATAATTACAGTTTGTATCGGCCCAGAACCACTAAAGTTGAGTCATCTTTACTAGCCACTACTAGCATCTTTAATTTACTTACTAAAGCCACAATAATGTATTTATTATGTAGCTCAACAAAACCCTATCAACAGCTGGATCAAATGGGGGTACTAATAAGAGTGATAATGAAACGACGAAGTAATAACCAGTGAAAATGAGACGTAACTTACAAAAACCAATGTCATATACGGGACTCGAACCCACGCCCAGCGGATACTTCAATTTCTAGCGTCGCGTCATTTGATTGATCCACGGGGCCGGCTACCACATTTGTACAATCTCCAACTTATCAGGGAAGTATTAAGAACTTTGGTCTGTTTTAGAAAATATCGATTTCCGGATTTAATATTTATTCATTTTATTTCAAGATCATTTCTATTCTATGCTCTCATTGTATACCAAAAAAGCGACCAAGACAGATTTATATTTGAAGTTGTATTGTAACTTACTTTATGTCATGTTACTATTGTTCAACCGACATGCTTAAAACACTGCCATAATCTGCTACGAGTTATCAATGACGTTTCATGTTTTGAAAACACAAACACATTTACCGGCATTTTTACTCGTGTGATAATTACGTGGCCCCTCCTTCAACAACCCAGTTAAGCCTTCGCGGTTTCAAAGGTACTATTATACGATTTCCAGTTATTTTTTTTGTTACACTACAACACATTAATTAAGGGGTAAAAGGACTGATGAATGCATATTTACATTGAATTATGTTTGATAAGTACTACAAACAGCCCTGTACTGACGAATTGTGAATGGTTGATATTATGAAACGTATTAAAATATGAGGTAAAGTATACGTATATCGGAACCGAGCCATAGACCCAGCCTCAGCCTGGCACAGTGCGCGTTAGCAGACCGAGCCACAGGGGCGGCTATTTAATCAAGTATAGTGTTGGTCAAGGGGTCTAATGTCAGTAGCTATTTAAAAACGGTGAACTCGTAACCTGTACCGTCTAGCCCTCTTAGCATTCGAGGTATTACTTTAGAAACCGAAGTCAAGTTGGGCGTGGGTTCGAGTACCGCATAAGAGACAGGTATTTGTAAATTCGTACCCTCATACAACCTAGCAGTTAATGGGATTGTTGAGCAAACAATAAACAATCATTAACGAAACCGATGTGGTTGTTCAAGATTTGTGCTGTGTTTCTAATTAATACCTTATTCAGCTACATCAATAGACTATAACTAACCAATTGTATGCACGAACTACCAACTAATCTTGCTGAAACTAAGTAATTCCGAGAGATACAGGTGTCCGTCTGTACTCTCATAATTGTACTTCTGGAAGTGCGCTCTACAAGTTTGGGTGTACAGTTTGAGCCAAAAGTAAAAGTCTATTTTTTATCTTGTCAACTTTGTGTCATTGCATATGCATATTTCACAGGTATCAGGCGAACAGAAAAATACTCACTTTTGGTTAAGCCCTAAATTTGCGGTCACATAAAATATGTTTTCCACAAATTGAAAATGATCCTACTCATTTTACTGCCATTTCTTTCAGAGACTATGCGTGTGAACATCGCTGCTTGTTTTAGTGCGAATAATGCCAGTACATTTTCCGAAAAATGCATTTTAATGTGACTAGATCGATCACTTTATACTAGGGAATGCAAGTCTAGGAAAATACTTTATGTAGATGTTTTGCACTCTCGCTGTCATATCAGATTGATTGTTTAGGCATTACTTCAAATAAGAAGTAAAATGTTAGAACAAACATGATTGATTGATTGATGTAACATGGTTATTTTATTTCAATACATAATTCATCGAGATGCTTACTACTAACTCCATGTACCAGTAATTGGAAGTTTGGCCTGACCAATCATATTATGGTATATCAATAGTTGATTATTTACACCAATACACATGCTAACACAGGCTGATTAAAGAACAATTATAGTTCGAAATAATTTATAGGTCAACTAACTCAGTCTTGATACTTTACAAATTCATTCATTAAATGAACAAACAACCTGATAACAAATGTTCTACTCTAAAACCAAAGTTATTAACTTACAATCAAATGAAACATGGCTGCAGGCAATTGTTATCAGCTATAGCAGTTCGCCCAGACTTTAGTTGAAACGAAGTAGTTCTATTGCGAAATATATACAACAGAGTGCTTCTAGACTGTACGTATATAGGAAAATTAGATAAGAGACAAGTTGAAGTAAAAAGGAAATACACAACATATATAACAGCTACGAAATTGCCCTCGTTAGCCCAGAAAACGAAGGAGTATCTAGATGTCAATTACGTACCTTTGCGATAAAAACGGGGATGCACTCGCGATGAAGTCCTTTAATATAACAAGACTGTTAATGACCTTCCAAAATAATAATACAGCGTGAAAGTTTTCTTCGTGAATATTTAAAAGGTATTTTCTGTGCGCGACCCTGATGTGGCGGATGACACGCCTCCACTTTAGGTACGCATTAATGATGCATTCATGAAATTCCTTACACACCTGAGTCAAAACAAATAGCCGGCTAATATCGAACCACACGTTCACTATGTATTTGATTTCACAATTCACAAACACACGACAATTTACACGAGATAAATGAAAATATATTATGAATTTATTTCAGAAAATGAAAGAAAACAACTGTATTTATATTATATTCTAATCAAAATTGATTATTCACTGTTTACGAATATATTAGTAATACTCGTATATCTTCCAGAATGATGTAAAATATTGTATATATTTAATTACTCGATTTGTGAATTTGTAACAAATATAATGTTTGACAGGAATGCCAGAAAGTCCACTTGAGTTTGCTTAGAAAGTGTTCGTAAATATAATTAAATTTTAAACAAAACAATAATAATTGTACACGAACAAAACAACAATTTGATCAGATGTCAGTTTCACTTGCAGAAAAGTATATTACGAAAATGGAATTTTTATTTTACGTCTACACCTGGTATGCTAGTCCCACACAGCCAGCGGTAGTACAGGATGCAGCGTAAAACACACGTCTATCGCCGACTGCGATGCGCGGGCTACTGAAGACTGACTTGCCATGCGAACAAACCAGGGCTCGGTCCGACTAGTGCGCCCCCGAAACACCACACGGGAACCGAAGCCGGGTCTACGAGCTCACACCACTACTTTCTTATCGACCCCCCCGTCGAAAACGAGAAAAATAACTTGTCGCAACCCCCGAACATTTCTTGTTTAGCTTCTCTCTTCTTTATAAGTTATGTACATACGCAAACTTTTACCATTATCATAAATCGTTGGAAATTAACAAAGAAAAAAAAAAGCAGTGCGATTTGTGCCGTCTCTGAATTTGAATTAACACGAAGTTTGAATAATGCTACAGTAACAGAATTGATGGTGTTTAATTTAACCAAGTTTCAACGATGATTTCTTCATTAATATGTTGAACAGATTCGAGTTTGCATTTCATAAATAAAGCAATTCTTTCAATTGAAATTGTTATATGATTCACAAAACCAATATAAAAACTGATTAGATCAATCAGGATAAGTAGGCCTAATCATCTCCTTCATCAAAAAATATATATTTCTCTACGAATGCTAGAGCTAATATATTATTAGCTAGCACAGTTACTCCCTCCGTAATACTGCTAACGCTGCTTCAGAATCGCAAGTCAAATCTGTGGTAGGTTGAATCAGTTTTTTGAAGGAATTAGTTTTTTGAAGATCATACAAGAATCATCAGCTCATTTATCTCCTAAAAAACCAATCTGCAGCTAGGGTCGTTACGCAAACAATAAAATTATCTCATATAATTTATTAATTTCCAGCTCATATCAATTTTGCGGTTGCTTTGTTTGATATTAATATTATTCACTTGACTAACTGATTTTAGTAATGCAAGAGGACAATATCTTTGTACCTGCATTGTTGATAACGGGGAAGGTCACTTGATGCACACTCCCCTCTCTTGTCGTTATTATGTACACACCGGAACTCGAAGCTCACAGCACGTAGTTCCGGTCGTAGAGTCAAGAGCCCCCCCCCCTCCCCACCCCACCCCCCCCTCCCCCACATCCAGCTCGTAACTGTATTCACTCAACTGCATAAAGCATGATGCTTTACTCTGTAGACTTGTATTCACGAAAGTAGAAGGTCGTTTACCAATATAACAAATAAAAATATCACATTGGTATTTATAAAACAGCGTATTTTCAGGGTATTTTAATTTTTGTTTTGGGGGAGGTTTACAAGAAAAAACACGACTGCATATTACAAAATAATAAAATCATCGAAAATTATTTAATTATCGAAGTTTTTAGATTCATTTGGTTGGTAGATGACCTTCTTCTTTGTGGATAGTGTGTAGATGGTCACGACTGTTTTGTCAGCTCGCAGTGTGAGTCGGAAGCTCTAAGACTTGGCATTTATATTACAGTACTCCTGTTGCTGACTAAATATTTTATGAATTTCAACTTATGATCTGTTATCAAAAAGAGAAAAAGACGTAAGACATCTTAGAAAGTGGAGCAAAAGTACACTAAAGTGGATGTTTTAGTGTTGAAGGACCGATAAGGTTATGGAAACAGCCGCCAATAAAAATTCGATCAAGTGAATAAGAGAAAAATGAAAAATCAATATCGATGTAAATGTAATGTTTATACTTGTGTATATTTTATCAACATTTTGAGGTAGGCTCAGTCAACTATCGCTAGCGGTAGAAACTGAAGTCAGTGAGTTCGAATCCCGAATAAGGCATAGGTTTATGTCAACGTCATCATTTCGTCGTTACATTATCACTCGCACATTCGTACCCCCGTATAACCTAGCTTTTGGTGGGGTCGTTAAGCATAATTAAAATAAAATTAATAAATAAACTCTTAGGTTGGATTAAATAGGTTTAGTAAGAGGTTTTTACGATACTATTAGTTAAGACTGGGTTGTTTAGATCACTTTTAGGGTGCGTACAACAACAACAACAACAACAACAACAATAACAACAACAACAACAACATCTGCGTGGGCACCTCTGATGGACCGATGAACAGAGACTGTCAAGTTTTTCGACGAGTATACGCAATCATTCAATAGATCGAAACTTCAGAAGAATTTATAGGTTAACGAGAGCGAAAACATTCGATCGTAAATAATCCATAAAAGTCACATAATATTATAATAATTTTGTCTGTCGAAATGCTTTCCTAGAAATACGCTTCAACGTATCGGATTGATTCACACATTGCATCGAGATTTCGAAGTGGTAAACGTTAGATTGGTTATTCTTTAGTTGATACTTTTAAATTTTATGCACGTCTCTGATATTACGTGACAAAACTATAACCGCGACAGCAAAATAGCAAATACCTCCATCGCCAAACTATATATTCACAGAGCTATACCGTGAGGTAGAGCTTCAAGAGTTCAAACCTTTGTTTTATAGTCACAATCACACAAAGTACGTGAATTTGTATATATTATAATATATATATATATATATATATATATATATATATATATATATATATATATATATATATATATATATATATATATATATATATATATAACGACAGAGAAAATATACGGTCTAGTACAATAAACAAAAAAGATAGAATTAAATTAATCAAGTCTATACGTCCCAGTGTATACTGTGGGATTATAGAATATGAGAATAAACACAGCAGAAATTCATAGGCGTGAGTTTAGGTCAAGCTTGGGTCACGCTCTGGAAACCTTATAGACATTTTCACGCGTTTAATCCATAAATCCATATGGGAATAGGGATTAGTTATACACGAAAAGCAATGGATAATCAGGAATCGGGGAGCATGAGTAAAGAGAAACAAAACTAATAAGAAACAGCTCAAAAGTTTCAAAAGTATTAATTAATCCGGGAGAGGTATCACTGTGTACGTACATACACGTATTGGTAAACATGTCATAACATGGATTATAGCTATCGTATCGATGGATAGGCAACAGCGTTCCAGAGTTATGCAACTATACTTAGGTATTGACTAAAAAAGAAAAAAGTTACTCAAGACGTCCCATATATAAGTTACTTCGCGAGATTCAAAACCCTTTCATTATTACCTGAAGTTACTTCAACCATCGCTACACATTCCTAGAGCGCTGCTAGCAGTAAAGTTGAAGACTTGACAGAGAAGCCAGGCAAGCATCCATCTAACCGTCGACTGAAGCACAATCGCCGAAACGATTCTGAGCACTCTTAGCGGTGATTCACGGTACTACGTGGTAAGGGGTGTGGGGAGGTAGAGACAAAGGAGTGAGGATAAGAGTGGGGATGAATCATAATTTAACGTCTTTGTGACTTGGGCCTATATTTAAAACCAGAAATGTGTTGTTACACGGCACAGATTACACTACCTTTTTTCTATATTATTACGTTACGCATCTAACGTATATATATATATTCACATATATATGTGTGAGTGTGTGTGTAAGTGTAAGGCCTACCAAAAACAAATTTCCGAACCCAGCCTACCATAATACGAGATCGGTTTTATTTCGATCTATCAACCTGATTGAAAGTAAATCAAATCAGAGAACGAAAAGTTTCTCTTGCCAAAATGAAAATATAGATCCCACTCTATCCAATTTCTATTACAAAATCAAAAGAACCTATAAGTTACCAAGAAGAAGAAGTAAGCAATCCGCCATCGTGGTCGAATGTCGGGATGAACGCCAAATCTGCACTTTAGATCGAGTCGACCATTATTTCAAGAAAGAATCTTTATCGTATATATATCCCGTTATATGTCCATCCAGTCATAATCTGATTTTTTACAATAATCTAATTATTTTACTGGATCATTTTACGGAACAAATTTCCTGCGTGACCAACCACAGATACTGAACTTGCCATTTTAGACTCAATTATCAATTATGCATATATATATATATATATGAAATAATATTCTAGTTTTTGGATTATTCAAGTCGTTTTATGAAGAAAGAAACTCTGAACACTTTAAAAATATGTCTGATTTTTATAAGTTTCGATAATATATTGAAATTATGCAAGATGACACACATAAATATATATATTTACTACAACACAACATTTCACAGAATCAATTTCTATTTCAACCGAGGGATGGAATAATATATATATATATATATATATATATATATATATATATATATATATATATAACTAAACTTGCCGCTTCCGCTCGGGACTCACCAATTTTCAATTAACTTGATATATAAACATATATATATATATATATATATATATATATATATATTGAAACTTATGTGTGGGATTGAGTGTATGTTTACTGTTTAGTCTGATGGGAGTACGAAGTCGGAACGTACACTCGCTGTCACATAAACTATAAAGTGTTCCATCGAGATGCATCAACATGCATCGTTAGAGAATGTATGGACCTAATACGCTTTAACACTGGTAGACAATAATTTTACTCAGCGTACGCGGTGCATGAAAAAAAAAATTATGAGATAGGTAAAAATATCATTCAAATTCAAATTTCGGATGAGTCCATTTCATCTATCCGTGAGTGTACCCACTAAACAAGCTATAACTAATGATTAATATAACCAAACTAAAACTAGATTGAAGTTAACGTTACGCCGCAAGTCAAAAACACGTCGAAGAACTCATTTGAGTCGACGATCTCCGAGTTACCCTAATTCGCAATTAAGCGTAGCCTTCAATTAGCCATTCGAAATATTCGATCCGTAGTACTGGAGCGCACACTGATATCGTCTACTCACGCAGGCGCACTGTGGACAAAAACTACCGACCGATTGACCTTTATACCCTATCCTAGACGGAGGGGCTGTTCTAGTTTTATAGTAAGCTCTCAGTAAACAACAAATCATGAGCAAACAAGACTGTAAAACAAAGAATCACACACCTAATATCAGTTGCATTGTATAATATTCCTGTTTATATATATATATATATATATATATATATATATATATATATATATATATATATATATATATATATATATATAAGTATATTTTAATGATCACATAACGAGGTAAATATATAGGCCTATATATATAAATATGTATTTATAAGTATAAGTTATATATATAACTTATATATATATATATATATATATATATATATATATATATATATATATATATATATATATATATATATATATATATATATATATATATATATATATATATATAAGTTATGTAAGTTTATACATATAAGTATACAAAGAGAGAAAGAGAGAAAGACTGCATACCTTCTGTTCTTTCAGTGCTCGATGTTCACCAGAGAATATTTCAAATTAACTTGATATCATGAAAGTGAAATTGGAAATAATAATTTTTAAATGTAATAGAAATGGTTTCATCTCACAGAGCGATGGGTGCTCCTAATTAAAAACTATTGCTTTGAATAATATCTGGGATGAAAACAATTTTTCCTATTCATATTTTATCGTTCTATGTTTTTACAATTGAAAGAAGACACCACGGTCGAAGAAAAATATATGAACAAAAGTAGAACATTCGTTAAAAAAATCGAATCGTACAAGGAGTGAAAGGGTGTATGAACCTGTGTGATTTATTTAAGCCCATTGAACAAAAAAACAAATTGCACTGAAACTTTATTTCATTAATTATGAAATGAAACTTGATATACAATCATGTTACTCAAGTTCGAAGCTATAATAACGAGGTATGTGCCTGAAGCGACCTTTGGGCGTGGGTTCGAGTCCCGCATAAGGTATGGGTTGGGTATGGGTCGAATTCATTCAAATTTTCACAAAATTTTAACCAAAAGAACGAAACTCTACATTCTAAAGTTCTCAAAAAAATGATAATATAATTTTTTACATCAAGTGAAACCATTAAGAAAGCTATTAAAAATAGCAACAGGTTGAACCAATTGAATCGAGAGATAATCAAAATATGCAAACAATAAAATAGGAAAATAAATTGTGGGACATAGTGCTAAGCTTTCCATCACATTTCATACAAATAAAAGTGCCCATATCGCTTATATCCCACAGCAAATATATCGCGTTTTCCTATTTTAAAAAATAAGTCATCTTAAAATATTAATTAATACTCACTCACTCGTGCATACGACACGAATAGCATTTTTCTACGCTAGGCCAAACAAATACACAGATTGTTATAATTAGTACGTAATTATACATACGGGCGTCTTTGAGAAGCCTCTTTGAGAATGCATCAGTGAATGGTTAAAGTACATACATGAAACGTACACGAGTCTAGCATGCAGTGACCCAACACCTTCTGCGTGACGTCACGCCTAGTGACAATCATAACTCTGTTGTGGAAATTACTGTTTTACGACAACTCCACGCTATATGATGACGTAACAATGGTGAATGTCAGTAATGTCGTCATGTCAGTAATTAGCGGCTGTACCAAATCTCCGAAAACCCAAATCTCAGATTTTTTTTCGAACTGTCTGAGATTTGGGTTTTATGTCACGGATTTTCTAAGATAAGTTTTTTTTTCAGATATTGGTTTTGAAAGGTTTGGTCAGTCGAGTAACAAAGTTGCTGACGAATACTCTTCGAATTTTCGGAAATATAGGTTTTCTACGATTTGGTCATTCGAGTAAACGAATTGTGTCGGACAAATGGGTTTTCGAAGATATGGGTTAGACAGACGCACCGACAGACGCACAGACAGATCTGGGAGACTATGTATATAACGGGAACTAACGGTAAAAACGTGTAATAACGGTAACTAACGGTAAAAACGGGTAATAACGGTAACTAACGGTAAAAACGGGTAATAACGGTAATAACGTAATAAAGGGTAGGCCGAATAACGGGGAACTGATAAACATATTCTCAAATTTTGGTGGCAGTTTTAGAACAATTCGTAATTATTTATGGTATGAGATTTGATAATGTGGTCATTATTGACTTTTAAGGAATTTGTTGAATGAAATAAAACAATTCACGGTTAAAAAATGACATTCAAGAGAAAGGTGCACGAGACTCGCCAAACGACCATTTTTTAAACTCTGTCTTTGAGGGTACGTCAACAACAGACTATGACCGTTTCCCTCATTCTGTTCAAAACAAATAATAAACCAGTAATATAATCAAAACAAATCAAAACAAATAATAAAATAACGTTTCATCTCATCTTCCTCATTCCCTCATTCATCATTCACTGTCGTCAGTACATCTTATTCATCAGTACAACTACAATGCATAGTTTAAAAAAATATGAATAAATAAATATGAGCAGAGATAGGTCACATCTTCAGTCGTAACTAGAGCAAGGATATAGTTATACAATATAAAACATTGAATTATGCAAAACTTGCAAAATAAAACGTCAAATATGCAAAACATGCAAAAACGAAATTGAATATCCGATGGGATGGGATTCAAAATTACCAACATTGTAAAAAAATCAGTGTTTTAGAAACACATTTGTAATTCAATTTCAATGAACATGTCAATATGAAAAATAAATTAGATTGATTTTTCCAAAAATTATAACGTGTCATAATGAAAAAAGAATTATTAATAATTATTTTTAAATCAATAACATTATGCACTTGAAATACGCGATGGAATTATGATTCAATGACTACAAGTTGATGGCTGAAGATTAATTGTTTATACACTTTGGCTGCGTAGCGAGAAACTAAAATCATTTCAATGTTCTTGGGAACTGCAATGTCGTTCGGAGAGAATGCCTTTAAGCCGCCCTCGGTAGCTCAGTCAGCTGAGGCACCGCTTCAGAAAATGAAGTTACCGTTGCATAAGGCATGGGTTTTTGTAAACGTCCTTTCTCTAATCATCACTTCATAGTTTCACAATCACCTGCTCATTCGTACCCCCGTATAACCTAGCTGTTGGTGGGGCCGTTAAGCAAACAATAAGCAAGAATGCCTTTTCTACATCACAAAACGTTACTGGGGCGTATTTGAGGTTAAAAATGTGTTTTTCGTACTAACTAGAAATTATGGTCACCGGTCAAGTATTCACACACAAGTTTCCCCCCCTTCCCCGCCCCCCAAAACGCAATCATTAGTTTTCAAAAGATTTTCAGGCAAACAAATGATAGACCTTGTATACGCATTGTTGTACATTCGTTGTATACGTTCATTGTTTACAGTTATCATAGCCGACCGTATTACCTTATATACATATCCCTGTAATCAATTGCAGAATCCCCCCCCCTCCATACTTCACTTGTAGTTCACATGAATCAACCCATGCCTATTATAAAATCGATTTGAAAATAATTCCACACAAATATCAAGAAATAATTTCTAAATTATATAAATAGCATTCATGCAAGTGCATATTTATATTTCAGGACATACTTATTTTAGATGCTATACAAGACAAGCCCCAAGTGTCCCTGAGGTCGACACGCCACTGATATAAAATCATCCAGCTATGGGCCTACGGACTATGGGACATGATGATATTTTTGTGATTGATGTTATAATTATTGTATTTCATTGCAGTTTTCACCAGCAGAAATTGTCTCTTCACCGGCACATGCAGCGCAGTGGTTAACGCGCTCGCTTCATGTGATCCGGGAGGCGAGGGGAATTTCGAACCCAGTTCGATCCCCGCCGCCGACCATCTTTACAAGGGTTTTTCATGGTTTCTCTCTGTAATCTAGGCTAATGCCGGGATGGTTCCTACATTAAGTCGGCTATGACCGCTTCCTTCCCACTATCCTTCCCATTACCCAAGAACCTTCATCTCATCATCCCATCATCTCATCATTCATCCATTCCGACGCCATTAGATCTGCGCTATCATAACAGTGCGTCGTTAAACCCGATACAAAAAGTTCTGCTTCGAGCGGTTGTGACGTCACCGCTCAGCGAGATGTTGTCGTAACAGCAGTAACAAGGGTTGTGACGAAGACAGAAAACTTGCGCTAGAAGCTAACCGAATGTCGACTACTAAAACTAGATTATAATCCCTCGAGAACGGAGGGAGATTAAATGGAATATTAAATTTTGTCAAAACCAATACTTAAACTGCATAAATTATAATAAATTGAGACAACGTATGGTGGCGTGTTATCCCCAGGAGCCTGATTGTAGGACAGACACTGCGTTGTGCATGAGTAACACGTAAAATCTTATCTGCTGCTTCAAGTTCACGGTATAATATGAAACTAGAACGGTACAAAACGAAGAAAATTCATTCATAAATCCTTGGAAAATGAATAGAAAGTTAAAGTTTAATGAAGAAAACAACGTCATTATGTTAAGAGAGCTTGGGGTTGGTTTAGAGAAATATTAGTTTTTGGGTGATCTTTCGAAAGGTATGGAGTATTGAGATTTTCGTAAAGAAGAAACACGAAAAACACGAAACTCTTTGATATCTCTGGACTGGACCCCTATTCCTGAGATGAATGAGATGTAAGAAAAATCAATGAGAAAACTATCTCATATAATAATGACATATTTCATCTTATATTTTATGTGAGATACTCGTTTTCTCACTCATTTTTATTTTTCTCACATCTCATTTATCTCAGGAAACTATCTCATATAATAATGACATATTTCATCTCATAATTTATGAGTAGGTAATCTATGCCGTAGGTGTTGGTTTCATCGACTGTCTCGTTCCATCGGAATCCCGTATCCTCGAAATCCCGATTCAGTGAAATCCCGAATCATCGAAATCTCAGTTCATCGACTTATTTTACAGTATTTACAGCAAAGTCGATGAAACGGGATTTCACTGAAATGGGATGATGCCTATTATGGAATACTGACTATCTTTATACACTTACATTTGAAAATATATATGTTTTCATATTTTATTGTAAAGTCTTTCGAAGAAAAATGAAAAAAAAAATACAAATACGAATAATGAACCCAACTCTTGTGGATACAGGCTCAAAGCGTGGATAGTTATCACACTCATCATGGCAGTAAAAATTGAATGGCAGCTTTTATTATTTTGGTTTCTATTCATTTGAGCTAAAATATTTTCCTATATTCTGGGATAAAAACAATGTTTTGATACAATCAAGTAACGTGTTATTTATTTATTTTTCCATCATAAAAAGCTAAAAATCTCCCTTGAATATAGCCACAGGCTTCCAATTCACACGTTCCAGTCCAATATGACGTCACAAATAGATCCAGTCTAGACTGCAGATTGTAAAGACATTGTTTTGAACGAGATATTAGATAATAGAATAAGGGAAAATTAACCGAATAACACAGCCGCGATTTAGTGATTATTTTTACGAGTTGTTTTTCAAGACTATATATTTATGAGATTCCATCAAAAACATTTTTGTTCTAGACTGAATCGATTTTATTAAAGGCGAGAATTTTATGATTTTATTCTATGTGCTTGCCACAAAAAGACCCCCCCTCACCTAACAACACGTCACATTTTATTATGAATAATCCAATGAAAAATGGTCGCCCACCGTGGTTCATTCAGCTAAGGCACTGCATAAGAAAATGAAGTCAGTCGGCCATGGGTTTGAGACTCGCTTTTTTTATTTTGCTTAACGACCTCACCAACAGCTAGGTTATACGGGGGTACGAATGAGCGGATGATAATGAAACTATGAAGAGATGAAAGATGAAAGGACGTTTACAAAAACCCATGCCTTATGCGGGACTCGAACCCACGCCCAACGGTGACTTCAGTTGTTCAGCTAGCGATAATTGACTTATCCACCGGGGCGGCATTGAGACTCGCATACGGCATATGTTTTAATGAACATCTTCATCTATCATCCGCTCATTCGTAGGAGGAGGGAAAATATGAAAAAAATATCCAATTAAATTGAAATTTCCACTGAATTCAGTACATAAATTACATGAATACACAAATTATACACATCATTTTATCCACTTTAATGATCTTACGATTAAACCATATTTATCATATTCAAGTTTTCAGTCTGAAACGAAATTAAAATCAATTCATATTCATTATCGTGATTCATTTACTACATAAATAGTAAAAATAGATATTCCAAATTGCTACATTTCCAGCTTGGAACGTTTCAAATCACTCAGTATACTTGTTGCCATCTGTGTGACTCGAGCAATTAAAGCTTAAAGCATACAGCGAGTATTAAAGCGGAGAACAAAGCTGTTAGCGAATTAGAACAAAAGTCGATATAATGTGATGGGTTTGTGAGCCGCGTACCCATCAGTGAGGGTAATTATCGCTGCTTATCGACGCCACCAAAACAAAACCTAGACTAGAATACATAACGAGGCGCGAGCCTGATAATGATTATTCCCTCAACGACCCCACCAACAGTTGTGTTATTTGGGGATACGAAAGAGTAGATTGTAATTTTTATCTATTTATATTGGGTTCAACGATGAAATGTAAAGATAACTATAATATATATTGGCGTCGGATGGATGATTAATGAGATGAGGGATGATGTGATGGAGGTTTCTTATACGTAATGGGAAGGTGGAAATATAAATAGTGGAAAGGAAGTGGTCGTGACTTAAATTAGGGCTCAAATTACCTACCGGATATAGGAAATAGAAATTTTAGGGTGGATTGCAAGAACGTTTAAACCCCGGCCTACTTTAGATGTAGTCTAAGTACAAAATAGCATTGCCTAGGCAATGCTATTTTGTACTTAGACGGCGTCTAAAGTAGACCGGGGTTTAAACTTCGTTACTGCAATCCACCCTCTGCAATGCTATATTTTGTACTTAGACGGCATCTAAAGTAGGCCGGGGTTTAAACTTCGTTACTGCAATCCACCCTCTGCAATGCTATATTTTGTACTTAGACGGCATGTAAAGTAGACTAGTTAGGGTTTAAACTTCGTTCTTGCAATCCACCCTTATTCTCTGATCAAACCATTTTATGTGAGTGCAAATGTACTTATTATGAATTGTTCCACGATTGCAATCAGCTATACGATCATATGGGCACTGGAATACTTCACTCACAAGTGTAGTGAGTAAGTGAAGACGAGTACTGATGAGTAATGAACTGGCGCTAATTACAGCAATTAACTGCACATTCTTCATCACATCGATTGAGAGTAATCACAATTAAGTGAACCGATAGGATCAAGTATGTATACTCGTTTACACGAGTGATGAAGGTCGATTACAAACAGATTAATTGTTGAATAGTCGTAATTTTAGAGAAACTCGATGTAGCCTTGAATAATTAACGCTTTTGAAAGATGTGGTTGGGTTTCTGAAATGTAAATCATGTCCTGAGAAATGATATTCCCGATAATAACAGAGCTCATGAGAGTTGATCTAGCGAAATGTCAGTATTTTGTTGATAGCGTTTTACCGGTATGGGATGTCAGAATAATTGTAATACGGGGGGAACAGATATTTTCAACACCTTCAAGGTGACAAAAATTGAATAAAAAAATCAATTTTATATTGGCTTAGCTGAAAAAAAATGTTTTCTAGATGTATACCTGTGAAAATGTTAGAATTCCAGATACATGATAACAATTCAGATCATTTTGGAGTTATAACAAATATTCATGTTCCCGCCGTATTGGAATTTTGATATCTCACATTATTCAAAAGTTATCACAAAAAAACGGATATTTCGCTAAATTTCTTTCTTTCAATTTTAGATAATTTTTAATATTTGATATTTTCATATTTGATTTTTGATATTTTTAATTGGAACATTTTTAACATTCAATATAGGCCTATAATTAAAAAAAAATACCCACATAAGCTATTCTATATACTTATGTGTGAGACACTATTCATTGTCTACCCCATGTAACTCTTGATGGATCGGGGGGGGGGGGGGGGGGGGGGGGTATTATTGTGTTTTCTATTAGACGACATTCTTCTTTCCTGCATACAAGTAAACACACGTGCTTTTGGCAAGATTCACATGCAAATATAATTAATAAGAAAGTCACGTGTTAAAAGTCTTCAGCTAGAGTTTTATTGGCTAATGCTCAAAAGTGTAGGGTGACATTAACGAGGGCTGGCCTATACAATGTGCCTATCGTCCGCAAGGTGGGCCTCAATTAGAAAACTTTTAAATAGACGACGAAAAGTTTCAGATAGAAATAACCTACGTGGGCATTGTCTCTATCTCTATCTTATACACACATATAATCTGAAAGTAAAAGTAAAAGTGAAATGGAACTTGAAGAAATTATTAACGTAAATTCATCTCGTTTTGATGTTAATTACCGAATTTGCATTGAAACTTCCTATTCACTGTGGTGACACATTTTAAAATAAGTTTCCCATTAGAAATAAGAAATGAAACTGATGGGAAATGGAACGCCCCTATGAAAAAAAGGATCTGCATTATTTAAATATTAAAGGGACGCAATATAACTATAGAGATAAAAAAAAGACAAATTCATACGATAATTAGCTATTTAGGCCTAATTTTACCTTCTGAAAATTGAGATGATGATTTCTAGTTTTATCTGGAATCAAGGAAATAAATATCGTCATCATTCATTGAAATTTAGTTTCAGGGTTGTTTGTGATGTCCTTTAAAGTTTATGTACGGAATTCAAACTGAAAAATAAAATTAATCTTCCATTTATAAACCACAAAACAAGAAATAGGAGATCGCTTTTTTTTATCAACATCGCAAACTTGATACAAATAATTGTTTTAACACAAGTTTTAACTGGAAAATAAATTTCAGCATCCAGTTAAACCTATTTAGAAATAAATCAATGGTAAAACCGTGGTGATGAAACTACTTATTTCAACTATTGCTCAATGTTTTCTTCAGTTACAATAGTATTCATCAAATTTATTTGACGAAATAGCTAACTAGGACTACTGAGGCGGGTAGGGCAATGAATAGAACGCTGAACTATCATTCGGGAGACGAGGGTTCGATTCCTGACATGGTCGACCATGATAGGTCGACCATGAGGTTATTCGTCGTTACTGCAGGTCGCCCCATCACCTCAACGTTCCAACAGACTAAACATGACTAGTCCTAAACTGACAAATAAACTACAAATAAAAATGAAAATAAAAAAAACAATGGGACTTTCTTTGTCAATATTACAATTCTAGGCCTGAATAAATACACATTTTCTTTGTTTTCTTCTTTTATTTTATGGGTCCAAGGACTTTATCAAAAGCATTATTCGTGAAGATGGTAGAACCCCTTGGCAAGACGATATACAATAATATTGCCATACACTCTCTCTCACTCGCTCTCTCTCTCTTCTCTCTCACTCTCTCTCTCTCCATATATACCCTCTTTCTCTCTCTCTCACTCGCTCTCTCTCTCTTCTCTCTCACTCTCTCTCTCTCCATATATACCCTCTCTCTCTCTCTCTCTCTCTCTCTCTCTCTCTCTCTCTCTCTCTCTCTCTCTCTCTCTCTCTCTCTCTCTTTCTATCTCTCTTCTCTCTCACTCTCTCTCTATATATATATATCCCCTCTCTCTCTTCTCTCTCACTCTCTCCACATATCCCCTCTCTCTCTCTCTCTCTCTCTCGCCTCTTCTCTCTCTCCCATGTCTCGATAAAAAATGAATATATATATATATATAAATTTATATATTATGTCAACTGCACGAACCTAACTTAACCCTAATGCCTGCCTGTTGGTAGCGAAACTGATATAATAAGCAGAAGTAAAACATAGTGAATTATAAAGTTTCGTTGATAATGAGCGCGGTAACCATGGTGGCCATCAGAAAACAACTAATAACCAACGTAAGTATCACCTAAACTAAGTTGTATAATTGGATACCGCACAATGGGTGTTACGTGAGGGGTGAGGCTCGTAATGTGAGTGTGATATTCTGATTATTACACCTAAAACATTCATGCAACCAAATTCATGTTCGAAGTACCAGTGGCATTTTTCAAAAGACGAATATTCGGAGCTATCTTCATGCGCATAGCTTACAGGTTTGTCTTTCTTTCTAGAATTATTCAACAAGGAAGTAGGAAAAAAAAGGAAAGGATATGGAAATTGGAATCCAGACGATTCAGGTTTATTTTTTATTTTTTTTCTAATTTCCGATTATAAAATATAGGCCTATACGTATAGGTGTAAGATATCAAAATTCTTTATAATCATATTCACAATATCAATTCTTTATATTCACTGTTATTTTCTCAAGACCATTTCAAAGAATATTTTCATTATTATTTGTGCATCATTTCATTCCATATTAGGGGAATGGAGATATGGGGAAATGTATCGCTATTTTGTGGAAATCTGCCAGGTCCTAATCTAATATCTCAGTCAATAATTTGACTGTAAGTACTTTTCATCAGCTCGAATAGTTCAGTGGGATGCTGTGAAGATGCCAAGTGGACCAAGAACACCCACAGGGATACTAACAGATAACTTACTGTATGCCAACCATTAGATAAACAAACATCGTAACAATGACATTACATCATACTGTTGATCTACATTGTGAGAATATAATTTGTGTTTTATTATTAGCTGTCTTGGTGATGATGTTTACATTTCTCCAGAATGGAAAAAATAAATAAAAGAAGGATAAAACAATTGAAAATTTGTTTAACTCATGTTTTCAGTTGAGAAACGCAACACTTGCGATGAATTCGATAATTAAATTGTTACATTAGATTATCATGGACCCATTGTGAGTTTTTTTATGAGCGCTAGTTGTGATTTTGACGACTTCAAAAGTGACCAATTTCCCATTTTTTATTGTTTGCAAATGAAATAGAACTCTATTGAACACAACACTCACTGCCAACCTGACCACGTAATTCAAAAGAACTCTACCTGGATCAGAAATACAAAGTTTGAAGTGAGAAATCCAATCACGTCGAGTGATTCCAAGATCAGACACGATGTTCGATATATATCTCATCAAATAACCGATAAAAGTGGTAAATCCCCGACAATTCCAGCATTCTTCCTCCTCTCTCTCTCTCTCTCTCTCTCTCTCTCTCTCTCTCTCTCTATATATATATATATATATATATACATATATATATATATATATATATATATATATATATATATATATATATATATATATATATATATATATAAATATATATAGAACAATTGATACGATCATATGATATATATTTTACTCGCTGAGTGGTAAAAATAAATGTTTTTTGATAAAGCTGCAAAGTTTGTACTTGCACTTACTTTGATGTGATGACATGAAAAAGTTTGATTTCCAAACTATGATATTGATAAAGCTGCAAAGTTTGTACACTTGCACTTACTTTGATGTGATGACATGAAAAAGTTTGATTTCCAAACTGGTAGATAAACATAAAAAAGAAGTCTCACAAATATTCTTATTTCATTCTTTCAGTTTCATATAAAAGTTTCTCATTTGATTCATATATAGAGAGCGGTTAATGGTCGAAGATGCATTTTCCTTCAGTATTTCCTCGTATAGTTTGGATTTTACGTCTTATACATCTAACTGAAATCGTTATGTAAGTGCAATGTCAAAATGAAACAAATACTTTTCACTCAGATCTGGAATAAAACTGACAATAAGAGCAATAGTAGAGCCAAGGTCATGACCATGGTCCCGGCGTCGATGCCAGACACTTATGTATAACGCCGCGCGCACTCATCGACGCCGGGACGCCGGACAGCGTCGCTGAACAAGGACACGAAACTGATGAAAAGAGATAGAGCGGAGAATGGTTCTTCGAACGAAAGAGTAAAAGGAAATGCCAGTAATAAACAATCTAGTTTATTAGTAGTTGAGATACAAACTATAAAAAAACATTCATCACAAGATACATATAACTTGATGGGAAAAGATAAAAAAAAGTACAGTCTGGTTTAGTCAAGACATTATCTTGAAAACTGGAGTCAAGTCGGACGTGGGTTCGAGTCCTTATGGGTGTATGGGCATCCGCTCATGAGTGTCCCCAAATAACCTATAGTGTTGGTGGGGTCATTGAGCAAACAATAATAATCCGATCAAGATAAGGGAATATCGTAAAATATTATGTCGAGACCTACATTTCGGGTTCATGGCTTTAATAAAAAAATAGTATACAAATATTAAAGAGTTGATTTAGTACACAGTCAACAGAAATGTGGTTGACAAAACGGTCGAAATGTCAAGATGCAAATGTTCAATGCCTCAAAAAACTTTTATTCATTAATTGAATTTATTCTACTGACCAAGTTCTTTTAACTGTGTGTACCACTAGTTTTTATTTTGACCGTTTTATTAGTGCGTCGACTGTATGTCAACAATGTACTGGACATATTGTAGGGTATACACTTTGTTTTTCGTTACTCTTTAGTATAAGGATAGTATAAGGAAGACATCAACCTAGGTTCAAAGGTCAAAAAGAAAATTCACTTTAGACCTTTCAACTGCGAAAAAACCCAAATCTCGTGAGAATTATTCACACATTTTATACTTTGAGAATATCTGAATTCTAACATTCCTATCGACATATCTATGTTTCCATTTCAAATCCACTGAAACGTCTTACAGCTTACTGCCCCTGCACGACGCAACCTACATCTACCGACATGGCACACAAGTTGCCTACCATGTTGCACATGTAACGCTTTCTCTTGATTGATTGCTTGCATGTTGAAAGGGGCGGCTATTAATCCATTCACACCGCCGTTGAGAACAGCTATCATTCATTACCCTCAAGACCATTACGTAAATAATTTAAATGAAAAATTGGTCATACATTATTCTGAATATGACAATGAAGGACATGCAAACGTAACACAATAGTAGAATTCTATGGTAGAATCATTATTTTTCTAGACAAGCCGATGCAAAAACAAGTGAAGTGAAATATGATCTTCATTCGACAGGCAATGTATTTTTTATTCGTTCATTATATAGGATATTTTGTTTTGGAAAACAAAAATCGAGTCTATAGTCACTTTGAATACCATTTTTCCTAATTTTTTAATGAGCTCAAAAAAATTTCAAATATAATTATCGTAGTTTTTATTTATATAAATATTTTGCTCCAAGTACCTATACGGAATATTTCTGGCTCCTAGAAGATAAAACACTATTCGCAGGAATATTTTTGGCCTAAATGTGTGTCTATACCAGATAATGAAATTTGTAAACAGGCTTCTGTCAAGTGACGTCACTCATTGTTGCAAGAGCGAGACAACAAAGTCCATCAATTTATATTAACTAATCAGAATCGGTGTTAGTCCACCACATCATTACGTTGCTATGGTGACAATTGTTTTTCATATGTTGATTGAAAGAAGCCTAGTGGATCACAAGGCAATCATTGCTCTGACTCAACCCGGCCGGTGCCCCAAATTAGGTTTCGAATAAATATTGATTTAAATTTCATAAAAACCATCATAACACCAAGCACCAGACATATATTAAATATAGATATGATAGATATGTAATAAATATTTATTACACGATCAAATTGAAAACGAGTAATTGGTTGTCGTTATATATATATATATACATATATATATATATATATATATATATATATATATATATATATATATATATATATATATATATATATTGGGTTTAACGACGCACTGTAATGACAGCGAAGGTCTATTGGCGTCGGATGAATGATTAATGGGGTGATGGGATGATGAGATGAAGGTTTCCTGGTTAATGGGAAGGATAGTGGGAAGGAAGCGGTTATTTTCACATATTATCCATAAATATAAAATATTTAGCCACCCTCTCCCGCCTTTAGCTAAGGCAAGGCTACAGAAAATATAGTCAAGCCCTGATTGGGTTCGATTCCCGCACAATGCATGGGCTTCCTTTTATGATATTTCATCACTTCATCGTTTTATTATCATCCACTCATCCGTACCCCCATATAACTTGAATGCTGGTGGGATCTTAAAGCACCAATAAGAATTATAACAATAAAAAACATTCATTTCTATTCAATGCTAGTAGCTTTCTATATGACATATCTCTATTTTAGAGGTGTCTCCAATATACTTGATGATTCAGCGTTGTACTGAAAAGGATTTTATTTACCAATCTTTTCCAATACTTATATATATATATATAAAAGTACCCCAGATGATAAATTTGAACAAAATTGAACAGAAATACCAATAGAAAAAAGTAGGAATAAGATTACTCTGGGACAACTTTAAGATGTTCGTATACACAAGGTATTCTCCTGGGATTATGCAATCCCGTTCAACAATCCTCGTCTCATCCCAACGTCCTATCTTCCCTAAGGGATGATCTGTACAGCAAACAGGCTACTGGTGGACGTTATTAGTTTGTATGATATTGGTAAACTTTGGAGGCAACGAACGGGAAATGTGAGCAAAATGATAGAACAACCGAGGTAGGAAATAAACGAGGCTTACAAACGTTTACGACACAACAAATTACATGATATATATATACATATATATATATATATATATATATATATATATATATATATATATATATATATATATATATATATATATATATATATATATATATATATATATATATGAAGTTTGTTCAAAGGACATATAACCCTAAAACTAGATTTTAGAGAAAAATAAGGAAATTTATCTCCCTAACGTGAGAGAAAACTAGAAATCATCATCACAATCATTTTGGAAATTTTAATAAATTTATTTGTTCTCTAAGAGCCGGCCCTTTTTCTGAGTCGTGACGTAGATACTACTCGATTCTGTTTATGTTTCTATACAGAATCGGTAATGCTTACGTCATGACTCATGATCTCTGAAGAACAAAATTCACATCGTTTCACTAGATACATCCCTGCACGGTGTGAAGCAGTAACCACGATCATTGATATGTTATGTTGACACTGGAAATTTTACGTTGTGGATAGGTCCCCCTCAAACTAATGCAGGTCACACAGAAATGCACCGAACGAAATGCAATAATAATGTTCTAATTTTAGAATGTTGCTACCTTCCCCAGTCCCCAACACAGTAAAGCATGGTTTTATCAGCACCGAATCTTTCATCCCACCGACTCAAATTTGGAAGAGTACAGAATGGCAGTGAATCATAAAGTTTGGGTGACAACAATGCCCGTGACCATGGTGACAACCAACAACCAATAGTCGAATTGATTATTGTTTGCTTACTGATCTCACTTCATTGAGGGTTACGAATTAGCGCATGATGGATGAAAATGATGTTTACAAAAATCCGTAACTTATGTAAGAATTGAACCCACTTTACTTCAATTTCTAAAGCAGTATCTTAGATGAATGCGCCGTAAGGAGGGAGGGGGAGGACACCTTTCATCATCACCTAAACTTAATCGATATTTTGAGCTCTGCGTTTTCCAATACATAACATAATCCAAATCATCATTAAAACGCGTATAGGCAAACTTATTTCAAGCATCATCGACATTTCCTTAAAAAATCATAAAATATTTCCACATTTTCTTGTAAATAAATTGTCGAACGTTATTCAGTGGCCATAACCGTAAATAACCCCTTAAGGGGGTGCATGCACGGTGCTTATAAAAATAGAGAAATTCATCTTTACTACCGTATTTTTTTTCTTCATCACGATCAAGTGTATTTGAATAAAAAGTACATCAAACCCAAGATGATTTTATGCTCTTATTAGGACATTCTATTTTTGTTAATTCAACCAGTTTCAAGATAATACGTCAATGAATTTCATTAGATTCTTGGTATTCATTGACGTATTATCTTAAAACTGATTGAATTCACAAAATTAGAATAATATATTAATTGAAGAGCATCAAATTATCTTAGGTTTGATACACTTTTTATTTAAATACACATGTTCGTGATGAAGAAAAAAAATAGTAAAGATGAATTCCTCCATTTTTATAAGCACCGTACATGTACACTGACTAACCCCATGTCCCCATTCAACCCTTAGAGACCCGAATATCCTCGACCAGCTATTGTATAAGATAGAGTTGAACCCAGCCAGTATAGCAGATTCAATTACGTATATGTCACGACTTCACACTTGAAAGGATCGGCGTGGCTTGTATGGCCCATGGACTAGTTTCTATGGTCCTCTATGGATTATGGTTTCTATGGTCCGAGATCGAGATTGTTGAAATGTGACACTGGACACCGGCCAAACGCATAAACGGAGATCACGGATATTAAAACGGTGTGACTGGTATGGATGTGTGGTCGAATAGAACGGCTGGGCTGGATATATTAACTTTAATGCGATATAAGGTCAAATGCCAAATGTGTGTCCGATGTATTATGTATGAGAGGTAATTAAATGAATGTGGTGGGATGAAGAAGTGGATGAAATGACGATGATCCACTATGAAAAGTTTTGTGTATATTATATAGAGCTTTAGGATAGTATTTTTGATGGTTCATTTTGTTTTAGTATAGCTTGCTATATAGTTTACGTATCAGTACACATTTTATACTGGCCACTTTTTAGAACTTATACTAGATGCTTTTCACATCTTAAACTGGATATGTTTGATAAGGATATTTGAATAAGTTAAGTACTTATAACCATCAATACTACTGCAATTATAAACAGAAAGATCAATTATCACAAAAATGAAGTCTCTTGAAAATGGATGATTATGATGTTTACAGAAAAACCTACATCTTATGAAGGAATTGAACCCGGACTGTTCTTCAATTTATAAAGCAGTACCTTAGATGAATGAGCCGGTGGGGGAGGGGGAAGGGAGGACACTCGACAAAAGATGCATATTGATATAATTTCTTACATTTACATCAAGTTTATTCCAGTAACGGTTCCACCAAATGATAATTGGTGCATTAGACAATTAGCGAATTAACTTGTTATCACTTTTGGTTACATATGTTATTTTCTTACCATATAACTAAAAGTCAACTGATTAATCCTCAATTGGTCAATTATTTGTTGAGGTATGAAAACGACATATATGAGTTGTAACAAGGGTGATAACAAGTTAATCCGTTAACTATTCCTTAATCCACTAACTATGTAAACTCGGCCTCAGTCGGTTTGTCCACTAATTACCAGTTAGTAAGACCAGCTCTAAGAAGTATAGTAAGAACTAAATTCAATTTTACAGGACATATTTAAACATATTGAAGAAGATGGCCTCATCCCATGAATTAATCCTGTTTTTTCAGAGAATCTGCTTTTTCTGCCGTCTGCCGAACTATTTTTTCAAAGTAGGTTATGTATACAAATACGATAAACTTGAAAAAACGAAATCTGAAGAAAAAAGCACTATAACCATTTTCAATCCAGTCAAACATCGTTTCAATTTGAAAAGTGTTATTTTTGACGGAAAGCTGTGAATATGGAACGCATAACTTATAGAATGTTCTACACTTGGGTTCACGAGAGAAGGAGGTAGTCTACCAACTTGATAGTGGTGAAAAAATCGGTATTAATATGATATCAGTGCAACTTTAGGGAGTAATGCTTTTGAACGATGCATATACAGTTTTGTTCAATATCGAAAACCGTGTCTTGAGAAATAACACAGCTGTACAAATAATATAATGTCGATGTTTGTTTTTGTAATATTGGTAGACTACATTCCTTTTTGTGGATACAAGTATATTTAATATAAAGCTGGTACCAATGGAAAACGAGTATAATATTATGAAGTGTTCAAACAAAAAGAGATGAAACATTGAAATGAAAATAATAGTTTTTGTCATAATCTCTCAAGTAAAGTGAGTAGTTTTCTTATTTTAATAAAATTTCTGTTCTCACATGTTGCCTATTTCTGTTCGCGAGTGCATGTTGCCTATAGCTTGTGTCAGGACGGTGCTCCGATGTGATTCCAATAAATGTTCGGTAGGAAAAAGATGATAATAAATCTAACAACTTTTTTTTCTACAAATAAAACCTATAGATCTACATGAAAGTAGAAACTCGTCGATAATATTTTAGTTGTTCTATCGAAGTTTTGAAGTTGAGTAAAATACGCGAGAGTCGAGATAGCTGGACTACGGCAAGTTGTTATGTATACCCTCCTACCCTAAACATGCGTGACGAAATTTATGCATATGAATATATCAGGGTTTAAAGGCACATCGACAGAGACGTCATTTTGCTTCTTTATGCATACGAAGTCTAGTAAACAGCAATAAGTGTAGAAAAATGTACAAACTAAACATTGAAATAATATTCAATATTAATTTTAATATATAATAATAACATATAATTGGGAATTCTAATCCTACAATTCTAACTATAATCGCGAATATACTGTGATAACTATGATTCAGTTATCAATATATATATATATATATATATATATATATATATATATAACTTATACAAACTGTCTTTTACGTAGTACTATGTGACGCTAGAATGTATATATGTATACCAATTATTTATAATGACTTATTAAATTGAAATTGTCTTCCAGACGAAAAACTCAACAACATAAAAATCACTGAACATGAACGACATTCTGCTTTTTTTATTTCTTACGAAGAATCAGTTCTAAAACAAACGACAGAAAAACGACACAACAAGATTCGCTAACCTTCAACCTCTGGGTTTCGAGGACTTCGTCCGGCTCGTGCTGGATCGAATCCCTGAAGAAAATCGTCGACCCGCACAAACAGCATTGATACAATCCCCACACTTTTTGCTTTTGCTTCACAAATAAGACGATTTACTACTTTTTTATAAATAAATTGTTCTATGGCCTATATATATATATATATATATATATATATATATATATATATATATATATAAATATATATATATATATATATATATATATATATATATATATATATATATATACATATATATATATAAATAAATATATATATATATATATATATATATATATATATATATATATATATATATATATATATATGAACCCACACACACCCACACACCTACACAGGCTTGCATTCACGAAAGAAGAAGGTACGAACCACCCGCGATCTGATGTGATCTGACGTAGGAGGGACGGTCGCTCGGAACTTTCTTATTCCGTGGATAAAATTATACATATATATATATATATATATATATATATATATATATATATATATATATATATATATATATATATATATATATATATATATATATATATGAATTTATATATTGAAAGAAAGAAGTCGCGTTAGAAAATCTTGGCAAACCACAGAGAAAACACAGATGCTAAGATTAATCTTCATTGCATGAAAGGGAAGAGATAATAAATATGGAACGTAAAATAAAACGATAAAACACTAGTATTACTCGACGTCGATGTGACGGACGGCACACACTCATGACGTCATATACGTTCGAAATGAAACTGCTTTTCTCGGCCAGAACGGAATAATACTACCACGATGTAGTAATACAGACTTTATCATAGTATTATAAAGAAGATGTACCGACTCCCATACTAATAACATGGCAGGCATTTGTGGTTACTTGCTTCAATTCACAGCCAACGGTCCCATTTGCCTGTCGCGATATTTTCTGATATGTGAATATCTTCTGATATGCCATGACATAAGAGTAATATCTCGGTAGCTAAGTGGGAGAAAGAAGCAGACCGGCAATCTGAATGTCCTGGGTTCGAGTCTCGGTCGAGACGTATCTTTTGTGACATGTCTAAAACATCTCATATATATATATATATATATATATATATATATATATATATATATATATATATATATTAGAGGAACACACGTACACCCCAAAGAGGTTTTCGACAATACTGCTACTGTGCTTTGTACTGTGCCATGAAAAACAATAGATGAACTGACGTACTGATACTGATATTGAATAAATCATAACAATACGATAATTTACTGCTGATGATGATTATGCTATAATTTTAATAATATAAGAAATCTTATCAGATATTTTTAATCCTTCCTAAACCATTTTTTTTCAGTTGTATTACTCCCTTTGGTAAGTGGTAAGAAGAAAATTTCATACATTGATTGATTGGCGGGTCGAGAAGATTTCAAATATATTCGATACATTATATGTTTTGTATCAATGAATATCACTCATATTATTCAAGAGTCAGTCTTGAAGAATTTTCCTATTTTTTGCCACTCAAAAAGCTAAAAAATCTCTGAAATGTAATACATCAATTCCATCTTCCAACTATATATGAAGGCGTTTGAGGTATATTTCTGAGGAAGAAAAATGATCTTATAGATATACTAAAGTGAACGCTAGCAAAATGTCAATTCCAATTTGAAACAGCAGGTCGTAAACATTATACACAAGAGCTCAAAGCAACCAATACCATAGTTCTGTTTCAGTATGAAATATATCATTTATATTTTCATTCATGTTGAGTCATTTCTTTCATTTTTATTCACCACTGTTACATATAAACATCATACACATCAGATGCATGTTATATGTTAAATATAGCGAATAACATCAAAGCTGCCAATATCTAGTCGCGCTTGGATCACATTTTTTTATTGAATTGATATGTTAGCAAAGTTGAAAATACAAATGAAATTAATAATGCTCCTACATTTAAGTGTTACATTTTCAATTTGAAGAACCGGCGTTTCACTTGTTTTTAATACGACTAAGAAATAACATTTTGATTTGATTTTAAAAAAAGAAAACGAAACTCAACTGAGAATGAAACAATTTTCGTTCATGTTCTCAATCTTTCAAAAATATTGACTTTGATGACTTTGTTCAGGAAATTAAAAAAAAAAAACGGCTTCGGTTTTGTTCTCGGATTTAAACAGATTTCAGCTTTCAGATTTAGGTTTTGTTCTCAATCATTATTCGGCTATGATTTTATACACTTTCCAGTTTGTTTATTGGTTATGTCTCTTCCAATTCTTTTTCGTTCTCTTTCCCTAATTTTAAAAGCAACACAAATCTCACAGCAACATCCAACAAAACGAAGATCCATCTCACCTCAGTTCCGGCTTCCGTTCTATCGTGTACAGCCGATATTTCATAATGTAAAGCACTTGTAAATGTGAATCGATATCGCGCGCATGTTTTGCATGCAGCTACAAGCTATAGGTTTTCACATGATATACGTAGTGAACGTGGGTAATACAGGTATTTGCTGCGATCCGACATGACAGAGTTAGCAGGTTTATGGCACAGTACTTTAGCTAATGCATAGGCAAACTGATCCGTGATTTAGATTTTAGACAACCTTTTTAGTCCGAAACTTGTTACTGCTTAAGCTGAGGTTTACACAGAATTCTACTCTGTGAAATTAGCAAAATTAACACGGTTGCAAAATGTATTTTCATCAATTCAATTCTATATAGCACAATCTTATTGATAATTAAAACTTGGGATAGTTACTGCTTGAGTAGTTACCTCTACGAGTGAAGTTCGACAAATATAAAAGTTTTTTATTCACAATTTAGTAGTTGAAAAAGTGATAAATGATATTTTTGTGTATATATATATATATATATATATATATATATATATATATATATATATATATATATATATATATATACATATAGGCCTATATCTATATCTAAATCTATATTTACATATATCTCGTATTTATATAACTGGCACAAGTAGCTCAGTCTTAACACACTTGTATGACCCGGAAGGGAGGATGAATCGGACCTCGTTTCGATCCCCGCCACCGTCTATCTCTATATAGGTTTTTCGTGTTTTCCCTCTGCAGTCTATAAGGCTAATGCCGGGATGGTTTCTACAATATAGGTCACGAGCGATTCCTTTCCCACTCTTCTTCCCATTACCTGAAAAGTACCCAAAAAACCTTCATTTCATCATCTCATCATCTCATTAATCATTTATCGGACGTAATCTCAAACGCAATAAATTGTGACGCGAATTTATTCTTACAATATATATATATATATATATATATATATATATATATATATATATATATATATATATATATATATATATATATATATATATATATATATATATATAAGGAAAAGGATAAGTGTAGCAAATTGGGTTTACCCTTTGCCCTTTCCCTCGTCTAATGCATGAGGGGATTTCATGTTTCCGATCCCGAATGAAACTTTTTCCAAGTAGTCTGATAACTACAATACTCATTATCGTCCTAACGTCGTCACAACATCGTAGCTCGTCGTTAGATCAGAACGAATAGTTAACGAGAATAACAACGGTCACAAAAACTGAAACAATATCGAACAAAATGAACATGTTATTAATCGAGAAGGAAAGAGAGAGAGAGAGAGACAGAGAGAGAGAGAGAGAGAGAGAGAGAGAGAGAGAGAGAGAGAGAGAGAGAGAGAGAGAGAGGGGAGATTGAGTGAGAAAAGGGGGGAGAGAGAGAAAGGGAGAGAGAGAGAAAGAGAGAGAGAGAGAGAGAGAGGAGAGAGAGAGAACGAGAGAGAGAGAGAGAGAAGGAGAGTGAGAGAGAGAGAGAGAGAGTGAGAGACAGAGAGAGAAAGTCTGCATTGGCGGAAATACAGAGTAATAAGCTAGCATAAATGCTGTACAATAGTTTTTCTTTGACAATAATCAGTGGAAGATATTATAATCTCTTCGACAAATGAATTCAGACTATGGTATTAATGATAACTGATTAAATAATATTACAACAATACAATGTGAAATTGATGAGGAAAAAAAGATCTTATACTATTTTAGTTATGCACCTTGTTTTTCACTGAATTTGTATGGTTGTTTTCACGATATATAATTATGATTAATTGCATAATTGTATAAATCAAATGACATCACACCCCTGAAACTGATTCCAACGAAGGACGACGGTATTTATTTTCATAATTTTAGAGAAAACTAGAAATCATCATCTCAATTTTAGAAATTATAATTAATGTATTTGTCCTCCAGAATACTCGGCCCTTTTTCTGAGTCATGACGTAGACATCACTCGATTCTGTTCATGTTTATATACATAATCGGTATTGCCTACGTCATGACTCATGGTCTCTGGAGAACAAAACAATTAATTCATATTTCTGAAATTGAGATGATGATTTCTACTTTTCTCTAGAATTAGGGAAATGAATATCGTCACTATTTATTAAAATCTAGTTCCAGGGTTGTGATGTCCTTTAAGGATGTAACGAAATGAGATTTCTTTCTCATCTTGCTCTCTCACACAAAACGTCATACACGATACAACTTAGATTTAATTATCAAAGAGATTAAAATTCCTACAAGTTTGAAATTATATCAAATCTAGATAATATGTTCAGTAGGCCCATAATACGATGATAATGATATTTACACAAGTACAAACTACAGAGGAAAGTGACTTCAATTTAATAAAATATCAATGTGTAATTACCAAAACGTGAAAGCCATTACAACATTAAATTGTGACAGAACAAGATAACGAAATAGAGTTAAATCCGAGAAACGACCAAGTTGTATGAATTATTGTTGGTCACTTCTTTGCCCCAAATTCTTCATTGCTGAGCAAACTTAACACGCTCCACTGGACCGAATGCGCGATGCAGTTAAGTCCCAGTTAATGATCTCATGCTAACGAACACGATGGCAAAACGAAAAACAGAACATTTAAACCATTCCTCATACTTCTGCATATAGGTCAAGGGTGTGCAGTCTATCGAAGGTTGTGGTTTGCACTAAACTGAAAGTTTGAAACCCAAGTAATACAGTTTAACAAATAATTTTATAGAAACCATAAACTATGTGGTACGATGTCATGTGTTTGATGAATATATATATATATATATATATATATATATAGGCCTACATATTTTTTTTATATTTTCTTTATTCACATGAGATAAATAAATACATTTATCAAAAAAATATTATAAAAACATGTATAATAAACAAAGAAATACTTAGATAAGGAAAATTATCTTTCACATTATTATACATAAGTTATATATATATATATATATATATATATATATATATATATAAATATAAATATATAGGCCTATCAAAGTTGAACAAGTTGAAGTCAATTCTATATATTTCCGCCGCAGGAAAACAAGAATGAGAAACAGAGCGTATCAAGTTTTGAGTTTAGGCCCTTGTTCCCTAAGTGATTGAAAAAACAAACACTCGTATACGTTTTCTTTTAAGCAAACTTTCACTTTAGAAAAGTTGAGATTTTTTTTGGTAAAAAAGCTAACCTCCAATGAAGCGGTAACCTGTCTATACTTTGGACGTGTGTTTTCCGAAGAAAACTTCGATATTTTCCAGACGTGACCAGACAGTATCAATAGAATGGAGGTCGTATAGACATGATTCGGTCTGTATTTGGTTTTGATATCTCAAAGTCCGAACACGTATTGTGTAAAAGCTTTCACACAGTCAAGGTTTTGAACGATGGAAATAATGCAATTCGAATGATATAACTTTTATCACGAAATGTAAGTATCACTGTATTTAAATTAGTAATGGATATAAGAAAGAACTTCTGAGCACGGTTGCCAGTAGGGTACTGATAAGAGATAGAAAACTTGTTTTTTTTTGAAAATAATGCGTTTAACGTTGGTGAATTTATCTTTCTGAAAATAATGCGTTTAACGCTGGTGAATTTATCTATATATTTATTCTTATATGAATATATAATTTGTTACAAACTTACAATTGTTCAATTTGGAACAGAATTAGTTAAGTTCTTCTCAGGCAAATTGACGTTGAAGTAAAGTAATTTTATACATCCATTAAATCTAGTAAATAACTATAAGAAGTTATCGATTTATTTTTGAAAATATTTCCCTTCAAATTTTGAATCATTATGAACTCTTGCGGTCACATGAAGGGGTCAGTTAATCACGTTGAAATGCATCATATAAAAAATGATATATCCTACACCCAGTATAAAACAGAGCATGAAGTGAGTTCACATACGTACTCTATCTATATAATCTTTTAAAAAACGATACCCTAGAAATATTCATAGATTGTATTTGAATTTCGGAAAATAAAATTTTATATTACCGTATTTAAGTGTGGTCTACCTAGATTTGATACAATGTGAAATGAGAAAAACACACACATTCAGAATTTATACCCTCTACACAAAAAATAAACTTCTCATCACTGTTAAACTTTTTTTTTGTGATTTAATTTGAAAACTTTCATACAAAATCATTGTTCCCCAATAAAAGTTACAGCCCAATCGTTTTACAATTAATTTAATATGAACTGACTCGATACAGAATCACTGTTCCATATCAAGGGTGATAATGACGAATTAAAGTCCACATGGTTTTAATTGGATCCAATTACTGGCTTTTTAGCCCGAAGAATTCATATTTTATACAGAGTTTCTGTTAACAATTAAATGATTTAAAATAATAACAATTCTATTCTATCTGTATTTTAACTCCCTGAGGTATGTTATCTGAAACAGTTTGTCAGCACGCTGTGTCGACCTCACTCCGGGGAAATATTGTAATGCTTGAAATTAAGCAGCTTTAACAATACCACTGTATTGTTTCCATTTCATAATTGAGCTATTTACGCTTAGTAACACTGCATTAACTATTAAATATACATTTATGAAATATATTGTGGGTAACGAACCGTTTAATTAGAACAATGGTAATTGTTGAACAGAACTATAAGCCTTTCAATCAGTCTTCCTCTAAAGGGCGTAGTTTTGTTTTGTAGAAGTAGAGAAACAATATAAAGGAATGTTGAATATTTTATTTTGACTTATTTTAGACAATGCTCGAATCTGTACAAAGTGGTACCATGAGTACATACTTTGTTATGCTATAGCCACTGACATTGCATGATTCTGAGCTCCATAAAACAAAAGAAAACCATGATATTATTAATTATGAATGTGCCAGTAAAAGTTGTTGTATGCGTTGTTGGTGTTAAACTGAATGAAAAGTGGTATAAAATGAGCGCGCGCAAGGTAAATTTGAACAATAACCCTTATTAAAAATGTAATATTGTTGAAAGTTTTGTGCCAGCCATAAGCCACCCAAGGTGAGCATTTCAGTTGCGAATACACTGTTAGTGTGGATCAAAAGTCGAAACCTAGATTCAAAAGGAGTAGAATATTCGCAATGAAATGGTTCTTCTATCTCAAACTGAAATACTGAATTGAACAAAAATAATGTGAAACATATTTTCCGTCTGGATTTGAAGATGATGAAACGAAATATGACACCGTCCTTGTCTTTTAGGTATTAAAATTTCAATTGAAATTTCAAAAAGAAAGAATTTTTGTTGTTGTTGCAAGAATACATTTTAGTTTAGTTTCAAAACCAGGACACCCAGACTTTTTTCTCCACTTTTATACTGGAAATTGCTCGAATATCTCATTTTCAACATATGTAACCAGGACAAATATGAGGCTATCAAATTTGATATTTACTCAAATTCCTTATGTTTAGTGTTCCAATGCTAGAGTCAGACTGAGACTGTGGTGGTCGAGTGACTACCACACTGAACCGTCATTCAGTAGACCGGGGTTTGATTCCCGCCATGGTCGACCATCCTAACAGGGGTTTTTCGTGATTTCCTTCTATCCTTCAGGTTGATACTGAGATGGTTCCTAACAACAGGCGACGACCGCCCCGTTTTCCCTATCCAAAATCAGCTGATAAAATAACTTTTCATCCCATCAACCCATCCTATCATAAATCATTCACCGACGCCAATAGGTTAAAGTCATCAGTACAGATCGTCGTTGTACTCAATATAAAACCCCATTTCCAGTTTGAGAAGTCTAAAATGTACCAGATTTAATGTCAATTTTTTCAACCAACTCGACCGACATCATGTAAGTGATGTAGTACGTCCCAAGCGAAGTAAAAGAAGTCTAGAAAAGTCTAGATTTGATCCCATTACACAACTGACGTGGTATAGGGGTAGGAAACATCGAACTCATATATGAAAACCCACGTCGAATTAGGGGAGGCTCGAACCCATGCTCATCCGACGTAGTGTTAGATGTAAGTATAGCTGATCTCTCCGATAAGATAAATGACGGTATACCAATAAAAAAAGCAAGAATTTGTTTGACTCGTTAATACGTTCTTTCGTTTCTTGACTTATATTGTTAAATTAATTAAAATCCTATAATATTAGACACGTGAAATGCACAATAGACAACGTAATGAAATACTGGGTATGTACGGTTTTCGTTTGGCATATTGTGAGCAGATTATATTGTTGGAATTAGATGCATATACTGGCTATAGTCTGGAGTTTCCTACGGTTAGTACCAATTATAATCGAATCCAGTACACAAAAATTATACTTATAGTTTCACTATTCTCCAAATTGTAGATTGACTACGGTAACTATATTTATCTAACTATAATTAAACTATCTGTTTGGATACTGACAGATACATGATCAAACGTGTTCCTGACCAGTAGGTTCGAAGAGTTCAGATTTTCACCACGCAAATTCCAGCTGTTTTTGTCTCATGAGGTAGGCGAAAACCGAGCTCCAAAATGGCCACTATAGAGGCAGATCACTCTACTTACTGTCTTAAGGCGTCCCCAGTCTCCACAGGGAAAAAGTTCCCGCCAGTGTGATTTTATGAACTTCAACAGTGAAAGATACAAAAAACCATATACATCATAAAATGCAGACAATATTAGTCGAAAATGCTGATTACGAAGGGTGTAATAGGGGTATAGAAGAGTGGAAAGATCAGTTGTGGGCCTATGTAACACGCAGTAACGACACTCGATACTTTTGCCACCAAGCTTTGCCTCACCGCCTACCGTTACAGACAAATAACACCTATCCTAATGCATGTTTATTATGGATCAACCGTATTCTATTCGATACTTCTCTGAATGGTATGAAGCTTTTGCAATACCACTACGATCGTTTATGTTTCAGCTTGAAACCGAAAATGATACACTGTGGGTAGAACACCTCAAACGTATCTAGGAATGTCAACATGTCTCACTTCCACTTACCTATGAGACTAGTATGTCTATGTCTCGTCTTCCTCCTCGTAGTCTCCACCGCCTCCTCTTCAGTCGACGACGAGTCCTGTGTAACATCAGACACCACCCGCGTTCTCCTCTTCACATAGCACTTCGTCTTCTTGTTATCATCGGATCGATCTGACGCGGTTATTCTCAATGATTTGTAACCAGAGTCCTGTTTTCTGCTGCGTCTGTTCCTTGGCATTTCCCTGGGGACCTCCTTACTATCACTCGTCTTATTACCATGACAACTCCTACCACCACGGTCACGACGGGATAAAGTATCCGGTAACTCTGCTCCAAGCAACAGGTCGGGAACATTCCCAGTTAATTCTGCACTTGAGCCGACTCGATCTAATCGAGAATAAATAGGGGTGTTTTCTTTTTTATGTTTTCTCGATTTGTGATTAGTACCCCGTATCGAATCTCTTCCATTTTCTACGACAGTTGAGACCCTCTCTACTTTACCGAGATTCGTTTTCTCATCCCTTGACGCTGTTGTTTCTTTCCGATGTTTTTCTTTAACGTCTTTTATCGATTTACTATCACTGTCCCGCTTTAAAGTAAAACACTGGTTGATGTTTTTCGTCTCGGCAAAATGTTCGCTCAATTTATCATCTATGTCATCGTGAAGAACATTACCTTTATTATCCACCAAACGAATGATGGGTAAAAGCACTGCTGGCGACGAAGAAGATGTCGTTAGTTTCCAATTCCAATTACGAGGCTTACGAAGGTTTAGTCTTATGACGGGATAGTCGACATCGTCGTCCCCGTGCACTATGCCGATCTCTTCGGCAGTGACAATAGGTCGATTCTCTCTCATACCTCCGATACATATACGTGGACACGATCGCAGAACACTTTTTTCTAAACTACGCCTACAATCTTTTTTCTTGGATAAATCCGTGTCACTAGGTATATGTCGTAAAAGTTCACCCTCCATTACACCATCAAAGGATTTATTCATCACAAATGTTACAGGGATGATACCGCGTCCTCCTTACAGCTCCCTCTATAAATCTAGATCACAAACTGTAGAAGTTTTTAAAGTGAAATTCGCTTCTTTTCCCCTTATCAGTTGAGTTGAACGTCCATCAACGTCTTCTGGAAGTCAACATTGGTCGTTGGGTAGCGTTAGGTTCGTCTCGTTCGTCGGCTAGTCACTGACTGACCAGGTTATCGGGGCGAAACGTTAATCCCTGCCTAATAACCTACTGAGATGCGTTTAGGGAACGTTTCCAGAACGTTGGACATCGAAATAGAATCGAGAAGCCAATTCCCTCCTTCGCTCGTTGCATGCGACTGAAATATCAAGTATATTTTGTTTTCATTTCGTTTTAATTAATAGGATTCGCAATGTTCTATATTAAAATATCTGCTGACATAAGACGCAGAACAGTTTTATTAATATCTGTGAAGACATTTTACTATATTTATCAAGTCGATACACGGGAAATTTATTTGGATGATTTAGATTTAATTACAGTTTATTTTTAGGAAGAGAGTTTTTGGACATTACGCTGAACTTCATTGTTTTTAAGTTCAACATTTTAAAGAACATAATATAAAAACAATAATATAACATCAAAAGCATACTAAAAATATAATATGTCATAATATGAGAATAATAATAATATTAAAAGAAGCAGCTAGAAAAAAGTCAGAAAGAATTTACTCTATTTTTGTTTCGTACAAACGAGGTTGGATCCTTTGATTTGTCATGACATAGTTGAGAATAATCTGAATCATAATTAAAACATGATTTTCATTTCCCCTGAGTAACTACATTTTGGATGAGAATATAGCGGGGGCTTATTTCATACTATTTTTAGCTGAGACGGCATGGTTAAACGAGAAAAATCACTCTCAAAGCCAGAATAATTACGGAGAAAAGTTTTCCTGCAAATTACTCTCGCATTCATCCTAGTTGATCTCAACTTCTCGAAAGCAATTAATTAGCAGTTACGTGCATTGTTTTCTTCAAGATCAGACTCAATCAGTCAATTAACAATCATTATATTAGAAGTACGTCTTCTTTTCAACTATCTGAATAGCTTGGAACTCATTGTCTGGTACTCGCATTTCTCAATGGATGAAACTTTTTAAGGGGGTGCATGCACGGTGCTGGTGAAATTCATCTTTAATTTTTTCTATGTTCACGAACCAGTGTAATTGAATGTAAAGTTCATCATCTTCAAGATTAATTAATATGATATTCTATTTTGGTGAATTCAATCGGTTTTAAGATAATACGTCAATGAATTTAATCACATTTTTGTTATTCATTGACGTATTATTTTAAAACTGATAGAATTCACAGAAATAGAATGTCACACTGATTTAAGATCATAAAATTATATTGGAGATGATATACTTTTTATTCAGTTACACTGGTTCGTGGAAATGGAAAAAAAATAGGAAAGGGTAATTTCTCTAGCACCGTGCACCCTAAGCTCAAGACAATCGATTTCTTATATAAACTGATTTCATAACTTACATCTTCATAAATGTATGCTTCAGTCCCGGGAATTTAATGAAAATGGCAAAATGTACATTCCATAACACATAGTTGTAAAGTAATTTTAATTTTGATTTCGAACAATTTTTCAGCTTGGCGAAGCTGTTATGTATAGTAATATATCGGTAATTTCAAAACTAATAGAATTTGCCTTTTTTTACACAAAAAGTATATTTACAATATTGATTTCAGTTTTAATATTATTATTTCCAGAGGCGACGGAGTTCGAACATTATTGAGGGGACAACATCAAGTCATAGAGAATGTGCGGGATGTGGGGCAGTGGGCCATTTTGACGTGATATGGAGAATAAGTAGTCTGGAAAGCGCAATTAATTGATAATTTCAGGTGTTAGGTGTTTGATTCATATAACAAAACGAACCAAATGCAAAAATAATAAACTTCACATTATTATTGTCAACACACGTACTTCAAACAATGAAAATTATGTTGTGCTGATAAATAATTAAACTGTATTATGTTTATATTCACAATATACCTATTATAATCTGATAATTTAGTTGAGAGTAGGCCTACTAACTATCTTATTTAAATAATATCAATTGTATATAGTGGGTCAGTGGTTATAGTTAGGCCTATCACATGATTATTGTTGTCAGCCGACCCCCCGCCCATGATTAATTCCAATTTTATTATATTGCATTTTTAACTGTCTCAGACATTTTCCATAATTCAATACGGTACGACTTTTGTCGTGGCACGTACTATCTACACGATGACTGCATGCAATACTGTTATGCACACGAACACTGTTACAAACACGGGTGATTCCAGCATTCCAATGTAATTCGTACTTAGTTTGAATTTAGACGAAGTAAAATAGTCGCGTATATTTATAGAGCTCTGTGACCCTGCATTTGTAATTCGCGCAACCACGCTGCGATCTTGACACGGCAAACTGCACATGCGCGGTGTCACGGTGCCAAAAGATCGTGGCTATACTTGCACCCACGAAAGATGAAAGAACAGATCACCAGTATTACAGGGCCTGGATTCAGAAAACGTCTGATCTTTAGGACGACCTAAGTTAGGACCAATGTTGGTCTTATATGTCCAATTCACAAAAAGTCCCAAGAAAATGGACTTTACGATTTTGGTCCTAACTCCAGGACCAGTCCAAAACTGGGCTTAAGTAAGGTTATTGCGAGGGGTTAACAACTCCTGAAATCCGGTGTACCCTTGCCATGAAATCCCATTGAAATCCCTTTGAAATCACTTGAAATCCGTATGAAATCCTCTGAAATCTCTGAAATCAGGTGTACGTCAAATTTGCGTGTTGTAAACCCCTCAGGTTATTGGTCTTAAGTATTCTGAAGAAGCACTAATTGTAGTCGCCTAGAAGATAAATACGTTGATTAAAGTTATTTGTTTCATTTAAAGGTAATATATCATGCATTTATATGTCGGTAACTTGGGCGCTATTCAAACTTCCAAACCAATTCGACTAAAAAAGCTGGTGGTAAGTAAAAAAAAAGAATAGAAATATAAGATTTGAAAGCTGAAATTACTGAAATAATAAACCACCCGTGCGCCAACCCTACGGGATAGGGGGGACGATCAATCGTAACCTTCTTCCATGTATTCAAGTATACCCATCCCGTTTGGTCAATGTTTTCCAGGAGCGTGGGATGTGTGCTAAAAAAGGTAAAGTGTAACAAAGTTTCGACAACGAAGTTACTACATTCAGTCATGGGAGTTAGCAGTAAATCAACCGGCCGCTAAGAACCCGGGTGGAAGGAAAAGTAGATAACTCTTCTGTCAAGTCGAAAACCATGTACACCAATCACGATTAACAAAATCACAGTGTAGTGTGGCATACAGGTTCAAGTTTTAAACGAACTAACAACATTTAGTGTGAAACCAAATCACATTCATACTAGGTAACTTGTTTCCTACTTGTACTCTACTTGTACTACTTGTACTTTGTTTTACTTGTATCCGGGGGGAACTGGTCATCTGTTTGGTCCCAGATTCACAAAGAATTTTATCTCTTGAAACCGAGAGGTTAACAACTCCTGAAATCCGGTGTACACTTGCCATGAAATCCCTGAAATCCCAGAAATCTCCTGAAATCCCCTGAAATCCCTTGAAATCCCTAAGATCTCTGGAAATCTCTGGAAATCCCTTGAAATCCCCTTGAAACCCTTGAAATCTCTTGAAATAACTGAAATACCTGAAATCCCTGGAATCTTCTGAAATCTCTGAAATCTTCTGAAATCCCTCTGAAATCCCTTGAAATCCCTAAAATCTCTTGAAATCCCTGGAAATCCCTTGAAATCCCCTTGAAACCCTTGAAATCTCTTGAAATACCTAAAATCTCTTGAAATCCCTATTTATGCCGTAATGATTCCTACAATATAGGCCTCGACCGCTTCCTTCTCACTATCCTCCCCATTACCTAAGAAACCTTCATCTCATCGTCCCATCATCTCATTGATCATTTTATCTGATTCCAATATATCTCAGTTATCATAAAAGTGCGTCGTTAAACTCGATACAAATCGAAAAAGATATAAACCTGCAGCTGTATATCAACTAGAAACTCTTCAAATTTAAATGTGGAATACTTATTCTTCTATTCTATCCTTGTAAATCGTATTATTAGAGACAAATCAAAAATTTTGGAGGTGCGGGGCATTGATCCCCGTACCTCTCACATGCTAAGCGAGCGCTCTACCATCTGAGCTACACCCCCAATGGAATTCGATTGACAAGTGTACCATTCTAGCATATCTCATGTACTTGAAATTAATTGACTTGTCTCGATTACAGCACAGAGAAAGCTGAATAAGTAGCAACCAATACTTGATTGCTGACTCGCCCAAAGGAAGTATGTTATACAGCTGACTGGACGAAAGGTGAAAGCGCGAACCACCCGTGCGGTAGTAGTGTGGGATACGGGGGACAGCCGATCGGAAACTTCACACTTCGCACATGTAAAGGTATTTTTAATGAGTAAAATAAGATTCGATTGTTGGACATTCTCATTGGGGGTGTAGCTCAGATGGTAGAGCGCTCGCTTAGCATGTGAGAGGTACGGGGATCAATGCCCCGCACCTCCAAAATTTTTAATTTGTGTTTATAATGATACTATTTGCAAAGGATAAAGATCAAAATGAGTAATTTGCATTTTAATTCGAATAGATTGCGGTTGAATCGCATATCTAGATGTATGTGAGAGGCAGGGGAACCTGGGTACGAGGCACACATCTTCAATTTTTAAAATTGGTGTTTCATTATGCGATTTGAAAGGATAGTTTAAAATGAGTAATTCGCATTCGGATACAGAATATGGTTGAATCGCATATAGTGTAATATCATTATTGGATTCATCAATTTACATATTATTGTAGGCCTACTTTAACACGTATTCAAAATTTGATGTTTGACCATATTTTGGATCAATGTTTTTTTAAATTAAGTTATACATTTGGATTAGTCTTATGTGAACATGCTAGAAACAAACAACTTAAATTATGAGTTATTAGATATTGGGTTTTTTCGTCGCGTCGTTTGAGTTATTATTACTCGAAGTTTCGGTCTCCATGTTGAGACCTTTCTTAAGAGTTATAGTCTGGTTCAGAAGAATAGAATAGAAAAGTCAGACTCTTTCTTCTGAGACGGTTCTATTCTTCTGAACCAGACTAACTCTTGAGAAAGCTCTCAACATGGAGACCGAAACGTCGAGTAATAATTTAACTCAAACGACGCGACGAAAAAATCCAATATCTAATACCTCATATTCGGGTCGCAAAAGTCTCTAACAACTCAACTGAAATAATGTTAACCATACTGCCAGTATCCATTACTGAAGAGCAAGTTATACGATACCAAAATGTGACATTTCGTTACTCATGTGTACTCTTCATTTGTTAGGAATGACCAATAAGTTGGCTGTATGAGGAGGGTAGTGTGTGTATAATTACACTCGATTGTTTCAAAATCAATGTGTGTATCTAGTTTTCGAGTAAATTCCACACAAATATCTCGCTCATCCTACAACGCATATAATGCGTTTTCCTGTGTGTACATTTAATGTACAATTAGCTCAAAGAACGTGATTAAAGTATAAGCTATGAAGTTAATAGCCGTGTTATATAATAGCATAGAAATACTATCGATGAATTAAATCAATAAATAAGCGGTTCTATGGTGTAATGGTTAGCACTCTGGACTTTGAATCCAGCGATCCGAGTTCAAATCTCGGTAGAACCTATATTTTTAAAATCGATCTCGTATATTATTACACTATTCGAATTGTTCAATTGTTCAAAAGCTACGAAGATTTGTAGATTGATTATTAATAGTAGGTTAGTGGTTAGAACTGTACTAAATATTTTGGTGACGTGATTTTGAATTTGACGTCCATTTTTAATCAATTTTCAATTGATTTCGTCGTGACGTGAATTGTAATGTGATGGTTAAGAAGATTCGTAGATTGATTATTAATTTAGGTTAGTGGTAACCAATAATTAACCAACGGATCACAGGTTTCACGCCCAACGACAAAAGTTTCAGTCAAAAACCTGAGCCAAAGATCAACATTGTTGAATGTACGACACTATTTCAATACACAAAAATACATATATGGAAAAACACAAGAGATGTGAAGTTTGTGACTTTAAACGTTGTGAAAGTTATGTAATTCTTCCTCACTGTAGTTTATTACTTGAAAAACACAAAGGTACGGTCGAGGGTAAGGTATATATAACTTGTTGAAATTTGAAAACTTACTCACTTCTCATTTTCGATCATATTTTTCACGTTATTCTGCCCATGGCCTTTTGTTGCATGAATGGGACAGGCTATTTTATTTAAAACACCGTTTCGTTTGATATTTCATGTTCTTTTTTTCCATGTTTCATATGTTTACACCATCGAAAGTATTATATTATGTTTTTTTAATTTTTATTGTATTTATGTATTTAGGGGTGGTAAGATCGCCCTTGTGGTGCCCCGTTCAAACGATCTAATCTTCCATCCATAGCCTTAATTGGGGAACAATGACTTTGTATCAAGTTTCGATGTTGAAAAAAAAAAAAAAAAAGGATTTAGAATAATAATTGGGTCAATATCTGGTAAGATTTTAGATGAAATAAGATGGTAATATGAAGTGGTAAATCGCCCTTGTGGTGCCCCGTCCAAACGATCCTACTTTCATTCCTGACCTTATAATTTGGGAACAATGATTGTGTATTTTTATTCTATATTTTGTATTTTGTATTTTGTATTGTAATAAGTTTAAATGTAATTAGGGGAAAAATGGGTGAACGGCACAGCCACGTCTTACCGGAATATATAGCTAGGCCTAGTACGCAGCATTTGTTCGTTAAAAAAAACATTGCTAGCTGTAGATAATTAGGTATGAGAATATCCTCTACCCTTTCATGCGTACACATATACGCATTATATTTAAATATTTACACATAAAAACAGAAAAAGCAATCCTATACAAACGTTTAGCATGCTTGGAGGCATCTTTATACGCAACTGAAATGTATAACAACGGCGCATGGTTTCCATGACAGTAAACACGACAATAGACACTTGACTGCTACATATCGTTTCATTAATATTAAGGATTTTAATTAAGGAAGGCGCGCTAGTCAACAATTAGGATTTTTAACTGCGTTTTGTTTTGTTAGCAAAGGTCTAGATAATATACACCCCGAAGTTACACTGATCTTAGATTATAGTTATCGTACCGATGGAACTATCGAACAGTGTTCAAGACCTGTGCAACCGTCTATACATACTAAAAACCGGAAATTGTTTTGTTACTACGGTACAAATTAAACTACTTTAAACTGAAATTAAAAGTAAACAAACTGAAAGTAAACAACACAAGTTTCACACAGTAAACTGGAGTACTGACAAACTGGAAACACTGATAAACTGAAGTGTCGATGAATAGGGACGTCGTTAGGGGGGCCAAGGTGGGGCGCGCCCCCACCAATCGTCATTTGCGCCCCACCAATAATTCATCCTTCTACAAAAAAATATATATAGGCCTATGTATGTTGACTCGTGTTGACCTACGAATAACACACAATGAAATATTTTGCTGGGAGATCACGAAAATAACTTCGAAAATGGTTAAACTATCACCCTCCAAAACTGCTTGTAGATCGCCACAATCACTTAAAAATACCATATTTCCAAAAATTCGCTGCGGGGCTTTGGTGGGAAGGGGTACATCACAAAATGGCTAAAAAGTCTGCATGATTCAATTATTGAAAATAACTTCGAAAATATCCATAATGATTCAATTATTTGCCTCCAAAATTGCTTGTAAATCGACAAAATCACTTTAAAAATGGTACAAAAAATTCACTGTGGGACTCCAGACCCCATTTTAGCGCGCGTCTAGTGCCCAACCTGCGCCCCCCCCCAATAAACAAATCCTAACGACGTCCCTGGATAAACTCTACTGAAGTACCAACAAACTGAAGTACCAACAAACTGAAGAACTGATAAACTACTGAAGTACTGACAAACTGGAGTACTGACAAACTGGAAAATATTCTGATAAACTACTGAAGTTTGACAAACTGGAAAATCTTATATATAAAAAGCTCGTGTCACATGTTAGAGGATGAACTCATCCGAAACGGCTCGACCGAGTGTGGTGAAATTCCTCACGCACATTCGATAGGGCTGGTAGAAGGTCCTAAAGTATACGACATCTTCCGCCAAGCTTTCTCAAGAACACTCTCTCTCACTTCAAGAACAACACCAGTAATGGCGTTGTTCAATGACATTGACGGCGTTACTCAATGTCCGCCACGCTTGGCAACATTTGCGGGGCTACACGCTAGATAGCGTACCATCCGCCTTCCGGCACCTCCAACATTCACTACAAATCACTTCGATGGCAGAACAACGTTTGCCGAGTCAGCTAGTATTCTGATAAAACTGAAGTAGGCCTACTGATGAACTATTGAAGTGCTAACAAACTGGGGTAACAAACTTAAGTACTAACATACTGTGTACTAACAAACTGAGTACTTATCATGACCTCGACCTTGGCCCTGTTCACCCTTCTCCTGACAACGCACATAACGTGGGGCGACGATCTCGAGCATCACGTGACACGATACGAGATTGAATTTCCAGTACATAAAGAAATCTGATCAACATTTCAAGTGAAAATCACTATTCACAATGCACGTGCGGTGACCGATTGTACGTCGCATCTATAGAAATCAATCTGTCGGGTAGCACTATTTCGACCGTGAGCGAGGAAAAGTAACGTCATAGTGACGTAGATGATGCCGCAAGTGATCACTAAATTATTTATACAATTAATTTTATCCACGATAGAAGGGTCTAGCAACTGAATAGTAATACAATTTTCGGTAATTACTCATGTAATCTCGCTGAATGTTCAATGATGAAAGATACTTTCAAAAGTTGCATATATGTCCGTTTCTTAAAGCTACTTTAGACGATCAACTATTCTCTGGAATTAATTTCTGGAATTAATTTCAGAAAAGTAGAATACCCACGTTTCCTATGTTGCCTACACATGAGCAAGGAAATCTTGCACTTACATGCAAGAATTTCACGAAGTTTAAATACGTTCAACTTTTACTGCAATCTTTCACCGGTGACCAATGAGCGAGGAGCCTTTGGTCACGTGCATTTCCGTTGACTCCTTATAGGATCTACAAACCGTTTCGCTACTAGAATGACAATTTCGCATCAGAAGTTGCAAGCGCCTTTACACCATTGAAATTTTCTTGCAATTCCGTGCAATTCTTGAAATTTCATGCAACTAAAATTGATCGTGTAAAGAGCACTTTATTATAAACCTAGTACTGAATGATCATAATACTACACCCCCAAAAACACACCCATACCTATATATCGGTGAGAGGCCTATCTGGGTTTGTTATATTGGTATAGACGACCTTCTTCTGTTGTGGATACAAGTATAATGACTCGAGCTAGTTCTACCACTGAACCATTGCTTGACTTATTGGTACAGCGTTGCCTTAGCTGGGAGGAGGCCAGGGTTCGAACCCAGATCGCGCTACTTTAAATGAAGCTATAATTGTATCTACGAAAGAAGAAGATCGTATGCCAACATAACAAACACAAATATCACCGATATATTTCTATAGCTGTGAAGATATTAGATTCTCATTACAATTGGTTTTCACTTTCAGTAAAAAAAACGCAATTACATCTTTCAAAAGTGTTAAATTAAGTAATTACCGAAATTGTACAGTAATTTCGTGACCTTCTTCCGTGAATAGAAGTATCTACAAAGACATTTTGCAGCGGGTTATAGGACAGTACGATTTTTCAGCGACCAATATCGGATTATTTTCATTTTTTGCGTAATACTAGCTGTCTATTGCGTTTTTCACCGAATCCATCGCAATTTCTATGACGTAGCATTTTCCTCGCACACGGTCATAACAGCCCTACCCCTATCTTTGAGTGTAATACGGCGCCTGTAGCGTCGGCGGGTGGCCATGCGGGGGAGGGGTGGCTGTGGGAATGCAAGGGGTGGGGGGAGGGGAGGAGGGGATCACACAATTCATCAATGCCTTCTGGTTCCTACATCTGACATATAACTAGCTAAGTTCACAACTCACCACAGCCCATAACTTAAACTATCACATTCAGATGGTTCTAGAGATGGTTACAAGTCCGACACCACAACTATCTCATCATTTACATGGAACATAAGTTGTATAGAGAAGGACTTTCATACTCGATTAATTATGAATCAAATATGTTTGCATTAACCTTGCTTGTATAGAACTGACCGATGGTTCTATGTATCTGTATTAAAGACTGCCATTCATAATAATGGCTGCCATAAGTAGGCACTATAAGTACACAGAATAATTGATCGAATAGACAGAATAATAATTTTGAAAGAATGATAGTAGATTGAGAGAACTGAATCAATTAGAAAATAACAAACAAAAACTTGAAGCTATAATGAAGTGGTATAAGAAATTTGTTATGAGCCATAATAATTAAGCCATGTAGAGGTGGGAATCAAAAAAAAAAAATATATATATATATATATATATATATATATATATATATATATATAGATAAATATATATCTATTATATGACTATATGTCTCCATTGGCGATTGTGGATAAAACTTCATCTCAAAACATGGATTAAACGTGATAATGGAAGTGGATTTAAAAATCTATGCAGACTTATTAAATGCAACTAGTTAAAACCTTACGACCTGTGGAGAGGACAGCGATAATTTATTTCCAGCTTGGAAGTGGGAATTTAAACGAAATTGAGAAAAAAAGTTAATGGGTCTACACGATGATGAAAATTAATAGAACTAAAACCAAAACTACCTTGTTAAACCTTACTTACAACGTTACTATTAATACTAATTAGTGATCAATTAATTCAACATCGTGGAACGTACGTAGATAAATTTTAGTTCTATTTAAAAACCGATATACGAATTTAAACTGAGAGAAAACGCATATAGAGACTGACATTTATAATGGAGCTCGCTTTTTCCTATACAAATGATGAACTGAATAGAAAAACTATATCATATCTATATACGTTATAGACATCCTTGCGAGGGTTGAACCAAGCCCGTTTTCTTTTAAAAAGACCCCTGTTTTTTCACTGGGAAGTTTTTTTTACATTCATGATTAGATTCTTATATTATTGTAGAATGTAATGTGCAATGTACATGTGTTATCAGCTCGGGAAGTTGAACAAATATAGTTGAAGACTTTTCTTATTATTATAGGCCTATTATACAATGCAACTTTCTTTTACCTTTCATTTTTCTTGGATGTACATACATGTTGTTAGTACATTAGTACATAAATAGAGTTGGGTTTGAATTACTTTGGGATTAGTTCATAATAAATGTTTTATCATTAGGTATGTTTGGATCTGCATAGGGTTTAGTCCGAATTTCCTCTTCAACTATCGAGATGAATTTTCTCTGAAACTGTCGAAAAGTTTCAAAATTTCAAACTTACTAAAAAATGCACTCTTTGATAATATATATATTTTCTCTCATAACTGAAAACTGAATACTCAAAATTTCCGTAGAATAACTGATTTAACCATTCGTTTTCAGAATCTCGATGCAGGATTAGGAATGTAATTACTTTTGAAAAGTACAATTACATTTCTTATCGTAAACAAATGGTCTTTAAAAATCAGTACAGTTGATTGGACGACTTTCAATTCCTTCAGTGAGGCCCGGTATTACGAATAATAAATTTGTTGATTAAGCGATAATTAGTGGATTAGCTTGTTATTACCCTTGGTTACCAATGTTATTTTTGTACTGCAATCGATAAATTAGCTCAATTAACACATTTTTACTATTGGTAATGCGAATAATAAATTTGTTGATTAAGCGATAATTAGTGGATTAGCTTGTTATTACCCTTGGTTACCAATGTTATTTTTGTACTGCAATCGATAAATTAGCATAATTAACACATTTTTACTATTGGTAATATGGGCCCTGAATAAAATATAAAAAATACATATGCTAGCAAAACGAGGAATATCATATCTACGTTTTAGTTTTACCCGCAAAGGAAGTTTAATTACGTACTTCACTTATATATTAATGCATATTCTCTAATTACAGCAGTGATTATTGTTGACTTGACTCGCTTACACAGCTTCTTTGTCTACAGTCTGTCTGTGATCTCTTCTCGTGCTCATCTTATCTGTGGGTTGGGGTACACATCAGTTGCGCTCGAACGAACCGTCGAAATATCGTACATCAAAAGCCAAAAGGGAACGAGCTTTCTCATTGCTAATTTCCACGTTATTATTATAATATTAATGACAGTAAATCTATTTCATTTCAAGAATTGTGTTTCATGAAATATTTAAAACCGTGTCTAGTAATGTTCTATGCCTTCTCTAGTTGGAGCAAGGGGCACCATCCATTTTTAGAAATCATTTATATTCAAGTAAACAGTTAGAGTAGGTGCATATATATATATTTTTTTTTTCATATACCATTAGTAATTTTGTTAGTGTTTTAATTGATTTAGATTTAATTACTACTTTTTTCTCATAACTTCATTCTTCTATTGTATTTTTAATCATTATCCATTCTTTTATTTTATTATCTGTGTTTATATATTTTGTATCTTATTGTTCTTTTTATTCTGTGTCGCATCGGCAACCCGAATATGGGCAGAGATCATCTTAATAAAGAAGATTTTACACACTGATATTAAATGTTACATTTGAAAATGTTGACTTTTAAGTAAATAAATGAATCCTTGGATCCTTTCCTCCTGAGACATGAGACACGAGAACAATCAGAAAAAGAGTGAAAAATTAATTTTCTCATGCAAAATGAACGAGGTTTATTGATTTTTTGATTTTTTATTTTTTCAATGTTGCTTAACGACCCCACCAACAGCTAGGTTATACGGGGGTACGAATGAGCGGATGATAATGAAACGATGAAGTGATGATAGGTGAATGTTTACGATGTTTATTCCTTTAATTTCCCTCATCATATCTAACTTTTTCACTTACACCTCATTTAGATGATGTGAAAAAGTGACACATGAGAAAATTTGTCTCATTTTTTATCTCACGAATAAGGGTCAGGATCTGTTGAATACTTACTTTTGAGTCAGATACAGCAATTGAGTCATACGATTCATGTAATTTACATATACACTTTTACACTTTTACATGCCCCTTTTCAAAGTCCAATTTATAGGATATAGTAGCGTACACATGCACAGAAACCCTCGCGTTTCATCATATATATAACTACATTTGATATTTAAATTTCTACTCTCATTGATTTCATATCTCATGTCTTTCATATAAATTTGATTTCTTTTGACGGTATACGTCAATTTGACTCTATAAAGTAATTTGTGTATAACTCAAGGCTTTGATATGTGATGTCAAAACTCAAGATACAGGCCTAATGTACTTGATTTGTGATGTCAAAACTCAAGATGTAATATACTTGCATTAATATACATCCACGAAAAAAGGTCGTCTTTTTTTGGTAAAAATGTATATCAGAAAGATAAGTATATGCTCTTTAATTAATATGACATTCTATTTTTGCTGGTTCGATCAGTTTTAAGATGATACGTCAATGAATTTCATCACATTCTTGGTATTCATTATCTTAAAACTGGTTGAATACACAAAACTAGAATGTCAAATTAATTAAAGAGCATGAATTCACTTTGAAGTTGATATACTTTTCATTTAATTAAACTGGTTTTTGTGAACATAGAAAAGATTGTAAAGATGAATTTATCTATTTTTATAAGCAGTGCATGCACGGGTTTTTCTTGTACGGGATTGCATCCTTACGTATTCCGTATTTTTCTTCTTTTCTATTGATTCCAGCTCCGTATGTACGCTCATTGATTTCTACCAATTCAATGGTATAGATCACAAACATGTATACGAACAGAATAACTTGATGAATACCTTTGAATTAATATGTATTCTCTTGACACTAACTTGCGGTCAATTAGTTATGTTTCTCATCACTGAAGCTGATGCACAAAGAGAAGCACGCGATTTCACCCGTCATTAGGTCTGGATGGTATGTTTCAGGGGATGGTTGAACAAAAGCCGCGACTGTGGCGTCTACACTGGATCTATTTATAGATACGAGAAGCTTATCACCCTAATTAGACACGTTTCTTAATTAAAAGATACTCCATTGAACATGAAAAAAAACCAGACGCGAAATATATGAGTAAAAGTATTCTTTCCACCTATAAGAGTTGAAAGAGAATATTTTAATCAACTGGTAGCTGGAGTTTTTTTTGTTCGAACAAGTTTCTGAAACCACCGCTGTTATTTTGAGTAATTTGAAAGACGTGAAGATGGTGCTGAGTTGAACTAATTAAATATGTTCAAAAGAACGAGGGTGGTAAGTTCGCAGCTACCCTCGTGGCATATAGTAGAATGACTTGACTTCGTATGTTCAATTTTGTTTGAATTGTTTTTATGGTTCATTTTGAAGCCAGTCGAGTTCAATTGTAAGACAAAGTTGATTATATGAATGTGTGTTATATGAATGTATATTAATTTTATCGAACGCGAGGGGTTACTAACTGCTGGAATCAAGTGTAGGTATTTTGAGAAAAGTAAAAAAAGTTCAAGTGAGAAAAATAACCGGAAATAAGAATAATGCAAAAAAATCAACGTAATAAAAAGTAGATCTACGGAAATTTCCCAAATAATTTTGTCATTTAAAAAAAAAGGAATCACGTGGAATCAAGGCAAAATAAAAAAGAAAACGGTGATATCAAAAAAATTTAACATATGAAAAATTATATCAACGGAATTTTACGAGAATCAATTGTCATTTTGAATTAGAGAAATCTCGTGGAATCAAACAAAATGAAAAATGATGAAATGAACAAATAAGTCGAATTTATCGAAAAATCATACAGAATCAGAGAATCAAACTAATAGAATAAATCTAGTGGGTGATAATAAATCACTTCGGGCCTACGGTACATCAGAAAAAAATATATAATAAAATAAAAACTATGAAATAAAAACTCGATGGGGTAAAAAAAAATCGTGAAGAAGGAATAAAAAATCAGGTACACCGGCTGGAAAGTACGGAGCCTACAAAAGTGACACTTCGCTGTCGTCTCGTTTTATTTCTAGAATAGCGCGAAGAATGTCCCACTAACAATATAGTTATTATTAAATTAGCACTACATCAACAGTCAACTACATCTTTGATGTGCGCAGAATCACAACTCTGGACCAGATCTAAATGAGTTTTTGGAGAAGACCCAACTTTCTTAGAGATACTATGTGAAGATTACTCACACAAATGCATACGTGTATTGTTATTTTGAACTACGTATACCTAAGTTCATAAAGTACCACAAATCACACATTTAAAAGTTCAAATAATTCAATATATTATACGACGCCGGACCGTCGCGAACAATTGACTGGATCGAGACCATACGTGGTGAATTTTTCGCCATTACGCTAATAAATATTTGTTCTAAATAAACTAATAAACAATGCTGAGGGTCGTACTTAATTTTAAGATTATAGCTGAATTGCATCTCTTGCAAATTAAAACATTCATTTTTCAGAATATCACGAATGAACAATTTTTTATTTTATCAACATCGAAACTTGATAAAAAAAATCGTTGTGACCCTATCAAGGCTATGTAAGATATAGGATCGTTTGGACTGGGTACCACAAGGGCGATCTTACAACCCCAAATAATAATTATTAATAAGATATAACTCACTTATTGAACAAAGAATCTTAAGGTAATACTTTTTGAGATAGAAAACAAATCAAACATTTGAAAATAACTTATAACTATGGATATATTGATATATTGATTCCAATAACTATTGTTATCTTGAATAGCGTTTATAGAACTTGCCTCCACTTTGCACTGACAAGATTGTGCTTATGACCAAAGAAATACTCTCTTTATTCTATGGATTGTGATGTGTAACAGATGTGTGTCAAGTTTTAACCGCGAGGTTTAAACTCATTTAAAATGTTTTGTCGGAACACTACCTACTTTGTACAACTCATGTTTTATTAAAAACTAAAGTTGAAAACATGAATTATAGGATGTACGAGGAATACTGATACACGTGTCACCAAGTAAACCACTTACAAAAATACAACAAACATGAGTTATTTCACTCCTGACGCGAATGTTTGAGTTTAAAGTCTTTCCAACGATTAGTCGGAGTCAAAATTCGATCTGAAAATAATTTTATATTGGGAATTTTCAAGATAAAACTCTGTTTCTAAATTTCTTCGGAAATTAAATAAAAACTAAATTTCTTCGGAATCGAAATTGCATCAGAAACAATTTAAAAATTCTTCGCTGAAATTTCTTCGCTGAAATTACAGTAGGCCTACTTGGACGAAATATTAGGCCTAAGGTAGGCCTACTACTTTGACTTCTTTTAGTGAAAAAGAAATATTTTCAGACGAATTTGAGAATAGGAATGGTGAAAATAAGAGAGGGAGGGGTGATGGGTCAACTGAGAGATATATATTCATTTTACATACAATTTGACAATAAAGATGGTTTCTAAAAATAAAAATAGATTTTTTTCAGGGCCATAACAAAGATAGCACAATAGTTTTTCGTCTAATTTCAAGTTTAAATATATTACAAAAGTCAAAAAACAAATGAGTGATGGTTTCACGATCATCTATGACGACGTGGTTTCGGTTAACTATTTGTTTGCATAATATTCCTCTGTTTTTGATCGTATTTTTCATTTATTTCCTAGTTTAACATTCATCAATATACTGACATTGACATGTGAGATGAGTTTCTGTTGAAGAGTGCACGGGAGTTAATTTAGCGAAATGTCAGTTTTATAATAATAATTTTTAAACGTAACAATATATTAAAATTCCAGTCGGGAGGAACACAGGTATTTCTAATACCTTCTAGGAAGTATAAGTAAAAAATATTCAATTAATATCTCATAATTTGCACACGTTTATATTTTTGTAATGCTGCTTAATGACCCACCAACAGCTACGTTATACGGGGGTACGAATGATCGGATGATAATGAAACGATTATGTGATAATAGGAGAAAGTACATGTACTCATGTCTTATGCGGGACTCGAACCCACGCCCAACCTAACTTGAGTTTCTACCGCTAGCGATAAAATTGACTGGGACGGCTATTGGTATAGTTGGAGAAATACAATTTTCAGTTGTATATATGTGAAAATGTTATAATCCAAGGTCACTAATGTATCGCACATTATTTTGAAGGTATGTCACAAGATCTGTGTTTCTTCAAATTAGAACTTTGATATCTCATACTATTCAGAAGCCATCACCAACAACTGATATTTTGCTATCGACTTAATTTACAAAAGTTAAAAAAAAATGTGATCGTTGCCCGAACACCTATCAGAGACTTTATGAAACGATGAGGTTTTTAGTACAACATATATATCATATTTGTCTGCATATTAAGTTATTCCTCTGTTGGGTCGTAAATTTCTCATCCATTCTCTAATTCAACAAGTTATTTCTCATTCATTTTCTAATTTAACAAACTTATTTCTCATTCATTTTCTTACTCACCATTTATCTATACTGGCACTTTCTGTTCAAGGTAGTCTAAAGGTATATATTCCGTTCCGACATATTAAATATATTGGTCTGCATGTGGTTCTTTCGTTAGGTCGTAACTTATTTCTCATTCATTTTCAGTTGAACAACTCATTTCTCATTCATTTTCTAATCCAGCATTTATCTATATTTATCTATGATTATCTAGAATTAACTATAATTTTTTTCCGAAGAACCAAACATTGGATCGAGCCGAAATTACAATTTTTCGCAATCGATTGGATGGACCTTTATTTTGATACCACACATGGCTTCGACAAAAAATTTCCAGAGAAAATCGTGAATTTTCCTATACCCCTCTGCGGGAGGGGGTTTTCAAGATTTTTTTTCCGGAAAACCAGACATTGGATCGGGATGAAATAAGAATTTTCCGCAATCGATTGGATGTACCTTCATTTCGATACCACAAACGGCTCCGACAAAAATTTTCCAGAGAAAATCGTAAATTTTCCGACACCCGATCTGCAGGGGGTTGTTCAAAACCTGTTTGCCGGAGAACCAAACATTGGATCGGGCCGAAATTAGAATTTTTCGCAATCGATTGAATGTACCTTCATTTCGATACCACACACGGCTCTGTGAAAAAAAATTCCAAAGAAAATCGTAAATTATCCGACACCGCTCTGCGGGAGGGGGTTTTCAAGATTTTTTTTCGGAGAACCAGACATTGGATCGAGACTAAATAATAATTTTACGCAATCAATTGAATGGACCTTAATGTCGATACCACACACGAATCTGTGAAAAATTTTCCAAAGAAAATCGCAAATTTTCCTGCACCCGATCTGCGGGGGGTTGTTCAAAACCTGTTTGCCGGAGAACCAAACATTGGATCAGGCCATAATTGGAATTTTTCGCAATTGATTGGATGGACCTTTATTTTGATACCACACATGGCTTCGACAAAATTTTTCCAGAGAGAATCGTGAATTTTCCCATGCCCCTGTGCGGGAGGGGGTTTTCAATATTTTTTTTCCGAAAAACCAGACGATGGATCGGAATGAAATAAGAATTTTCCGCAATCGATTGAATGTACCTTCAATTCGATACCACATACGGCTCCGACAAAAATTTTCCAGAGAAAATCGTGAATTTTCCGCCACTCGATCTGCAAGGGGTTGTTCAAAACCTGTTTGCCGGAGAACCAGACATTGAATCGAGCTGAAAAAGAGTTTTTTCGCAATCAATTGATTGTACCTTCATGTCTATACCTTACACGACCCTGTGGAAAATTTTCCGGGGAAAATCGCAAATTTTCCTACACCCCTCTGCACGGGGGGTTGTTCAAAACCTGTTTGCCGGGGAACTATACATTGGATCGAATCGAAATAAGAATTTTCTGCAATTTTATGAATGTACCTTCATGTTGATACCTTACACGACCCTGTGGAAAAATTTCCAGGAGAAATCGCAAATTTTCCTACACCCCTCTGCACGGGGGGTTGTTCAAAACCTGTTTGCCGGAGAACTATACATTGGATCGGAACGAAATGAGAATTTTCTGCAATCTAATGAATGTACCTTCATGTTGATACATTACAAGACCCCGTGGAAAATTTTCCGGGAAAAATCGCAAATTTTCCGACACCCCTCTACACATGGGGTTGTTCAAAACCTGTTTGTCGGAGAACTATACATTGGATCGGGAGGAAAATGAACATTTTCTGCAGTCTTATGAATGTACCTTCAATTTGATACCACACACGACCCTGTCGAAACTTTTCCAGGGAAAATCATACATTTTCCGACACCCGATCTGCAGTGGTTGGTTCAAAACCTGTTTGCCGGAGAACCATACATCGGATTTGGCCAAACTTGTTTTTTTTCGCATTCAATTGAATGTACCTTCAATTTGATACCAAACACGACCCTGTCAAAACTTTTCCAGGGAAAATCATACATTTTCCGACACCCGATCTGCAGTGGTTGGTTCAAAACATGTTTGCCGGAGAACCATACATCGGATCGGGCTGAAATTAGAACTGTACGTCATCAATTTAGATTATCTTGAATTTGATACCACTCACGGCTGTGTGAAAACTTTTCCAAAGAAAATTGCAAATTTGCCTTCATTTTCAAGAATTGTTTTACAGAGAACCAGACATCGGATCGAGCTAAAATCAACATTTTTGGCAACAGATATTCAGTACCTTCATTTTGATACCGCATACGGCTTCGGCAAAAGAGTTTGACTTTTTTTCAAATTTTGGTTTTTTCCCCGTACTAGTACCCGTCCGACAAAAAAAAATCGACAATCTTCGATCGGCGATTGCTCGAGAACCCACGATGCGATCGGGCTGATTGTTCGATTTTCGGAAAGCTAGCGATCACGTGAGCATTTTGATGCTACTCACGATTTTCCAAAATAATTTCCAAAGAAAATCATAAATTTTCCGAGGGAGTAATCAAGATTTTTTTTTAGGAGAACCAGACATTGGATCGGGACGAAATCAAGATTTTATGCAATCAAATGAACGTACCTCAATTTCGATACCACACACGACTCTGAGAAAAATTTTCCAAAGAAAATCGTAAATTTTCCGACACCCCTATGCGCGAGGGGGTGTTCACGAATTTTTTTCTGGAGAACCACACATTGGATCGAGACAAAATAAGAAATTTTTGCAATCAATTGAATGTACCTTCATGTCTATATCTTACACGACCCTGTGGAAAATTTCCCGGAGAAAATCGAAAATTTTCCGACCCCCCTCTGCACGGGGGGTTGTTCAAAACCTGTTTGCCGGAGAACCATACATCGGATCGGGCTGAGGTTTGAATTTTTCGCAATCGATTGAATGTACCTTCATTTTGATACCACACACAACCCTCTGAAAACTTTTCCAAAGAAAATCGTAAGTTTTCCGACACCCCTATGCGCAAGGGGTTGTTCAAAACATGTTTACCGGCAAACCAAACATCGGATCGGGCCAGACTTAGAATTTTCCGCATACAATTGAATGCACCTTCATTTTGATACCACCCTCGGCCCTCTGAAAGCTTTTCCAGGGAAAATCATAAATTTTCCGACACCCCTCAGCACGTGGGGGTGTTCAAAACCTGTTTGCCGGCAAACCAAACATCGGATTTGGCCAAACTTGGATTTTTCCGCATTCAATTGAATTCACCTTCAATTTGATACCACACACGACCCTGTCAAAACTTTTCCAGGGAAAATCATAAATTTTCCGACACCCGATCTGCAGTGGTTGGTTCAAAACATGTTTGCCGGAGAACCATACATCGGATCGGGCTGAAATTAGAACTGTACGTCATCAATTTCGATTATCTTGAATTTGATACCACTCACGGCTGTGTGAAAACTTTTCCAAAGAAAATCGTAAATTTTCCGACACCCCTATGCGCGAGGGGGTGTTCACGAATTTTTTTCTGGAGAACCACACATTGGATCGAGACAAAATAAGGAATTTTTGCAATCAATTGAATGTACCTTCATGTCTATACCTTACACGACCCTGTGGAAAATTTCCCGGAGAAAATCGAAAATTTTCCGACCCCCCTCTGCACGGGGGGTTGTTCAAAACCTGTTTGCCGGAGAACCATACATCGGATCGCGCTGAAATTTGAATTTTTCGCAATCGATTGAATGTACCCTCATTTTGATACCACACACGACCCTCTGAAAACTCTTCCAAAGAAAATCGTAAGTTTTCCGACACCCCTATGCGCAAGGGGTTGTTCAAAACATGTTTACCGGCGAACCAAACATCGGATCGGGCCAGACTTAGAATTTTCCGCATTCAATTGAATGCACCTTCATTTTGATACCACACACGGCCCTCTGAAAGCTTTTCCAGGAAAAATCATAAATTTTCCGACACCCCTCAGCACGTGGGGGTGTTCAAAACCCGTTTGCCGGCAAACCAAACATCGGATTTGGCCAAACTTGGATTTTTCCGCATTCAATTGAATTCACCTTCAATTTGATACCACACACGACCCTGTCAAAACTTTTCCAGGGAAAATCATAAATTTTCCGACACCCGATCTGCAGTGGTTGGTTCAAAACATGTTTGCCGGAGAACCATACATCGGATCGGGCTGAAATTAGAACTGTACGTCATCAATTTAGATTATCTTGAATTTGATACCACTCACGGCTGTGTGAAAACTTTTCCAAAGAAAATCGTAAATTTTCCGACACCCCTATGCGCGAGGGGGTGTTCACGAATTTTTTTTCTGGGAAACCACATGTTGGATCGAGACAAAATAAAAAAAATTTTGCAATCAATTGAATGTACCTTCATGTCTATACCTTACACGCCCCTGTGGAAAATTTCCCGGAGAAAATCGAAAATTTTCCGACCCCCCTCTGCACGGGGGGTTGTTCAAAACCTGTTTGCCGGAGAACCATACATCGGATCTTTGAATTCCCCAAAAAGGCCCTTTTCCCCCCGGGTCAAAATTTTCCCCCCAAAAGGGGTTTTCCCCAAAAATTTTTTTTAAAACCTTTTTGGGCCCAAAATTTTGAAAAATTTTTCCTTTTTTTAACAAATTTCCCCCCCCAAAATTTTTTTTCCGGAAAAAATCCTTTTCCCAAAAAATTTTTTTCCCAAAAGGGGGCCCAAAAAAACCAAAAAGGCCCAAATTTTAAAAAAGCCCTTTTTTCCCCAAAAAAAATTTTTTCCAGGGGGGAAAAAATTTTCCCGGGAACCCAAAATGGTTGGAAAAAATTTTTCCATAAACCCCCTTTTTTTAAAAACGCGTAAAATTTTAAAAAAAAAATTTTCCCCCCCTTGCCCAAAAAAATTTTTTGGGGCCCCCAAAGGGGGGGAAAAAAAAATTTTTGAAACATTTAAAAATTTTTTTTTAAAAATTTGCTAAATTTTTCCCAAAGCAAAATTTTCCGACCCCTTCCCGGGGGGGTTAATTTTTTGGGGAAAACCAGGGGGTTTTTAAATTTTTGAAAACATAAACCCATTTTTTTAAAAAAACCCTTAAAATTCCCCAAAAATAAAAACCGCCCCCACCTTTTAAAAAACTTTTTTGGGGCCCCAAAGGGGGGCCCAAAATTTGGGGAAAAAGATTCCCTTATTTGTCCACCCAGCCCGAAATTTCCAAAAAAAAAGTTTTAAACCCCCCAAAAACTTTTCAAAAACCCCTTTGGGGGGGAAAAAAAATTTTGGGCCCAAAAAATTGGGCAATTGATTTTTTTCCCCCAAACCCCTAAAAAACCCCCGGGAAAAAAATTTTCCCCCCCTCAAAATTTTCCCCCCTTTTTGGGCAAAAAAGGGGGTTTAAATTATCCCCCTTTTTTAAATTTTTTCAATTTTTTAATTTTAAAAACCCCCTTTAAAAATTTTAAAAATTTTAAAAAATTAAAAGGGCCCAAAAAATTTTGGGAAAAAAATTTTGGGAAAAAAAATTTCTTTTAAATTTTTTTCTTATCCTGGGGTTTTTTTTTAAAAAAAATTTTTGGTTTTTTTTCTTTTTTTTTCCCGACAACCCGGGGCAAAAAACGGGCCTTTTCTTTTTCCAAACCCCGCCGGGGTTTTTTTTTTTTTTTTCCCCCCAAAAAATTTTGAAAAAAAAATTTTTTCCCCCAAAAAAATTTTTTGGGGAAACCCAAATTTTTTAAAAAAAAAGGGGAAAAGTTTTAAAATAAAAGGGTTTTTTTCCCCCAAACCAGGTTTTTTTTTGGGTTTAAATTTTTTGGGGTAAAACCAGGGGGGGTACGAATTTTTTTGAAAAACCCCCTTTGAAAAAATAGGTTTTTAATTTTTAAAAGAATCAAAACCCCCCCCTTTAAAAAAATTTTAAAGAATTTTTTTTCCGAACCCAAGGAAGGGGGTTTAAAAAATTTTTTTAAAAAAAACCCCCGGGGCATTTTTTTCCTTAATTTTCCCTTTTTTATCCCCCCCCAACCCCCGGGTTTTTCAAAAAAATTTTTTCCCAAACCCCAAAGGGGGGGGGGGTTTTAAAATTTTTTTGGGCAAAAAAAAGGGGGCCCCCTTTTTTTTTTTCCCCGGGAATCCTTTTTTTTTTCAAAACCCCTTCAAGGGAAAAACCTTTCCGAACCCACCAGGGGTTTGGAAAAACTTTTTAAAACAAAGGCCCTAAATAAAAAACCTTTAATTTTTTTAAAAAATTTTTAAACCTTGGGAAATTTTTAAAAAAAAAAACCTTCTTTTAAAGTTTTACAAAAAAGGGAAAGGAAAAAAACCAGGGGGAAAAATTTTCCCCCCTTTTTAAAATCCTTCAAAAAATTTTTTTTTTTTTTTTTTTTTCCCTCCCTGCAAAAAAAAAAATCTTGATCGGGCTTTCCAAAAAAACTTTTTTTTTTCCCCCCGGGAAATGCATTTTTTTCCCCAAAACCAAAAAAAGAAATTTTTTTTGGGGGAAATCAAATTTTTTTAGGAAACCCTTTTAAAAAAAAAAAAATTTTTCCAAAAAAAATTTTGAAAACCCCCGGGAAATTTTTTCCAAAAAAAAATTTTCCAACCCCAAAAAGGGGGGAAAATTTTTTTTTTCCCGGAAAAAAAATTTTTAAACAAAAAGGTTTTTTTTTGGGAAAAAATCCACCCCCCTTAAAAATTTCTAAAAATGAAATTTTACCCCCTTACAGGGGGGGCCCGGGGGAAACCCCGGAAAAATTTGTTTTTTTCCCCCTGTTTTCCCTTTTTTTAAAAACCCCCTGTTTTTTTTTTAAAAAAATCTTTTTCCCCCCTTTTTGGGGGCAAAAAAAAAATTTTGGGAAACCTTTTTTCAAAATTTAATGTTTGGGAAACCTTTTAAAAACCCTAAATTTTTAAAACCCCTTTTTTAAAACCCATGAAAGGGAAAAAACTTTTAAGAAAAAAAATTTTCGGAAAAACCCTTTTTTTCCCCAAAAAAAATTTTTTCCAAAAAAACCCCCCCAAAAAAACCCCCAAAATTTAAAAATTTTTAAAAACCCTTGGGGGGGTTTTCAAATTTTCCCCCCCCGGGGGGAAATTTTTTTTTAAACAAAAGATTTAAAATTTTTTCCCAAAAAAACAAAAAAAAAAACCCCCGGGGAAAATTTTAAAAACCCTTTTTTGGGGGTTTTCCAGTTTGGGGAAAAAAGGGCGGGGAAAATTTAAAGTGCTATTAATTATTTAATTTAAAATTTTTCCCTTTAAAAATTTTTTTTAAGTTGGAATTTTCCCATTTTAAATGTTTTAAAAAAAACAAAACAAAAAATAACTTTTTTTTGGAAAAAATTTTTTCCTTGTTTTTTAACCGCATGGTTTGGAAAAATTTTGATTTTTTTTTAAATTTTGGTTTTTTTCCCGAAACCCCGTCCGACAAAAAAAAGGGACAATTTTCGGCGATTGCCGAAAACCCCACGATGCGATCGGGCTGATTTCGATTTTCGGAGAGCTAGGGATCACGGAGTTGATGACCCTTTTAAAAATTTTTAAAAAAAAAATTTTTTTGGGGGTTTTTTTTTGGAAAAAATTTTTGGAAGAAAAAAAAATAAATGTTTTAAAACCTTTTTTTTAACAAAAATTTTTTAAAAAAATTTAAAAAAAACTTTTGGGGCCCCCGGGGGGGGAAAAAATTTTTTTTTCCCAAACCCCCTTTGGACAAAAAAAAAGAAATTTCCTAATCTTTTAATCCCCTGCCCAATTTGGGTTTAAAATTTTTTCCCGGGGTTTTTCCCCCCCCTTGCCGGGGGGCAAATTTTTGGGGAAAAATTTCATGGGAGGGGTTTAATTTTTCCAACAAAATTTTTATTTTTTTTTAAAACCCCCGAAATTTCCCCGGGAAAATTTAAATTTGCCAAAATTTTTGGGGGGAAAAAAAAGGGGGGGAAAACCCCAAACTGGGAAACCCTTTTGAATTACCCGGGGTTGACCCTTTTGAAAAACCCCAAGAAAAAAAACCCAAAAAGAAAAGTTTTCCCACACCCCGCCAAGGGGTGAAAAATTTTTTTTCCGGGCAAAAAAAATGGTGGGCAACTTAATTTTTTCCTTTCAGACCCTTTTTAAAATTTTTGGTCTAAATTTTCGGGAAAAAAAAAAAACCCCCCCCCCGGGGGGGCCAAAACTGTTTTGGCCCAAATGGTTTTTAAAATTTGGGGTTTTCCCATTTAAACCCCCTTTTTTTCCAAAACCCCAAATTTGGGGAAAATAAATTTTTCCCCCGTTGCGGGGGAAAAAATTTTTTTGGGGGGAAAACTGGGAAGGGGAAATTAAAAATTAATTTAAAATTTTAAAGAACTCAGGTTTTAAAAATTTTTAAAAAAAAAAATTTTGTTCCAAAATTTTTTAAAAAAAACCCAAATTTCCAAATAAAAATGGGCAAAGTTTTTTTCCCCTTTTTTAAAAAATTTTTTCCCGGAAAAGATTTTTTTTTTAAAGGTTTTTTTTTTCCCCCGGGAAAAAAAAATCAAAATCCATGGAATTTTCGGGGAACCCGGAGCGTGGGTTGTTGATTTCAAAACCGGGTCAAATTTTGGGGGACCCCAATTTTTTTAAAAAAAATTTCAGGGATCAAATTTTAAAATTTCCCCAAAAGTTTTTTTAAAACAACATTAAAAACCAAAATCAAATTTTTTAAAAAAATTTAAAGCATTTTTAAAATTTTTTTTGAAAAAAAATTTTCGAACAACCCTTTCCAATTCCCCCCCCAAAAATTTGGGAAAAAAAATTTTTGGCCCCAATTTTGCTTTTAAAGGGGGCCCGAAAAAAATTTTTGGGGGAAAAAATTTGCCCCAAAAAAAAAAAAGTTCCCCCAATTTTTTCCAAGTTTTTAAAATTTTCCCCGGGAAAATTAAATTCCCCCCTTGATTTTAAAAGGCCCGAAACTAAAGGAAAAATTCAATTTCCGAAACCCTTTGAAGTTTTTTAACCCAACCCCCCCCTTTAAAATTTTAAAAAATGAATTTTCCGCAACGCGGGGGGGTTTTTAAAAAATTTTCCCCCAACCCCAAAATCAGGGAATAGATTTTTTTCGCCAATGGAAATTTTTAAAACCCCCCCCCAAATTTTCGGGAAAAAAAAATTTTTCCCCCCCCTAGCACTTTTTTAAAATTTTTTGGGCCCCAAACAAAATTTTGGAAATTTTCATTTTAAACCCCTAAAGGGGGAAAAAATTTTTTTCCAAAAAAATTAAATTTCCAACCCCTTCCGGGGGTTTAAAAACTTTTTGGGGGAAACCAACAGGGACCCCTAAAATTTAAAAATTTAATTTTTAACCCCCCCCCGGGGTAAAACTTTTCCAAAGAAAATCAAAGGGCTTTTTTTTTAAAATTTTTACAAAAAAAGAAAAAGTAAAAAAAATTTTTAAAAATTTTTCCCTTTTTAAAAAACCCCCAAAAAGGTTTTTTTTTTTTTTTTTTTTTTCCCCTTTTAACCCCAAAAAAAAATGGCCAATTTTCGCCTTTTGCGAAAAAAAAAGGGATTTTTTTTATTTGGTCATGTACTTTTTTGGACAAAAATTTCCCAAAAAATTAAAAAGAATCAAATTTTTCCGAGGGGGTTTTAAATTTGTTTGGGAAAAGGAGGGGGAAAAATTTTAAATCAAAAAATCCAATTTCTAAATTCCCGAGGGGGAAAATTTTTAAAAAACCGAATTTTTCCGCCCCTTTCCCTTTTTTCCCCAAAAAATTTTTTGGCCCCATACACGGCCCTCTGAAAGCTTTTTCAGGGAAAATCATAAATTTTCCGACACCCCTCAGCACGGGGGGGTGTTCAAAACCTGTTTGCCGGCAAACCAAACATCGGATTTGGCCAAACTTGTTTTTTTTCGCATTCAATTGAATTCACCTTCAATTTGATACCACACACGACCCTGTCAAAACTTTTCCAGGGAAAATCATAAATTTTCCGACACCCGATCTTCAGTGGTTGGTTCAAAACATGTTTGCCGGAGAACCATACATCGGATCGGGCTGAAATTAGAACTGTACGTCATCAATTTAGATTATCTTGAATTTGATACCACTCACGGCTGTGTGAAAACTTTTCCAAAGAAAATTGCAAATTTGCCTTCATTTTCAAGAATTGTTTTACAGAGAACCAGACATCGGATCGAGCTAAAATCAACATTTTTGGCAACAGATATTCTGTACCTTGATTTTGATACCGCATACGGCTTCGGCAAAAGAGTTTGACTTTTTTTCAAATTTTGGTTTTTTCCCCGTACTAGTATCCGTCCGACAAAAAAAAATCGACAATCTTCGATCGGCAATTGCTCGAGAACCCACGATGCGATCGGGCTGATTGTTCGATTTTCGGAAAGCTAGCGATCACGTGAGCGTTTTGATGCTACTCACGATTCTCCAAAAAAATTCCCAAAGAAAATCATAAATTTTCCGAGGGAGTAATCAAGATTTGTTTTTAGGAGAACCAGACATTGGATCGGGACGAAATCAAGATTTTATGCAATCAAATGAACGTACCTTAATTTCGATACATTACACGACTCTGAGAAAATTTTTCCAAAGAAAATCGTAAATTTTCCGACACCCCTATGCGCCAGGGGGTGTTCACGAATTTTTTTCTGCAGAACCACACATTGGATCGAGACAAAATAAGAAATTTTCGTAATCAATTGAATGTACCTTCATGTCTATACCTTACACGACCCTGTGGAAAATTTCCCGGAGAAAATCGAAAATTTTCCGACCCCCCTCTGCACGGGGGGTTGTTCAAAACCTGTTTGCCGGAGAACCATACATCGGATCGCGCTGAGGTTTGAATTTTTCGCAATCGATTGAATGTACCTTCATTTTGATACCACACACGACCCTCTGAAAACTCTTCCAAAGAAAATCGTAAGTTTTCCGACACCCCTATGCGCAAGGGGTTGTTCAAAACATGTTTACCGGCAAACCAAACATCGGATCGGGCCAGACTTAGAATTTTCCGCATTCAATTGAATGCACCTTCATTTTGATACCACACACGGCCCTCTGAAAGCTTTTTCAGGAAAAATCATAAATTTTCCGACACCCCTCAGCACGTGGGGGTGTTCAAAACCCGTTTGCCGGCAAACCAAACATCGGATTTGGCCAAACTTGGATTTTTCCGCATTCAATTGAATTCACCTTCAATTTGATACCACACACGACCCTGTCAAAACTTTTCCAGGGAAAATCATACATTTTCCGACACCCGATCTGCAGTGGTTGGTTCAAAACATGTTTGCCGGAGAACCATACATCGGATCGGGCTGAAATTAGAACTGTACGTCATCAATTTCGATTATCTCAAATTTGATACCACTCACGGCTGTGTGAAAACTTTTCCAAAGAAAATTGCAAATTTGCCTTCATTTTCAAGAATTGTTTTACAGAGAACCAGACATCGGATCGAGCTAAAATCAACATTTTTGGCAACAGATATTCAGTACCTTCATTTTGATACCGCATACGGCTTCGGCTTAAGAGTTTGACTTTTTTTCAAATTTTGGTTTTTTCCCCGTACGGGTTTTTTTACCCGTCCGACAGAAAAAAATCGACAATCTTCAATCGGCAATTGCTCGAGAACCCACGATGCGATCGGGCTGATTGTTCGATTTTCGAAAAGCTAGCGATCACGTGAGCATTTTGATGCTACTCACGATTTTCCAAAAAAAAATCCAAAGAAAATCATAAATTTGCCGAGAGGGTATTCATTTTTTTTTTTTGGAGAACCAGACATTGGATCGGGACGAAATCAAGATTTTATGCAATCAAATGAACGTACCTTAATTTCGATACCACACACGACTCTGAGAGAAATTTTCCAAAGAAAATCGTAAATTTTCCGACACCCCTATGCGCGAGGGGGTGTTCACGAATTTTTTTCTGGAGAACCACACATTGGATCGAGACAAAATAAGAAATTTTTTGCAATCAATTGAATGTACCTTCATGTCTATACCTTACACGACCCTGTGGAAAATTTCCCGGAGAAAATCGAAAATTTTCCGACCCCTCTCTGCACGGGGGGTTGTTCAAAACCTGTTTGCCGGAGAACCATACATCGGATCTGGCTGAGGTTTGAATTTTTCGCAATCGATTGAATGTACCTTCATTTTGATACCACACACGACCCTCTGAGAACTTTTCCAAAGAAAATCGTAAGTTTTCCGACACCCCTATGCGCAAGGGGTTGTTCAAAACATGTTTACCGGCAAACCAAACATCGGATCGGGCCAGACTTAGAATTTTCCGCATTCAATTGAATGCACCTTCATTTTGATACCACACACGGCCCTCTGAAAGCTTTTCCAGGAAATATCATAAATTTTCCGACACCCCTCAGCACGTGGGGGTGTTCAAAACCTGTTTGCCGGCAAACCAAACATCGGATTTGGCCAAACTTGGATTTTTCCGCTACAATTGAATTTATTTTCAATTTGATACCACACACGACCCTGTCAAAACTTTTCCAGGGAAAATCATAAATTTTCCGACACCCGATTTTACAGAGAACCAGACATCGGATCTAGCTAAAATCAACATTTTTGGCAACAGATATTCTGTACCTCCATTTTGATACCGCATACGGCTTCGGCGAAACAGTTTGACTTTTTTTCAAATTTTGTTTTTTTCCCGTCCGACAAAAAAGAATCGACAATCTTCGATCGGCGATTGCTCGAGAACCCACGATGCGATCGGGCTGATTGTTCGATTTTCGGAAAGCTAGCGATCACGTGAGCATTTTGATGCTACTCACGATTTTCCAAAATAATTTCCAAAGAAAATCATAAATTTTCCGAGGGAGTAATCAAGATTTTTTTTTAGGAGAACCAGACATTGGATCGGGACGAAATCAAGATTTTATGCAATCAAATGAACGTACCTTAATTTCGATACATTACACGACTCTGAGAAAATTTTTCCAAAGAAAATCGTAAATTTTCCGACACCCCTATGCGCCAGGGGGTGTTCACGAATTTTTTTCTGCAGTACCACACATTGGATCGAGACAAAATAAGGAATTTTCGTAATCAATTGAATGTACCTTCATGTCTATATCTTACACGACCCTGTGAAAAATTTTCCGGGGAAAATCGAAAATTTTCCGACCCCCCTCTGCACGGGGGGTTATTCAAAACCTGTTTGCCGGAGAACCATACATCGGATCGGGCTGAGGTTTGAATTTTTCGCAATCGATTGAATTTACCTCCATTTTGATTTCACACACGACCCTCTGAAAACTTTTCCAGGGAAAATCATAAATTTGCCGACACCCAATCTGCAGGGGTTGGTTCAAAACATGTTTGCCAGAGAACCATACATCGGAAAGGGCTGAAGTTCGAATTTACCGCAATCGATTGAATGTACCTTCATTTTGATACTACACACGACCCTCTGAAAACTTTTCCAAAGAAAATCGTAAGTTTTCCGACACCCCTATGCGCAAGGGGTTGTTCAAAACATGTTTACCGGCAAACCAAACATCGGATCGGGCCAGACTTAGAATTTTCCGCATTCAATTGAATGCACCTTCATTTTGATACCACACACGGCCCTCTGAAAGCTTTTCCAGGGAAAATCATAAATTTTCCGACACCCCTCAGCACGTGGGGGTGTTCAAAACCTGTTTGCCGGCAAACCAAACATCGGATTTGGCCAAACTTGGATTTTTCCGCATTCAATTGAATTCACCTTCAATTTGATACCACACACGACCCTGTCAAAACTTTTCCAGGGAAAATCATACATTTTCCGACACCCGATCTGCAGTGGTTGGTTCAAAACATGTTTGCCGGAGAACCATACATCGGATCGGGCTGAAATTAGAACTGTACGTCATCAATTTCGATTATCTTGAATTTGATACCACTCACGGCTGTGTGAAAACTTTTCCAAAGAAAATTGCAAATTTGCCTTCTTTTTCAAGAATTTTTTTACAGAGAACCAGACATCGGATCGAGCTAAAATCAACATTTTTGGCAACAGATATTCTGTACCTCCATTTTGATACCGCATACGGCTTCGGCGAAAGAGTTTGACTTTTTTTCAAATTTTGGTTTTTTCCCCGTACTAGTATCCGTCCGACAAAAAAAATCGACAATCTTCGATCGGCAATTGCTCGAGAACCCACGATGCGATCGGGCTGATTGTTCGATTTTCGGAAAGCTAGCGATCACGTGAGCGTTTTGATGCTACTCACGATTCTCCAAAAAAATTCCAAAGAAAATCATAAATTTTCCGAGGGGGTATTCAAGATTTGTTTTTAGGAGAACCAGACATTGGATCGGGACGAAATCAAGATTTTATGCAATCAAATGAACGTACCTTAATTTCGATACATTACACGACTCTGAGAAAATTTTTCCAAAGAAAATCGTAAATTTTCCGACACCCCTATGCGCCAGGGGGTGTTCACGAATTTTTTTCTGCAGAACCACACATTGGATCGAGACAAAATAAGGAATTTTCGTAATCAATTGAATGTACCTTCATGTCTATATCTCACACGACCCTGTGAAAAATTTTCCGGGGAAAATCGAAAATTTTCCGACCCCCCTCTGCACGGGGGGTTGTTCAAAACCTGTTTGCCGGAGAATCAAACATTGGATTTTGCTGAAATTAGAATTTTTGCAATCAATTGAATGTCTCTTCATTTCGATACGACACACGGCTCTGACAAAAATTTTCCTTTGAAATCATAAATTTTCCTATACCCCTCTGCAGGAGGGGGTTTTCAAGATTTTTTTTCTGGAGAACCAAACATTGGATCGAGACGAAATAAAAATTTTACGCAATAAATTGAATGGACCTTAATGTCGATACTACACACGAATCTTTGAAAAAATTTCCAAAGAAAATCGCTGATTTTCCGACACCCGATCTGCGGGGGGTTGTTCAAAACCTGTTTGCCGGAGAACCAAACATTGGATCGGACCGAAATTAACATCTTTCGCAATCGATTGAATGTACCTTCATCTTGATACTACACACGGCTCCGACAAAAAAATTTCCGAAGAGAATCATAAATATTCCTGCACCCGATCTGCAAGGGGTTGTTCAAAACCTGTTTGCCGGAGAACCAAACATCGGATCGCGCCGAAATAAGAATTTTTCGCAATCGATTGAATGGACCTTTATTTTGATACCACACATGGCTTCGACAAAAAATTCCCAGAGAAAATCGTGAATTTTCCTATACCCCTCTGCGTGAGGGGGTTTTCAAGATTTTTTTCCCGGAAAACCAGACATTGGATTCGGGATGAAATAAGAATTTTCCGCAATCGATTGAATGTACCTTCATTTCGATACCACATACGGCTCCGACTAAAATTTTCCAGAGAAAATCGTAAATTTTCCGACACCCGATCTGCAGGGGGTTGTTCAAAACCTGTTTGCCGGAGAACCAAACAATGGTTCGGGCTGAAATTAGAATTTTTCGCAATCGATTGAATATACCTTCAATTTAATTAATAACATATTAATTATAACATAATTATAACATATTTCATATATTTGTTTGAATAATATTCATTCGTTGGGTCACAACTTATACCTCATTCATTTTCTAATTTAACATTTATCTATACTGGGTTATAGCTAGATCAGTTTCTATTCCAGGTATTATATCAGTATATATCCCCTTCCGAGTCTAGCAACTGAATAGATTACGTGCCGCCGAGAATATGTCAGCGATCACGAATTCCACGCTCCGTGAACTTGTTATATAAATTATAGGCGAATTTAAATGCTGGCCCGACTCATCCGTAACATATACTATCCAAAAATAGCCCTCTCGTATCTGTTCTCTCCTCTCCTGTACC